>PVIJ01001517.1:0-195565 GCA_004024925.1 Scalopus aquaticus | reverse complement strand
CCACCTCTTCCCTCCAGAGATCCATCCTTCCTGCACAGAATCTAAACTGCAAACCCCAAATTACCATCTGACAGATGCACATTTAACAAACCTCAGCAGGAGGTGCCTGGAGCACCTGCCCCTTCCTGGGCGCTCAGAGCTGTTTGCTCCAATCTGCTGCAGGGCGCAGAGGCCCCACCTCTGAACCAGAACAAGATCAGCCCGCTGCACTGCCGCCCAATGGAAGCAAGACAAGGGCCATCTGGGGAGTGAATTTTTGTTTTCCATGGCTCATTTTGGGGAACTCCAAAAGCATGGGGAGGCGGGGAATTTGGCAAAAATAAAGATGTTTTTTTCTCCCTTCCATTAGCACTGTCTCCAATTCCAAAACACCAGGCTGGCAGGTGGGGGGCGGGGGGAGGGCAATGTAGTGTCAGCTGGTTTTGCGGACGCGGACATGACCGCAGGTGAGCATCCGCCCTCACCTAGACGAAAAGGTGAGCACGAAACCAGTGCTTTGTGGTGAGCACACCGTAGTGAATAAAGACATCAGATTATAATGGGCACATGGGCCAGCCACCTCCATTAACACAACAAAAAGCCAGTTTACACCTGGCCCCAGCCAGCACGAGGGTGGTTGTGTCCCCTGCAGGGCTCCAGGGCAGAGCAGGCCCATGTTCCTTGCCTCTGGCTCCTTGGGGCCTTCTTGGAGGGTGTGGTTTTAAAGATCCCCCATTTTTGACTCTTAGACCCACTTGGACTTGCAGAAAATAAAACAGGGAAGCATGTTGGGCGGCTTTTCTTCAGCTGAAGAAGCAATACGTTCTGAAACAACAAATTCTATGAATCCAGTTTAAAACGAGCTGTCGGGGCCGAGTTCAGTGTGCCTAACGGTTGTGGGAGAACCCTGTCTGTGGAAAAGGCATGTCTGTGTCCCGATTGCTTATACCTCCCACTGTCCTTGCTTGGAAATGAGGTCTTTGCATTTGTAATTAAAATATAAGTTCAGATTCGGTCCTACAGGAGTAGGGTATGACATCCTTATGGGAAGAGAAGGGAGACAGAGAGACAACATTCGATGATGAGGTCTGGATTGGAACAATGCCAGGGTTTGCCAGCAACCAGCACAAGTTCAGGGAGAGAGCCTGGGCCTGCTGGTAGCTTGATCTTGGATTTTCAGCCTCCAGAGCCGTGAGAGACTACCCTTCTCATCTTATGCGCCCAGGCTGTGGGACTTTCTTACAGCAGCTATAGAAGATAAATACACCAGGGTTTTAAGATTGAAACAAATTTTGAGTTTTTGCTGCAACTCCCAATTTGGGTCCAGGGATGGATATAGATGAGGTTTTAAAAAAAGCATTTCTGTACTTTCCAAAACCACATGCATCTAGAAAGGTTTTCAGGATTATCTGGATGGGCGTTCTTTCAATCATTTTAGACTGTACTGCAGTAAAAACTAATACATGTTTTTAAAATTCACAAAGCACATTTATAAATATATAAACACATATATATACACCCTAAACCTAGATAGTTTCGAATTATAGATTCAAGATACTCTCCTACATCTGGTCATTTAAACACTAGTTGTTTGTGTGTGGATCTTTTTCTTGTACCTCTCAGTGGCTTAAGATGAATAGACAAGTGTTTAGTTGAGCAAAGGAAAATCAATATCAGCAGCATATTGATAAAGACAAATGGTTTTTGTAGGGCGGGGTGGGGAAGCATTCTTCCAAGGAAGCCTTAATTAAAGATCCAAATCACAGAACTAAGAACTGGGAGGGAAAATGAGGCTCACATCAAGTTATTCTTTCTCCCATCCTCCGAGTCATTTCAAAGAGATTCTTGTCCATAGCATTAGGGGTCTTTCAATAGCAAGTAGATGATGGATGGGTGGATGGATGGATGGATGAATAGGTAGATGGATGGATGGAGAATGAATGAGTGGATGGACAGGTAGGTGGGTGGGTGGATGAATGGATGGATAGATTGATTCATACATGCATGCATACATACATACACACAAACACCTATGATATACATACATATATCTTCAACACAAAGAACTGGGATGGAAAGCCTTACAATGACTATGAACTAAACATAGCCAATCTTTCAGCAGTGGGTAGAGGCCTGGTTTCAATGTGACAGAATCTTCCCAAGTCTCCCTGGTTTTCCTAAGTGTTTGTAACCACTCAACTATTTCTCTCTTGCTTGTTTGGAGGTTCCATGGCCAAAGCAGCTCCTGGAGAACATGGGGACTAGAGAAACCCTAAGTTTCCCCCATGCCAACATGCTCTGCACCCCCAGTCCTTCCCTCTCCCAGTTGCTCAGTGATGCGCTATCACCAGGGTGTGGCATGAGGCAGGACAATAGGAACAGGATGCAGCCACTCTCAACCCCTCTGGTCACTGGACCCCCGGAAGTTCCCAACTATACACTCAGCCCTTCATCTTCTGCCTATTTATTATTTTCAATGGGCACCATATGCAATTCATTGATTTTTGTTTAACATTTTTTTCTTTTCCTTCCCAGTTCTGTACAAACTATTCTGACCATGGCAGGCAAGTAAGCACAGCTGGGTAACACATCCCACCATGAGAATCTCATTCCTCTGAAGACTTCCTCTTTGGCCCCTTTGAGTAGAGGCAGACGTGCCGAGGGTGGGCGAGCAGGGGCAGCGGATCGTGCACTGGCCTGGGTAGGAGGAAGTGACATCATTCTGACTTATCAAAGGGAGCAGGGACTATGATACATTTAAAGGAAACCGTTATTGCTTCCAACTGAACGCACACATCTTTCATTTCGTGATTAGCGTAATTTCATCATTGGAAAGACCAAGCTTTTCCTATTTGGTGGCATAAAGCTAATATAAAACTAAGCGTGTGATTCCTAGACATGGTCACACAGTATTTTTCAAAAATTGACCCAGTTCAATAGTTGGACAATAAATTTCTTTCCTAATGAGACACTAAAAAAGAGAGTGAACATTTGATGTTATGGCCAAAGAGAGTTAGTTATTGAAGATTTACAGGCAATCTGTGCAAATACTGTCCTTTTCTTCCAATGAGGTTTTAATTTTGATTTGATAGTCTCCAGGTGTCTATATTTGCCTGTGATATTAGCTGCATAAAACTGGAGTAATAGACATATATTGTCTTTCTTCCCTCTTGAACTCTACCTCTCCCTGGGCACATTCACAGCAGTCTTCTACACAATCTGCTTGTGTGTCAGCTGTGCTTACATCAACACACACACATGACATTAAATAAAGAGAGGCCTCCAGCTACCCACACCAGCAGATGGTGTGAAAAAAAAATACTTCTTTCCACAAGTTTTACCCAGACAAAGATGGCCTTCCACGCCAGGAATGCATCCCCGCTGGGCCCGAGATGCTCCCCCAGAAGTACTCAAGGACCTGAGGGCAAATGGCCTGTTGAACCCCCTTAGTTCTTTTCAGCAACAAGGGCTCTGGCGTTCATTTTCCACTAGTGTTCAGATAAAACCTTCTCTCACGGGCTCCTTTTGGAAGCCTGGCTGTGTTGCTGTTGCCTTTGTGTTGTTCTGGGCGCAGCTCTAAAGGCCTCCTCGGTGTCCCTCACCATGAGCATGTGGATGGGTCTGTTTGTTGAGTCTTGGCATGACCCTACTATCCTATCAGAAGCGTGAAATGCAGAACCAGGAAGTGAATGACAAAGGTCTCACAATGGTCAGTCATGTGTCCAGCCCTAGGAGGAGCAAAGCTGTCAACTCTTGAAGCTCAAGGCTCCTGTCGATTCACATGAACCCACCATCACGAGCGCACAGGCCTGGTGGCTCTCCCGTCTCCTTCTGAAACACAGTGGGCCTTTTTTCTCATAGTCCCCCCTCCACTTGTCTACTGGCGATCTCCCAGAGAAACCAAGAAACGTGAAAAAGAACAAGGATTCTATGCAGACAGAAGCCATGGTTATTCAGGTCTCCTACTAGATGCTCTCCAAGTTCCCTGAGTGTTGGCAAACCATATGACGTGGCTCTGGTCAGGCCAAGTGATAGGAAGCCTATGGCCCGTGTAAGGTATTCTCCAGTCTGCAAAGCTCTAAATGTGTGACGTAATGGCAGTGGTGGAGGTGATGGTGGTGGAGGTGATGCTGATGGTCACGGAGGTGAGAATGGTGATGCTAACAGCAGTGGAGGTGATGACGGGGGTGGAGGTGGTGGTGGTAGTGGTGGGGGATGAAGCTGCTGGAGGTCATGGTGATGGCGATGGTGATGGTGGTGGTGACAATGGTAGTGGTGGCATCAGTGACAACAACGATACCACATGGCAGTATTTCAAAATATATCATGCCTTAACTTCAATCCCATATCCCTAAAGTGCCCTATTGCTTAATAGAAAATTTCCTCCATTGCAGGTGCAGAATCTCCTTCTCTACACTCCCTGGAGCCTCTTGGAGACAGAAGGGGGACCCTTCTGAAAACTTCTATCCACAGGCATCCAATCCCATCCCCAAACAGGTAGAAAGCACGAAAAATCGCCCCAGTCTGGCTCTCTTGTCTCCACCGCTTCCCTCCCTGAAGGCAGAATGTGCAGCCTGGAGGGGCAGGGAAGGGCAGGGCTGACTGGGAGGAGGAGCGGGATGGCCCAAGGAGACCACCTGGGAAGACCAATCTAAGTTTTCCCTTCTTCACCCACCAGCCGAACTACAAAGCAGCCAGGCAACGCTAGCAGAAACCTTGGTGCCATCTGCTGGCCATTTCAAGACTGGTACCTGGGGAAGCAAAGCTGTTCTGAGAGAGGGGCTGCTGGAGGGACACAGGTTTCACGTCACCTGCTCTTTGCAAGGCGCTACCTGTGGGCTCTGGTCGTATATGGTACATAAGACAAAGTCCCTACTTCACAGGCTGTCTGGAAAATCAAGCCACGCAACAACCAAGGGTTGGAGAAAATGCTAGAAAAGTGAATCAAGATCATTTGAGGGGGTTTTGAATGACAGACCAACAACCTAGAGGATCAGGCTGCCTGTGGACTAGAGCCGCGCCAGGAGAGCAGGGTGGGGGGCAGATATGCAAAACCCTAAGAGGGGGTTGGGGGGCTGGCACTTTTCTAGAGACTTTCTACTCAAGACTTGGAGGGAAAATCATAATAATTTTAAAGACATTTAAAATTAAAGCAAATACTATGTATCGGCCAACAGAATGCAAAATTCTTACCATCTTTAAAGACAACGCTGTCGGCCTCAAAGACGTTTCCCGCCTGGGGGGACATCTGCTGTTCGCTGGAGGCGGGGTTTCTAGGCGGAAGAGGCTGAGCAGGCTGCATAGCCCTTGGAGGGGACCTCGTCGTCTCGTGGGTGATTTTAGATCAGAAAGGCCCACTCCAGCTGGAGAGGGGCCAACGAAGAAGAGGAGGCGATTTTCAACACTGTGTCAGCTAACCCGCGATGCCACAGACATCCGCGCACCTCTGCTGCCACGTGCTCCTGTCAGACACTGCAGCCTCCTGCGTTGGGCGCTCAAGGTGAAAGACGCCCGCCAGAAGCGAAGCAGCCCAGATCACCATCTCCGGCACCATTACACAAGGGCACCGGCGGAAATGAGCTTTGCTCACATTAGGGTTATTGCAAACAGATGCCACCTGCAGGAAATCGTGGCAAATGCCTGGCGCTTTCATCCCGCCCCGCTCCAGTCATTTCTCATTTCCTCCCCTTGGGATAACACGGTCAGAGAGGGACTCCCCATCTTCTCTGTACAGAAGAAGAAAGGAAACACCTTTTGATGCCTCATCCCTCATGTCAGTGGATAGAGCTAAGGTTGGTAGGGAGACTATCGGTTGGAATTGGACCTCTTTTAATCCTTAAATATTCAAGATTGGAGGAGTCTTTTCACAGAGAATTCGCATCCTGGACCGCCTTGCCTGCCGTCTCCGGGGTCCCCTGCACCTGCTCAATTCTCTTGGTCTCTGTTGGAAATATGCTCGCTCACCTCTTCCCCCATGGAAATATTTTCCCTGCCCCCACCCCCCACCTGCCAGCTAAGAGCGTGGCATCTTTAAAGTAATGGTTATTTCCTCAGGGGTCTGGGCAGGTAGCTATTTGCAAGGCGAGCTAAGAGCACCCTGGCTTTGCTGAGACGTGTGATCTACTGGGTGCGCGCCGCCCCCACACGGCGGGTGGGTTTTAATCACAAATACACGAATATACACTTCCTGTAATAAAAAAATAAAATCAAAGCCCAACAAATGCGACTCCGGTCTCCTTTCCCCACCATCCTGTGGCAGGATGCCCAGGAAATATCCCTATGTGCCCAGGTTTCCCAGCATTCCTTGCAGTTAGGTTGGGGTCATGTGACTGGTTCTGGCCAATGAACTATAAGCAGAAGGAAGCCACACCCTCTACCTCAATCTCAGCAATGACGGAGGCCACACGTCAAGCAGTGTGGCCACAGGAGCGAGGGGGCTGGCCTGTCCATTCTGCTTATTGTCTTAAGGCCCTGTGACTCTCAAATATGAGCACGCAGCAGAATGACCTGGAGAAGGTGTTAAAAATGGAAACACGGGATCTGACGCTCAGAGTTTCCGATTTGCAGGTTTAGGTGGGGCCCAGGAATTTGTATTTCTAGCAAGTTCCGGGTTATGCTGAGGTCACTGGTCTGGCCTGTCCTATAAACATGCTCCCCCAGCCCCTGCCCCCGTCCCAACCGCAGTACTGATGGGTTGGACCCCACACAGAGGTCCACCCCCCCCTGGTTCTAGGGGAGCCTCCATGGATCTCCGGGGCTGCACAGCTCTGCTGCTCCCGCGGGGACTCCGCGTGCCTAGATCTCCAAACAAGTCTCGGTGGGTCGAGAGCCATTTTTGACACTGAAACACCAAAGCAATCAGGGCAGAGGAGCCCCTCCTGGGAAGGGCTTGCTACGGGCTCGGGACAGCGAGGGACAACTTACCAATGAGGTCTCAACGAATCACCTGCCTCCCAACCCCACAGAGCTGGTGCGCTGCCCACATACGCTTTATTCAACCATGCCTGGGCACTTCATTGTTCTTTCTGCCACTCTGTGAGGACAAATTGGGTCTTTGAGAAATTAACAAAATCAGGACTAGAACAATAGGAATTAAGTGCCCATTTTTCTGGAAAAGTGTTATTTCGAGCATGAAAGGGTCATAGAGAATATTCAGGTTTTCCTCTATTTTAGTTAATTTCTGTTTATCTTTTTCTCCTGCTATAGAGAAATATTCACATTTACTGAAATGTTCAAAATATTAGAGAGCTATTTGCTGCAAAAAGCAAAAGTCCTCTATCATCAGACCTCAGGATTAAATATCAATGGTTTGGTGCATTTTCCTCCAGGGTTTCTTGCCCAAGTGTAAATTTTCATTATTTTTTATTGTATTCTTTTTTCCATTGAGATAACATTGGTTTACAACACTGCACGAGATTCAAAGGTATAGGTTCACACCTATATCAAATAATGTTTTCTTTAAATATAAGCTCATACTATAATCCTATTTTTAATTTATTAAATTTATTGATTAATTTTTTTACATCATTGTTAAGTTTTGGACAGCATTTGATTTCTCCACTCTGGGGTAGTCCCCATAGTTCTCTACTATAATCCTATTTTTTACATAAATAAACCTTTTTCCAAACAACAGCTCTGAGACCTGCCAAGCAGAAGAGACCTACCTGCCTCAGTCTTTCTAGGAATGGTGCAGCACTTTATTGTATGCACCATCATTTATTTAGCCTGTTCTCTCTGGGTTGACATTTTATCCACCAACTCTGTACGTGAATCCAGGTCACGTCGACATTTTGAGGAAGCCCACACCCAAGCTTCCCCATGCCTCATCCTGGCTTTCTCCTCAAGGCTTAATTTCTTGTTTGTCTCAGTTCCCAAGGGCAGGAGCAGGGCCTGTCCCGGAGAAGGACTGTGGGCCAGCTTCTGTCCCAAGGATTCCAGAAGGAACCAAGCACCGCTGGTGACCACAGCTAACAGGACACCATCCAGTCCTTCCATTAAAGAACGATCAGACACATGCTCCCCTATGAATTAGTAAGAGAACCTAGACACAAAGAACATAAAAGAATCTGGAAGGGGAAAAAAAACAAAACCCTGGTGTCTCGTCCTAAATCAATTTTTGATAATGAGTGTCATATATTTAAATGTTCACACATCATCATCACATTAGCATTAACTATACCATCAAAGACAATCTGATTACATAATATGCTTCTTCATGTCTCACCGCCTTGAACTTGTTAATACATGTAATTATAAATGGAGAAGGAGATTGGGGCATATCCAGTAGAAGCCTCTGGAAGGCTGAGCACTGTGTCCTGCTGTTTCCCATCAAATTGAACGAAAGAAAGTCAGAGGCTGTGCCGCTCCCCTCCCTCCCCGCCTCACACAGGCCTGCGCGCGCAGCTTCGGGCCATCTGTGGTCTGTGTCAGCCAGGGCTCCTGGCTCCAGGGCCCGTGCCAGTGGGAGAGGGGTGGGGGTGCAAATTGGGAAGTCCCAGGGTTGTGCCCAGACCCAGGCCACAAACAAGTCAGAATCAGTCAGGACAGAGACGTGAGCCCAGACCCAGGGTCGTCAGGGCCAGAGCCGCTCCGAGGCCTGAGCACACAGCCCTCACTCCCTGAGGCCCTTTCTGCATGCCCGCCCACCCAGGGGCGCCTCCCCCGCCTCAGAGCGAGGGCTGTGCGGGACCTCCGTGCTCTCCTCCCTCTGTGCCACAGGAGCCCCATCCCCGTGACAAGCCTGAGACCCTCACCCGGGCACCCCCACAGATGTGGAAACCCTCTCGCCTGCTACACGAGGCCCTACACCTCTGCAGGTCCCCAGCTGCCCCAAGCAGAAGTGGCCCTTGCCTGGCCCACCTAAAGGACTTCTGGGCCGAATCATTTAGGAATGAGGGAAAGGGAGAAGGGAAAGGGGAGGAGATTTTTGCTGTTCCCCCAACTCCCATCTCAGTCAGTGGTGCCATCATCCACTCGTTGCCCAGCCCGAAACCCAGAGGGCTGCCCTGTAGCTTCCCTTCCGTCCCCACCCCAACAGCTTTCCCCGCAAAACATATCCCAAGTGGCCCTCCCCATGAGCTCTGCTCCCACCCCAAGCTTTCCCCAGCACGCGCTGGACCAGGAGGGGACCCTGAAGCTTCACCCCCTTCTCCCCCTCTGGGCCACTCGTGTCAGCTGCTCAAAGTGATCTGATCTTAAAGGAAGTTAGGCCGAATCAGTCCCTGGCGACTCTCTGCAGCTAAGATTAAATCCTAATTCTTTCTAGAATATGCTCTGTATGAGGGGAAGGAACATTTTCATCTAACTCACAGCTCTACCCCCAGACTGGAGCGGTGTCTGGCTCTGGCTCACACATTGTCACGAACACCGTTCATCATTCCCTTACAAAGGCCCAGGCTGTTCCCTGTACTGCTTTATGCAACTGGAACAGGTGGCAGCAGGAACGCTAAGCGACCAGAGCACCCAAGGGGGCTCTGGTGAAGGACAAAGCAGGAGTGAGGACAGGCGTGGTCCACACCGGGGGCCGAGGTAGGAGCCAGGGACACCCTGAGTGTGGCGGGGTCTCTTCCAAGCTGAGGGAGAGTAAGGTGTAGGCAGAGTTTATAACTGGCAAGCGTGGCCCCACCGTGCCTGCCTGGGCCCCCCTTGCTGGTGGAATGGCTTGTCAAGAAGCGGCAAATTCATGGCTTTGTGCCAAAGCCCCCCACGCCCACCAGCCCTCTAAGCCTATTTGTGGGCTCCACAGGAGCCTGGTTCCTCCTGACCCATCGACTGGCCCCGCCTGTGTGTACAGAAGGTGACACCCCAGAATGCCTCAGTTCCCAGGACGCAGGTGGGGTTCTATTTTAAGTCATGCTTCCAACTGGGCAGCATCACAGACATATAATGACCCTTTCATCCACTGAGGGCAGATAGCAAGGAAGTATTGATCATGAAATCCCGAATAGGGAGACAAACTAAGCCAGCAGTGAGAGAAGAAATGTCTGTACTGAGAAATCTGAGACTACGCCAGAGATGAATGTAACCCTAGCATATGTCCACAAGAGCAAACGAGCAGGTAACAGCAACTGTGGGAGGAACTCTTAGCTGTTTATCCATCAAGCATTTATGGTGCACCTGCTCTGGCTGGCTTTAGGGGTATGGGAGGAGACTTATCTGGGCCCCCAGGCCCTTCCCAAGCTCTGAAACAGAGCTCGCAAAGTCATGTTGTATTTTTCCTGAAAAAAGTTCATCCTAGGAAGATACCACTCCTTGTCACAAGGTGGTGCTCAAGGTTCACACAGTCACAGTTTTGGCGCATCTGGAACCCGACAGTGCTTTAAAAGATCGTATCATCTCTGTTAGGGAGACATGAGAGACATGAGAGATGGTAGGTAAGTAGGAAGTTAGGTAGGTAGGTAAGTAGGTAGGTAGGTAGGTAGGTAGGTGATGGAGGGAGGGAAGGAGAGAGGGAGGGAGGGATGGATGGATGGATGGATGGGCACATGCGTACATACAGCTGCCTCTGACAGCTGCCTGTGCATGAAGATGCCACCACAGAAAGCAGCCCTGAGAGCTGGAGAGAAATGTCCACAAGAGGACCCCATTTGAGACCCTGGATCCATCACACTTAAAGCCACACCTGGACTTTTTTGTTGCATCAACCAATTCAACAAGTAAATTTCTTTTCAGCTTCAAGTTGTTATCAGTTGAGTTTCTCTCTGGTGACATTCAAGGAGCTCCTACAAACACATTTGGAGCAAAGCTCTTGTCTCTTAATGTGATTTTATAGGTCAAAGGCTGAAGTTAGCGTTTGGTCTCAATCAGCTGCTATGCTTGAACCAGGGGCGCAGACTCAGCCTCAGAGCTGCCCAGCTCCTGGATCCCAGACACTGCTGGGCCCTGGACATCCCTTAGTCTCAGGAGACTGGAGGAGTAAGATAATCTCAAGTTCTAGCTCTGTGATAATAACTAGACTTTCAGATGAAATCATGATCTTGAAATGCACACCCTGCACTCATTGCAGCACTACTCTCATTAGCCAAGATATGGAAACAAAGTAAGTGTGCATCAAAGAATGAACAGAAAAAGATGTCACACATACACAGAGGAGTATTATTCAGCCCTGAAAAGGGAAACGTGCCATTTGCCATGTGAATAGAACTTAAGGGCATTATGCTAAGTGAAATTAGTTAGAGAAAGACAAACGCTATATGAGCACACTTACATGTGAACTCAAAGAATCAGAGTCTGGGCTGATGGTGGCACAGTTTAAGGGGTGGGGGAATGGGAAAATTTAGTCAAAGGATACAAACTGCCTATTATAAGATGAGTAAGTCTAGGGATCTGATACACAGCATGGCGAGTATTGTTAATAAGATTATCATACACTTGAAAGTTGCTTAGAGAGCAGATTTTAAATGTTATTTTTTTTTTAATGAAATGGTAGTTATGTGGCACAATGTGGAATTAGCTAGTGTTTGGGTGCTGATCGTTTTGCAATATGTGCATGTGCCAAATTGGAATCTGTACACTTAAACTTACAGTGTCCTATGTATTATGTCTCTGTAAGGTGGGGGGGGGGCCTTTCATGGTCCTATTCAAAATGCTTTAAGTGTATTGTTTTATTTAATCCTCACAACAATCCTGTGCAGAGAGTACATTTGTCATCCCTACCAATAAGGAGGAAATTGGATCTTCAGAAAACTAAGATGCTTAACCAAGGTCACTCACTTGTAAGAAGGAAGACTGGATTTAATCCAGGCTGCTGAAATGTGATCGAGCAACTGCCAAGTCATCTGATGCCCCATCCAGGGCTCTCAACCCCCTCTCCCACCCCAGCCAGGACAAAGCTGGTCCTGGTCCCCACCCGATTCCTTCGTCCCCCTTCCCCCTCCCTCCCTCAACGCCAGACAGAGTTGGTCCTAAGCTTGGATGGAAGCTTAGCCAGCAGGTAGGAACCAGCGGGTTCTCCTGTGGGGACAAAAATCTCGGGCACAAGCAGCTGAGCTTTGGACTAAGAGCATGTCCAAATCCTAAACTGGGCACTTAAGCTCTCTGAACACCAGTTTCCTTGTCTATAAAACTGAGCAAAAATAATAGTCACTTTACAAAACTGGAAAGCTTCCAAGAAAGCATGCAGGTAAAACAACGCTGGGCCCAGGGCGGCCCCCTTGAAAACTTGTTGATACATTATTTTATAGGAAATAGGGAAAAACTGATTAGAAAACTACAAAAATCTGAAAGGCTCCGGAACTTTGAAAATGAGATACAGCAGTTGGAAAAGTGGCAATTCTATAAACAGGGGTTCTTAGCCTGAGCAGCTCATCAGAATCACTTCGGGGAGCTTTTTGGAAAAAAAAAATCCCATTCCTGGACCTTATACCCAGACCAATTAAATCAGAACCCTGGGGCATGGGGCCCAGACATTGATCTTTTGTAAAGAGACCCCAGGAGACCAACCTTCAGCCAGCACCACTGCCTGGGTGTACCAGGGTGAGGTCTGGCCTGGACTGAGCGGTGAGGCTGTGGCCAGCTTTCTTCTCACAATAGAAGGGGATGATCTCCCCAACCACAAAACCAAGCCTGGGGCACCCCCTCTAACAGCTGAAATTTACGCAAGGTGACCAGGTCTGTTCTCAACCTTGGTCTTGCAATTAGCAGCTCCTCCTGGCTCCAGTGACATGGTGACAGATGGATGAAATGAATACCCTCTGAGATTAAATAACGAGGCGATGTTATGCCAACAAAATTAACTTGTCCGGCGCGGTTCCTTAGCAACTGCACTGTTATTTCAGGTTTCTTCCCAAAGCCTCTGGTTGTTCACACGATCCCTTTCATTAAAATGCGAGGCATGGTTATTTATAACTTTAATGAAAAGCAAGGAATGAGGCAAAAGAAACTCCTAACCAGCCTTCAAATCGCATCAGGCCTGCCCCAGACAAATAGGATCCAATTGGCAGCCTGTAAATTGGGGTGCTTATTTCATTTTCCTGCAGATGTAGCATTTCATGCCTCTCAAGGCTTCACAAAGCAGTCTTGCCTTTTGTGAAAATGAGATGCATTTTCCAATCCAATCTGGGACTGCCCGGCAGTCATTGTGTGGGAGTCAGCCCCTGGGTGCTGGACCTCAGAATATTATACCCGTGGAGGAGAATCTCTTCCACGCAGCAGGAAGAGGCTCGGAGCCGGCACTTGGCTGGTTGTCAGAGGGGTGCGCGAAGGCTTCCCCTTTCTAAACTCTGTCCCGTTGAATTGCCGACGATCCTTCCCTTGCTCAGAGGAGTCTCTCCTGGCTGAACAGCAAAGACCAGGCTTTTGGGGTTTCCCCACTTGATTGGCAAGGTGTGAGGCTCTGGGCAGCAGGAATCCAAGATCTAGTGTCTGGCACAGAATTTTGGCTTCTTGTCATCCCCTAATCAGATCCAGCATTGCTCTTGGCTGCCCTGATCTGATCATTTTATTTATCAACCACTGAAGGATTCTGATCTCCAGTGGTTTGGTTTTTTTGGGCGGAGAGTTGTGTGGGGTTTCTATTTGTATTGTTTGTTTGGCCTCTGCCAACACATAAATTTGGTGACTTAGATGAAATGGACCACTTCATAAAACACAAACTACCACAGCAATTAAGGAACTTAAATTTTAATTACTTTAAAACTCCCGAAAAACAAATCCCCAGGCATAAATTGTTTTCCTGGAGAATCATGTCAACATTTAAATAAGAGTTGACACCAATTTTATACAATCCATTCCAGAAAACAGAGGTGGAACACTTCCCAATTAATTTTAGGAAATTATTTTCACTTGGATACCAAACTAGACAAAGACAGCACAACGTTTTAAGTATAGATCAATATCTCTCATAATCAAAGATTCGAAAAGCTTAATAGTATTAGCAAAAGAATTCAGCAATATGTAAAAAGAATAATACATCGTGACCAAGTAGAGTTTATTCCAGGGATGCAAGGCTGGTTCAATATTTGAAAATCAGTCAATATAATCCACTACGTTAGCAAGCGAAAGAAGAAAAGTCTCATCTCACATCAGTTGATACAGGAAAGGCATTTGACAAAATTCAGTGCCCTTTTATGTTAATAACCCAGAAAAATTAAAATATAAGAAAGCTTCCTCAACTTGATAAAAAGCATCTATTAAGTAACTACACCTCACATTAGGGAACAAGACAAGGAATTTTCAGAAGTTTGGAGAGCCCCCTGGTCAGAATATGAACTAGGAGTCTACACCAATTTTATTTAAATGGGGGGTTGACTTCTGATGGAATGGGGGTTACCTCTACATCAGTTTGGGGACCTGTGTCCTATCCTATCACAGTTTTCATGACTGTCTTCTGACCCGAGGGCAACTTAAGTTCTCAGAGACCATGTTTCATCTCTTACACAGCTCCCCATGCTGTGTAAGACGGTGTCACTGGTGTCACATGCTGTGCACTGGTGTCAAACAGCACAAACGTCGAACAATGAAGCAGGTGAAGGGAGGAGAGAGTGTGTGAAGCACCTGAAAGGCAAGGAGGTCACCCCTGTGTGGTGAAACATCCTCCCGGAAGCTCTGAGCCTGAGACTGCCAGCCTCCACTCACTCTTCTCGACAGCCTGTTCCTTCAGAGGAAGGAGCTCTTTCTCCATGGTTCCAGAATGAAGGATCCACGCTCAGGTTCCTTCTCTGGCCAAGGGAACAAAACTGTGTCCAGCAGATGTTCCCTCCCTGAATGTTCAGCTTGAGCTGAGGACCACAGAGTAAAAGAAAGCACCACCCGTCCCCACAGCGCCCCCAAGAGCCCCGTTCCTGCTGCAATTTCCTGGGCTTGGCTCCTGGGACGTCAAACTCCCTGCTAGAAACCTGTTTCGTCTCGTCTTCTGTCCAGTCACAGTCCTGCAACAAAATGCCATGGACTGGGTGGCTTGTAAACAACGGAATTCCTTTCTCACTGTTCCGGAAGTTGAGAAGTCCGAGGTCAAGATGCTTGCAGATTTGATGCCTGGTGAGGACCTGCTTCCTGCGGAGCCATCGCTCAGCAGAAAGGTGAGGGAGTTCTCCAGGAGCCTCTTTTTAATCAGGGAACTAACTCCATTCTTAAGCATTCCACCCTGTGACCAAATCACCTCCCAAAAGCCTTGCCTACAAATCTTCAGATACCGGCATATTGGGGGCTGGATTTCAACGCATGGATGGGGGGAGGGGAGACACATATTCAGTCTATGGCAAACACTCACTGATACCAACCTCTGAAAGGTTAGTGTAAAGATAGAAAGACTTGGGCCTCCCTGGTGGTGCAAGGGGTTAAGTCTCAGCATTATGAAGCTGTCCACAGCCACTGCAGCACGAGTTCGATCCCCAGCCAGGGGGATTCCCACAAGGTGCAGCAGACCTCTCCTGCCTCGCCCGCTGCTCCCCTCAGCAGTGTATTTCAGTAGATCCACCTGTTCTGCTCCCCACTCTGTCTCTGGTGAATCCTCTCACGGCCCCCACATCTCTGGCCTACACCCCAGCCCTTGTATGCATAAATAAATCTTTTTTAAAAAGTAAAGATAGAAAGACTTGCTGGTAAATACCAACAGGGGCTTGGGTATAGTGGGAATCCCCACAGGCGAGTCTTACTGTGTCCTGTCCCCTCTACACCTGCCAGAGTCCTCCCTCCCCGCTCTGTGGCCCTGTGGGCTGTGGAGTGGACACCTGCTATAAAGCACCCTCTTTGCCTTAAATAAGCTTCACCCCAAACTGTCTCTCACTGATGCGCTGTCATGGTAAAAGCTGGGTGGGTGTGCTATTAACAAATAGCCTTGAAAGGAAACCCACTGAT
Source organism: Scalopus aquaticus (assembly GCA_004024925.1). NCBI lineage: Eukaryota > Metazoa > Chordata > Mammalia > Eulipotyphla > Talpidae > Scalopus > Scalopus aquaticus. The sequence continues at coordinate 179,791 of PVIJ01001517.1, read as the reverse complement.
CAGTGGAGATTTGCTATTCAACTGCCTGTCAGCTGCCTCTTCTCTTTCCTTTGGCTACTTACTCTTCGTGGTGTCTAAACTAAGCCTGGCCCTGCATAAACTCGCCATGATGTGCTTTTAGAGCTGGAGCAGTCGCTCCCATTTTTCCATATCTTCCTTATACTTCCATGTAGTGCTCGTTTTTTTAACAATAAGATTCATTATTTATGAAATCAGGAAAATAACCAAACAGAATTGAAACCAAAAGCCTCAGGAATGTGTTCCCGCTGCATCACCAGCACAGCCTGTCACTAACGCCCTGGGTTAAGCCCCCACACCCTCTAGACCTCATGGCCTAATCTGTAAAGTCTGGGGTGGACCAGATGCTCCCTGGGGAGCCTTCTGGGGGTCCTGGACTCTACCTGTTTCAGTTTCTCATGCCCTGGAGCGGGTGTCTCATTACAGGCCTACCAGTGTGGGAAGCCCCCGGTCTGCCAAGCCCCAGCTGCCACAGCTGTAGCTGAGTTCTGTGACTTGGGCGAGCCCGCGCCCTCCCAGAGAGACAGGCTGCCGTCGGGTGGAGACCAGCCTCCGCATCAGGACCCCTCTCCGAGGCTTTCTTCCATCAGCTGTCAGGAGCTGAGCTATCCACTGAGTCTGGCTTGAAAAAGAACATAACGAGCTCCTGTTCTCTGAGCAAATATACTGCCATGGGAAGGATGGTGAATATTCTTTGATGAGTTTTAAATGGACTCAACACCAAGTCACCGCAATGAACAGATTCATTAAGACACACAACTGCACTACTTGACAATAACGTGGGAACTGACAGCTGCATTCTTACCGTGATGTTCCTCTCCTAATGCAGGCAGTCTGGTTTCTATTCAGGCTTCGCCGCCGTCTCAGGCTATCATTATCTCTTGATTATCGTAATGAGCACCTGAGTAAGTAGTGTCCTGCGAAATTGCTCCTGTACTTGTGCATTTAGTAGTGCAATGCAGCCCACGTCCTCTCGCCCAAGTGGAAAATAACCAGTAACAAAGGAAGAAAATAGAGCTCATAAATGGTTGCAGGAAGGAAGGAAGAAAGAGAGGAAGGAAGGGAGGGAGGAAGGAAGGAAGGAAGGAAGGAAGGAAGGAAGGAAGGGAGGAAGGAAGGAAGGAAGGAAGGAAGGAAGGAAGGAAGGCCATCCAATGATAGAATTTCAGGCCTCCTCACCTGGTCAGCATCCAAATATGAGACATTCTGTGGGGACAGAATCCCGAGCCTGTTAAGGTTCCGATCACCCCCAGTGTGACTCTGCCTTCAGAGGGTGGAGGTCCATGCTGGAAGCTTCTTCCCTGAGGACTCTAAGCTCTGACACCCTAAGCCTCACAGCAGACAGATGTACTGACCCCTGTGATTAGATGCACGGGGCAAATCTCCGCTACAGGATGAATCAGAAAGTCTCGCTGATGAAGTGGTCTTAAAATGACCAGGGTTCTGTATTTGAGAGTGTGGGACAAAGCAGGAAACTGTAACCCCTCCAACTGTCATCATCAGAAAGAATTACCATGATAAACCCACACATACACCCTTAGAACAATCCAGACAGTGAAGCCTTTACCATTAAGTATCTTAAGGTTATTTTTCATCCATATTCATGGTCGCCAAGTCTCTGAGCATTACAAATAGTTTATGAGCATTTGTTAAAAAAAAATTAACTTGTGCTCTCTGCTGAGATGCGGTTGATGACTTGTAAAATGTGACTCACGACTCTGGCAGGCATGGAGGCACCAGCGAGCTGTAGTAACACCCTACTGCTCCCTTGCTGGCAATTTGTCACTTCCCAGAACCTAGTAAGTGTGGGTGTTCCAGTTCGTTCCTTCCTTGAGTACAGGACATGTCCTGAAGAAGATGCTGCCCTGGACACGCGGGCATCACTGTGGCCTTTCCCAGTCTCTTCTCCATTCTCTCCAGCCTCTGCTCTCTGTTCTCCGTTCTCAGCTGCCCTGGTTCTGCTCTTTAATCTCCTTCCAGGAAATGGTGATGATCCTCTAATTCCTCTCCCTGCTTCTGTCTCCCATGCCCACACCCATACTTTCCCTGTTGTCAATTAGGTCCTAGAGTACATTCCTGAAAGTCATTCCTTTGTCTCCTACCCATTGTAAACCTCTAAGAGCGCCCTACTGCCCCCACGGAAGGGCCAACTCCTTGTGTTGAGTTAGTGTACTAGATTAAGTTAGAGCACTAGAGAGAGAGGAGTGAAGCCACTACAGGGATGACAAGCCAAGTTCCAGCTCTGCCAGCAAATGTCTTGACTTCCTCAATGTCTGTTTTCCTACCTTACAAAGAGAATAAGGATGGGAACGCCTACTTCCTAATGTGTTGAGAAATAAATGGTGGAGGCACCTCGCTCTGTGTCTAGCACAGTAATACACAGTAATAACTCAACGAGTTCAGCTGCTGTTACTGATCCCCCGATCTAGATCAGCCATCCACCCCTCACCACTCTCAGAGTGCAGCCCGCCCTTCTTCCAGCACCCCCCCCACCTTCCCAAGCACCTTTGCTGCCGTCCTTCCCCACCCATCACATGCTTCCCTGGGCGATTCTTCATTGTGTCCAATCTCAGGCAGCCTTCAAGTTCGGCCTCAGATGCCGCCTCCCCGACCAAGCCACCTCTGTCCACAAGGCCATGAGTGGCGGCTCCTCCACTGAATTCACATATTACTATAACACATTTAGGTACTTAGACAAGCCCGGGGAACATTCTAGTTTCTCTTAAATTTACTTTTTCCCCTGGCTTCCAGTCTGTGAAGACACGGGGGGGGGGGGGGCTGAGTCTGCCCTCTGCCAAGCACGCTGCCCTCTGGACGTCCTCTCTGCTCGGCTCTGCCCTTGCGGGTTTCAGCAACCCCTTCTCTCTCCTCCTGTCCCGACTCAGCAATATCGCCCCTTTGTTCCAGCCAAGTACAGGTCACCCCCACACCATTGCCCATGCCTCTGTATGCCTGTAAACAGCTCCCCCATGGCCTTTGACCTTTGTGGATTCCAGGTTATAAGAGCTGCCCTCACCTTACTTCCTAATCCCTGGGAAACCCCACCGGCTTGTCAGGGCGTGGTTATGGACGCTGGCCACTGCTTGCTAGGAGTGGGAGGGGTGCACAGCCATGAGGGGGTGCTGGGCACAAGTGGAATCAGCCAGAGAGAGCGCCCCATTCCACCCAGACCTAGCAGTCTCTGGAGGGCACAGAGAGGACCTCCCGCTCCCCGGGACCAGCATCTTAGCCTCTGTGATGACGATGGACTCTCCATCTTCCCGCCGGGCTCTGGAAGTCCTTCGAAACCCAGGGTGTCTCTCCCAACCAAGGCCACTCAGGGGCTGAGCGAGGACTAAACAGGGGTTCATCCAGACAGAGGACTGCTCTCCAGGATGAGGCCCAGCCCTCTGCCCCAATGTGGCTGTCCTCGGTGTAATTTTAAGGAAGGAGGAGTCAATTACAGAGCAATCTACGCGGTGAAATCCCACTTTTGTAAAATATAAGGCACATATATAGGTTTGTACATGCGCCTGGTGCGCTCTGGAAAGAAAAGCATAAACTGCCAGCTCTCCCAGTTCCTAAGAGAGATGAACGGAAATTTTTCACCGATCCTTTCTGAAGACAAAGACGTGCTGGGGTGCGCGTGCGTCCGCGCGGTTAAGCCCTGGAGCGTCTTTACCCAACAGGAGGCCTAACTTTCCATCTACAGCTGCCCGGAGCAGTGCGCCTTTGGGTGGGTTTTGCTCACTTCCTGGGCTGCTCCGGTGCCCGCGTGACCTCACCTCATCTGCACGAGCTGGAAGCGTGTGTGGCCGCGGGGGCCTCGGTCCCCCGCACGCGCGGACCCGGCGGGGGCGCTGTCCAGTCTGCGCGCCCGGGAATCGCTAGTCGAATTCGCGCTCCAAGTGAGCGTCTGGGGCGGCCGCTCTGGAAGACTCGGCGCCGGCGAATCGGCTTCCTCGGCTCGATCTCCCCCACCCCCACCGTCTCCACTAGCTGCGGGGGGAGGATGCGGACTCCTGACGCCCCATCAAAGGCACAAAATACGAGCTTCGCGTTACTTCCCGCTTCGGGACGATGCGCAGGGTGGAGGCGAGGGGCTGAGGGACGTTGTCCGCGGGAAGCGGGACAGGAGCCGGGCACTAGCCAAGCAGCCCCCTCCCCGCGCCACCAAGCCTCCCACCCCCAAGGCCGCTGGACGCCGGCCCGCTGGCGGCGCCGCAGGCTCAGCCTGCCCGGAGCCCCGGGTTTCCTCCCTGGAAGTCAGACGTCGTTTCCAGAGGGCGCAGGGACGCCTGAGCACTAAATACCGTCACTTAGCAAGGCCGCTCCGTGCCAGGACGGGACCGGCAGCTCCCCGAGCGCGCCTCAGAGCCCCGAGCTGGGGCTGCTGAAAAGGGGAGGGGGAGAGGCGAGACACCCCGTGTGGCCCTGGCCCTCCTCGGGTTGGGGATAGGAAAGTGAGGGAGTGAGGCAGAGGGTAGACAAGGCAGGCAAGACCCGAGGCTCGGCAAGAACTGGAGAACATCGCGGGCGGCTCGGGTGCCGGATACCGGTGCAGCGCCCCTGCGGGGCCCTGAAAGGGCCGGGGAAGGGCTCTCAGGAGCGAGTAGTGGGCGGCCTGGCGGGCTGCAGGAGCAGCAGGGGCCGAGACTGCGGGCCGGCGCTGCGCTGGGGGTGCGGGGAGGTCCGCGAGACTCGGCCTGAGGTGGCCAGCGGCGACCGTGAAGTTCCTTGGCGTAGATCTGCGCTCTGGCCCACCTCGCGATCAGCGACAGCCAGCACGTGGCCATGACCCCCTGTCGCCTCCACTAGAAAACAGCAGACCCGGTCACCAGCACAGCGGGCTCCAGCAGGACGTCCCGGCCTCAGAGACAGGCTCCCGCACCGGCCAGGCTGGAAACCACTGGCCACGGTCAATGGCACCGGAGCAGGTCTTTAAAGGTTGGAAGTTGGTCACACTGACCTGCGGGCACCTGCTACTACTTCTGATGTGCATTAAAAGGGGAGCAGTTGGTGACGCCCTCCAAGGAGTGGAGAACAGGGAGGAGCAATGGGTGGCAGCACCCCAGGCACTGCTGCCTGCAGACAGACCGCCAGTGTGGTGCCAGGTGCCCTTTGACCTCTAGTGGAGAGATGACCCCAGTCGCTGGCCAAGGACACTCGGCAGTCCTGGGGAGGCAGCTCACCTTTGCGGGCGCAGGGCATGCTGGTGCAGGGGCGCCCTGCCCAGCCCCGCCCTCGCTGCTGCGCTCTGCTCTGGGCTGGATCCTCCTCAGGGGAAGTAGGCGCCCTGCCTGTAGCGCCCCTGCAGTGGGGGTCACAGGCCCCTCAGGCCCAATTCCTGGCCTAGCATGGGCTGGAGGGCGCCTGCCACACCCATGTCAGGTTTCAACTCTGCTGCAGGTGGAAATTGCATCCTCCTAAGCCTTTAAAAGACGTCTTCTCTCAGAAGTAACATTGACTGTAAATGCCCCAAGCTCTGTGATTATGACGGAAAAGAAAGGGGGTGTGCTGGGGAGACGGGGTAGGAAGCGCACAAGACTAAAGAGGGCTGCCCTAAACGAACAGGCACGGCCGCTGCAGGCGCCCGCAGCTCCACTTTACCCCGGGGCTCCTCGGGGGCCTTCTTAATAATGAGGCAAGAGGGGCCTCCCCGGTGGCGCAGCGGTTGGGCGCTGCGCTGTGGAGCTGTTGGCAGCGGCGTCGCGAGTTCGACGCCCGGCCGGGGAGAATCCCACAAGGCGCGACAGACCTCTCCTGCCTCGCCCGCTGCTCCCCTCAGCAGTGTATTTCTGATCTGCCTGTTCTGCTACCCTCTCTGTCTCTGGTGAATCCTCTCGCCGCCCCACGCCTCTGGCCTGTACCCCAGCTTGTATGTATAAATTAAAAAAAAAAATTAAAAAAAATAATAATAATGAGGCAAGAGTGCCCGGCTGCCTGTGTGGCCAGGCCACCCACCTCCCCTCCCTGGGGTGTCACCTGCGGGGCGGGCCTCCAGCCCCAGTGACCGGGCCTGCCTCTCAGGGTGCGGACCCAAGGCTGATGGTTGCATGGGGGCTGCAGAGGAGTCCAGCCTCTTCTGGACTGGGGCTCAGGCCTGACCTTTTTATTTCGTTTTTCCAACTCAAATGATTTTTTTCATTACTTAGCAATAACTCAGCATGTGAGGTGGGGGGGAGAGGTGTATTCTCCATTCATCGTCCTGTGTCCTGTAAAAGAAGATGAGTTCGGGGGGTCTGGAGATTTAGTCTTGGGCATGTCGATAAGTAGATTCTCTGAGCACTGCAGGAGTGAGGGAAGAGAGGGGAGGGAGGGAGAAGGGAGGGGAGGGAGGGAGGGAGGCATGTTTAAAAGAAGAAACTGCTTGTCCTTTGCTTTTTCTGGCCCAGGTTTCCTTACTCCAGCCCCAAACATCAAAATGAAACACATTTGCCCTTTCATTGTTGGGCTTCCTCTGGAGAGCTCTCTGTGAGATTTATCACTTACAGGCCCTGCAGAAATCTGAGCAAACTCCTTTTCTCCACCTCCGCCTGGAGCTTGTCTGAAAAATGATCAATTATATGAGCTCCCCAAGACCCGGGGTGGGGAGGAAAGGCACTGGGCGGTCACGTGGTTCCACCCGCCCTTCGCCATGGAGTCAGCTGGCTTCTGCCCGCAAGATTAACCAGGAGATGGATATTTGGGTCCCATCAGCTCCCCTTCTGGGGGGTACAGGGAGCTGCAGATGAGGAATTTGATAGATCTTATAGAAAAGTAGTAGGAAAAAAGGAAGACTGGAGAAATAAAGAGTAGGAAATGAAGAGGAATTGTGTTAGAAACAATTGAGTTAGAGAACAATCCGAGACCTGTTAGAAATGTGAACAGTGAAAATGAGGTGCTCACCCACCCAAACAGAAACATTTTGACATCGGGAGACGAACATCTCACTTTGTCAGAAAACCCTGTTTCTCACTATCACGAATGCTTTTGGATCTAGATAATCAAATTTTCTTTATATAACCACATGTGGGGAGTTTTTAAATTTCCCAGGCTATATGTGCAATTGGGTGATAAAATGCTAGCACTTAAATAATGGTCCAGATTTTGATGAAATTGAAATTAAACATGAAATTCTCTACTCTCCTGTGGATTTCGGCACATGCAATCTGGAGAGCCGGCTGCCATATATACTAAAATACTGGCATCTCTGAGATTGAGGCTAGAGGGTCCCAGAAGACCTAGAATTGACAAGTCTAGTTTCAGCAGCATGTTTTCCTTGGCGTGGTTTATCCAGTCTTTGACACTGCCATCCTGGGCTTATACAGTTTCACTGTGTGTGTGCGTGTGTGTGTGTGTGTGTAGCTGGCTTGATTTATTAATTTAATAATTCCACAGAAGAGACTAGGCTATTGATTTAATATTTATTGAGCACCCACGATGCATCAAACACAGTGGAAGCCCAGCCTGGAGAACTTCACACGGTGAGTCAGCCACATACTCACACCTTACACACATAACAAAGACATCAACGAGGGGGGGAACCAATGAGGAGCTAGCTCCCTCGGGCAGCAAAGGTGCCCTGACCTCTCCTCTATGGGAAGTGGACCCTGGATTCCCTCCCAGATCCAGCCCTTCTTAGGCGGGCCCCCTCGAGGTCATTTCCATGCCTGGCATTTGCAAGACCCCCAGAAGTTCAGGAATGTAAGCCACAGTACAGAAGTGATTCGTGAAAGTGTAACTAAGAAAACAAACCTGAAACTTAGCATCCCCAGATAGAATAGCAGACTGGAAAGCCACAAGAGGGAAAATTCAGGAAGTTTACGTCAAATGAAATACTATTACCTTAGTATCTCTCACAGTTGCTATTTCTAGATAACCATTGCCAACGCATATTGAAAAGCTAGATACAGTGAGATAAATCTATTGATTGTTTGCCAAAACTGAGAGTGGGGGACAATGCCTGCAGAGAGGATTACAGAGCCTCCTGCCGCCTTGGAAAGGACTGCCAATCCCAGGCTGGCCGGGTGCCCAGTTCGGGACTGTGTGACTCCTGACAGGAAGTGGCCTGGGTATGCGTCCTGGGTGGTTGGTATTAATGAAAATGAATTCTATTAAATAAAATTTTCTACCTCCACTCTGTGTGGATTTCCTTAGGAGTCACTTCTGAGAGAGTTTTTAAGTCAATGTGTTTTACACTGAATCTCGTTCCACATTGATTTCAGAGAGGGGAAGAAATAATGAGGGGCTGTTCAGGTGCCAGTTTGCGTAATTTGTGAAGATGTTTTTAAGCACATCATAATGCTCTGACCTCTCTCGGCTCTTTACAAGTCCACATAAATTTTCAACTTTTTAACTTAAGTTGTGGGTATGCTGGAAACAGGTGCCAGCTTTTCTCATAATTAGTGGGGACACTTACTTCCCATAATTGATAAAGACTTAAATTAAGCTAATCATTTTTAAGGCCCTGGCAACCAGGATTTGGAATAATTCCTGGTGTATAATTTTATAGTGCAATTAATCAAAGTGGAGTGGCAGTACTTTTAAAAAAAAGATTCTGTTTCACTCATAGAAGATATGTAAGGAAACTGGTGAATGGTGAACTGTATATATTGATTGCTATGTGATTCATCAATATTGTCGGAAGATTAAGCATATTCTCCAACTGTGGGAGGAAGTCATCATCAGAACTCAACTCCAAACACTTCACACCTTTGGCAGGCAAGATCAGAGTTTCATTATGGTGTTTCTGAGATTTATTTGAAATAAAATGATTCTTAAAGCACTTAACCTTGGATGAATGTTAAAACCACCAGAAGTACTTTGGACAACACTGATGTCCAGACCTCATCTCAGATCAACTGACTGTCTGGTGGGAGGGCCTAGGCACTGCTAATTTTTTTTAAAGATTTATTCATTTATGCATACAAGAGCTGGCTAGGCCAGAGATGCAGGGGTGTGGGGGAGGCAAGAGGATTCACCAGAGACAGAGTGGGGAGCAGAACAGGCAGACTGACTGAAGTACACTGCTGAGGGGAGCAGCGGGTGAGACAGGAGGGGTCTGCTGCGCCATGTGGGTCAGCTCCCTGGCGGGGGATCAAACTCATGCTGCTGTGGCTTCCTATAGCTTCATAGTACTGAGACTTAACCCCTTGAACCACCAGGGAGGTCCAGCACTGCTAATTTTTAAAAGCTTCTCAGGTTATTCCAGGAGCAGCCAGAATGAGAACACTGACTTAACACTTAGCAAAAAGGAGACCACAACTAATAAGCTTCCTCCCCTTTCATCCACCCCCTCTAGTCCCCACACATTCCCCTCCAGAATGCTCTGCGGAAACATGAGATGTGGGCTTGAGCCACCCAAGTAGCAGGGCTGCTCTAATGCAGGAGCCAATCCCACCTGGGGGTCGGGGGTAACACCGTTCTGTGGGTCACCCACAATTAGAGTACAGACTCCCTGTTTTCCACATCCTCAGATGAAGTTGAAGGTCAGTCTTAGTGCCCAGAGGGGGCTTGCATCTCCCTGCCTTTTCCTTTCTCCCAGCCAGGCTTTTCCTGCCCTTCTCCATACTGCAAAAATCTAGTCATAGAACTGCTAAAGAGGCACAGCGCTAGTGAAAACCCAACCACAAATACTCTTCCATGTATTACTCCAATTGACTTTGGGGTAATAGGGTTTTCATTCTGTCATCTTCAAATCATCCCCCCTTTCCCTTCTTTTTGGGGAACATTTTAATAAGTGAATGAGCTGATTTCTAAAAGTAAGAGTAGGAAGAGATGGGGAAACTTGGATCGCACTGTTTAGGAAGTTGGGGCGTACTGGAATCTTAGAGCTGGTGACTGAGTGGCTGCAGACACCAGTCCACACAGCCTGACCAGAGAGGCTGACCTGATGGCGGACCCCACGCATCACTCCCCAGTTGTTATTCCAGCATCAACATGGAACTCCCATCCCAGGGCACTTGTCCTCATTTACAGAACACCCAGAAGGTTAGAGTGAGGATTATCAGCCGGGCACTATCATCCAATACTCCTCACCTGTTCCCGTAGCCCTGGGAGGAATTGTTCAGGCTAGACATCCTGTGGGGTGGCAGTTCAGTTTTCTCTTCTGACCTTGAGTAAACTTCTCCCATCCTTGTATTTTGAGCTGACCCTGTTCCAAGTGTGTCTCCACAGAGCAGGTGCTGAGCAGTTAGATGCTGTTGGCTGATCTGTTGTTACTGATCAATTAGAGAATGCTGTTGCACACGGTGTGCATTGAGTATTCAGAAAGCCAAATGTTTGAATGCCTGCCTTATGGGAAATACTGGGTGTGTATACACAAACATAGACACAGATATATGCCCCCCAAAAAATGATTTGGACCTTTTCCTCTCTCTCTCTCTATCTATCTATCTATCTATCTATCTATCTATCTATCTCTTCACTGACTAATTCATCTCATTATTTTCAAATAGAAGTGAGGGGGCTAGAAGGGGGAAAACAGAAGCAAGACCTTCTAATAATGGTTTGTGAGTATTTCTGTCCTATAGATTCAAGTGGACTTAAACTTAAGAGCTTTTGGATATATAAAGGTCGTAGTCAGGAAATGCTGAAATCCTAGATGATTTGTTATACTTACTTTCCTGGAATGTTAGAAATTTTGGGGTTCAAACTAACTAAGCAATATCAGATATCTCAGTTGAGTTCCCTGTGAGCTGCAACCTGAAATGCTTTACAAACCACAGCACTGTTATTTTAAATCTCATCCACCATTGTGCCTTCATCTCGCCAGTGAGCAAGCACAATGGAAAAACAAGAAAGACAGCCAAGGTTCTGAAATAGTTATGAACCTGAAGAAAGCTTTGTTTGGATTTCGAGGACATAAGAAGGAAATTATTAACCTTGCCTCTAGCAAGCAAAGCACAAGATTCCACCAAAGCCCATTTGACAAAGACACAAAAACAAGGCAAGACAGCTGCACAAAAGCACTCGGCTGGAAGTTTTGCCCAGTATTGGCTTAGCTCTGGTGCTGCAAATAAGCTCCTGTGGGCCTGGGGTGGGCACCCTTGGAGACCAGCATGCGTGGCATTAGATGACCACGCTGACTGTCATGCTCTGGCCCTGAGGCGCGATCTTGCGGGGCCAGGCAAGCAACAACTTGCTCAACTCCTCGCGGAAGCTGTCGTGCAGCCAGGCGTAAATGAAGGGGTTGTAGCAGGACGAGCTCATGGCGAGCCAGTGGCAGAGTAGCTGCACTAGCCCGAAGGCGTAAGGGTCGATGGCGCCCGGGTCCAGGTCCCGCAGCAGGTTGAAGATGTGCAGAGGCAACCAGCAGATGGCGAACACTACCACGACCACCACCAGCAGGCAGAAGGTGCGGCGGCGCCGCGCGCGATCCCAGTCGGCCTGGCTCTGGGTCACCGAGCCCGGTACCACGCGGTTCCGGAGCTTCACCGACACACGGACATAAGACAGGAGAATGACCAACAGGGGGAGCAGGTAGGTGACAAGCAACAGCCCCCAAGCGTAGAGCTGGCGCTGGCGCTCCTGAGACCCCCAGAACTCCTCGCAGAGGTGCACACGGTGAGGTTTGAGCTCGATGTGGTAGGTGTGCACGGCCGCGGGCAGCGCCAGCACCGCGGACAGCGCCCAGATGGCAAGCACGGCGTAGGCGCTGAGGCGCAGGGAGATGCGCCGGCGTAAGGGGTGCACCAGCACGACGTAGCGGTCCACCGCAATGGTGGTGAGCGTGAACACCGACACGTACACGGTGACGGGCTGCAGGAAGAAAACCAGGTGGCACAGGCCGCCGCCGAACACCCAACCGCGCGGCTCGAAGGCGTAGGCCAGCGTGAGCGGCACACAGGCGGCGCACATGAGCACGTCCGACAAGGCCAGGTTGCCGATGAGGAAGTTGGTCACATTGTGCAGCCGACGCACCCGAGCTATCACAAACACTAGCAGGCAGTTGCCCGCAAGCCCCACGACCACCACGATGCTGTAGAGAAGCACAATCAGCCCCTTCAGCTGATGCACCAGCTGCAGGCTTTCGAACGGTGTGATGGCCGGGGCGCCTGGGCCAGCCGTGGACACGTTCCCCCGTGAGGACTCTACGCTCTGGTTGGCCGGAGTTGAGGCCACCGACGGCAGCCCAGAAAGTAAGTCAGGGACCGCGGGGCGCCTAGTTGGCAGTGAGGCCATGGCCACCTGTCCAGAGAGAATCAGAATCAGCCACTTCCCATTCTCCAGCCACCCTCTCCTATACCAACCACACCGCTACCCTGTCACCCAAATATTCCCTTTGGAATAACTGGCCACAACAAAGGACAAAAACAATAAAAATTGTTGTCATCCTAAATCTGAAAAACTAAATCTCTGCGCAGTTAAACATGCACGGGCTATTTAAATGCCCCTACTAGATTCAGATCCTCTACTCAAACCCAGGAGCAAAGGTTCTACCTGGCGAATGGAGCTTGGCGGGCGGGAAAGCGCTCCGGGGAAGGAGGGGGAGAATCGGGCTGTTTCTGAGCAGCCCTCTGTCCACGACGACGGCGACGCAGGCTCCTCGCTTCTCTGCGGGAGCTGAACACATTGAGGAGTTCTCGGTGGGCTCGCAGCTTTTGAGAGATTGAAAGCGCCTCCCTTCCGCCCCACCCCCTTCAGCATTCCCTTATTTGGGAAATGGGGGCGGAGCGTGCACCACTGGACTCGGTTCTTAGAGAACTAAGCGGAGTGCGGTGTGGGGAGGATGGAAACAGAAAAGAAGAGGCTGGGAAACCTGGGCCAGAGAAGCGAGGGAGGATCTCCACTGCAGGATATTGCAGAGCCCTGGGGGAGTACTGCTCCGGATAAACGTGAGGTGGAATAGGGGAGAGGAGTGGCGTGAAGCACCAGCTCTAGCGATGACTTAGTGCAGTTTAAATAAAAGAAGAATCAGATGGGTAAATGGATTTGGGACACCCCACACAATGTGGGGAGAGATGATGAACCTGTCCCGTGTAGAGTCCGGATTGGGGTTAACAGAGTCCGCTAGGGGATTCCAGGGGAGATTTAAAAGCATATATCCTGAAGTTGCCGCGGACCTTCAGGTTTTCGCCCCCTTGGTACCCACTGAACACTTTCCCTAGGCTGTGAGGTGATCCTCACCCGAGTCGCGGGTCTGGTCAAGTCAAAGGGAGTGCTCAGCACCGCGGACAGCTCCCGAGGTCCCCGCTGCGTGGCGCGTGGGTGACCTGCCCGCACAACAATTAAGGAGTTCCCTCCCCCTCTGGGTCAGAGGCATCTGGAGAAGGGACTAGGCTTGGTACCAGGACCACCTGGCTGCCTGTTCCCTGGACTGTCGATTCGAGATGAGCAGGGTGGTCTCTGGCAGTTGAAGGATGATGTGTTGTTCCTGTGTCAATGATAAGGCTGTCTTCTACCTCACTGGATCAGAAAATGCAAGTTTCATTCAGTTTTCCTGCACTTCAATACCTGGCCCCCACTACCCTCCTACTCACCCCTTCTGTTCTTTCTTTCTCAGTGACCACAGCCTTAACCCTTTTGCCTGACTCTCCCAATCCGGAAGTTTCTGGACAGGGACTCTACCGTCTCCCTTTTTATATAAACACCCTCAAGTCTCTTCACCTCATTTTATGATTCAATATATACACACACTAGTAATTGCAGTGTTTCTACTAGGGCAACAAAAATATTTGAGAAACTGAAAAGTAACAAAACTAGTATTAAATTGCCTTTGAAATGCAAATTAACCTGGATCTTTGGAGGTGGGGTGGAGGTTGCAGAGAGAAGACTGTGTGTGTGTGTGTGTGTGTGTGTGTGTGTGTGTGTGTGTGTGTGTGTGTGTGTATTTCTTCCTTTTGTACAATGTACAGGTGTAGTCCTGTAAAATTCCTGCCACCAATTCACCCACGCACCATCACCATAGTGCCTTGTCCTCTTCCCTCCTCCTCCCCTGCAGAATGTCTCTGATTTATAGTTGCCTGTTAATTTTGTTTTTTTATTTAGTATAATTATTTTTTTATCTGCCTCCCTACAAGCTTTCTTATCTCCCTGCCTCTCCTTTTCTTTCTCCAGTGGGTGGAAGTCCATTTTCCCCTCTCTGGAAAGTACTTTGTCCTCTGATTACAGATATCCCAATTAGACTGGAAAGAAGAAAAATTGGTTCACCCTCCAAATTCAAGTGATTCACTCATATAGGAAGAAAAATCAACATTGGAACAAAAGTAATCAATTTTATGCATCTTTATATCTATTAAATCCACACTCCTTGGGTTATAATTAATTTAGCTAAAGTCGGTAAATATTTTTAATTCCCATGAATCACAATCTGTACCTGCCTAATTCCTTACCCAGTAATTTTTCTCATCATGTTTGTAAACAGGGTCCTATGTGTCCAAGAGCAGACACTGTTTTGTTTCTAAGCAGAGGACATTGCAGCAACATAGATGAAAAGGGATTTGACCTGTAGTTAGGCTGCATAATGAGAACCACGACTCTGGTCAATATTATTGATATATCATACTAAAAACAATAACAAGACAACCTTGTCAACAAGTAAAGGTCATGCAAATGTCAGCATTTGAAATTTCAGTGTAGGGGCACTGCCAGAGAAAAGAGCTGATCATTTGCCAAGTTCTAGATAAAATGCTATAAGGGCTTTTTTAGTGTGTCAGTATTTGTAAAGTGGAAAGGAAGTGAAGAGCTTAGAATAGAATTAATCCAATTTTGATTGTTATTCTCTCTGGCTCACAATGGAGTTAAGACTAAGATCTTTTTCAGTCAAGACATCATAATTAAAACAATACAGTTCATAATTTTTTGTATGTACTAAGTATTCTAGAAACCTAAGAAATTATAAGTAAACAAAATCTTTGAGCACAAATGAAGAAAAGTTAGTCCTTCATATATACTTCTTACAGTAGATAGCAAACTACAGGATTTTATTACCTCTCCTGTCCCCAGCACATTCAAAGACCCGTAAATGAAGGCTGAACCCCTTCACATGGTATTTCCAACCAATGTGTACCCCATCCTGATCCTCTCCTGCTTTGTTTTTTTGTTTTTTTTTTTTTTTTGGTCTGATCTCCCACCTCTATCTGTCTGACTCCCTATATTCAGGCAAAACTACATTTTGGGATGTTAACTTGTCTTTACTATTCCTGTCTAATATCTCTCTTAGGGTTCATTCCATTCTTCAGAATACTGTTGCCTTCCTCTCCCAGTTCACCTCTACATTCTTCACATTCTGCAAAACCCAACTTAAAACCCAACTTAAAATGTACTCCTTCTTCAAATTTTTTCCTTTCATGATCTTTCTATCCTTTGTTAATTCTACCTTTGAAGTTCTGGAAGTATTTTTGTTCTCCTGTCTCTACCAACCATAACTGTAAAGTTTTTGTGGACAGAGGCCAGTGTCTTGAAGCATCTTTGTACCTAAAACATACCAGAACCCAGCAGATAGCCATACAAGTTTCTTTGGATTGGATGGATAAAAATTAGCCATTTATTGAGGACTTTTACATGCCAGGCACTGAGCTAAATACGTCATATATATTATCTCACTTGATGTCTCACATGGGATTGAATAAATTTAGGGGTACCCTTTCCCAATTGGTTTGTTAAAAGAAGCTCTAGTAAATTCAATTCAAATTTTAACCATATCTGTTAGATCTTCATCCTTCACCCAAAATGTACCTGCTTATAATTCATGGAGGAGCAAAACTTTGGGCTGTATAAACACCAGGGTTTGGCCATCTGCTTTATGATAAAGGGCAACATGATGTGGAAAACAGAGGACAGAGACAGAAGAGGCCAGGGCTGCAGGGGGGCCCTGGGAAGCTTCATTAGGACTCTGACAGTGTAAGGCTAAATTCCTGTGATTCACTGCAGTTAGCCCAAACACAAGGAAACCACTAGCAGCCATTTTTAAATTACTGGTTGGGAGAGAGCAATTTTTTTTTAGACTTGTCTAAGTCTAGGCAATAACAAAGCAGAAGCATCCCCAGATGTGGGTTTTGTCTTCGAAGCCTGTTCTGTGTATATTTCAAGAGCCAGGCTCTTTCCGGCTCCCTCCCCTCACAATGGCCCCTCAGGCTGAGTCACACAGGAGCTCTAGCAGCCTCTTCAGCACGGCACGGGGTGGTCACTGACAGGCCAGAGCAGCCTGTGACCACTGTTGTAAGAACTGACATGGTGTCAGGTCCAAAAGTGAAGCAAACTCCATGCATTTCCTTTTGTGTTTTCATCTGAGACTCCAGACATACTGATTATAGCTTCCAGCTCTGTCGTGTACACACTAGTCACTTTTAACTCTCCAACCCCACCTTGCCCAAACTCAGAGTACAGCTTAAAAGCTTTCATTCTGACCAGAAATAGTCTTTCACTGGCTAAGTGTTTCTTCTCATCCTGTCAAAAATCAAAAGTCAACCTCAAATGGCTTCAGGTCCTCTAATTCAGCGACAACTCTGAAGGGGCATGTGGTAGAGCGTGGGGCATGAGTTTTGCTTCTGCCTCTTTTCAATCTGGGCTCTCAGTGGGACCCAACCCTTTGGTCTGGAGCAACCTCTATGCTTTCTCTAGCCAAGTTTGTGTGAAAGATCTTGATACCCCCTCAGCCCTGTGAGGGTGCTAAGGCCCAGTGCCTGACAAGGAAGAGACCTACTGTTAGATGATCCGGCACACGTGGAAGTCTGAGGCTGGAGTAAGGCAACTCTTTATCTTTCCCACTAGATACTCATCAAACCATATTTATTTGAGGCCAACTTTGGATAGACTCCAGAGAATGTCAAGGTCATACATGGCCTCAGAGTAGAAGAAATACAAACACGCCTGTCTTTTCTAGGGCAGATGACCTCTTATGCATCATCAGTAACCATACCAAGAAAGTCTTATCTTTTCTCTGCCTTGAGTTATCTAGAAGATAGGCTACGTCCTCCAGGAAGAACAATGGTAAGTCCCCTTGAGTTAGGGTAAGGCAGCAAATCCTTCCCTGCCATGATGAAACTACTATAACTAATTCAACAACTCTTTGTGATGCATCTATTACTCAACAAGGTCTGGACAAGGTGCCTTGAGTGAGAAAAAGATGAGTAAGATACACTCCATGTGCCCACATTGCTCACAGCTAGAGTAAAACTTGCTAGAAACAGGGTCAGTTAGCTGAAGGAATTATGAAAACAACCCCAGGATGTTGCTGCCCTAAGAAACCCAAATTAAAACTGAAAAGCCTGGTGGCTTTAAAAAATCAGCAGTAGCCGACATGCTTGATTTTCAGTTCTTTTGACTTACATCTCATTATAGCTGATTCTTCAAATAATTTTGTTGTTTTTTTTAAGTGTGATGGCTTATAATGAATTACCTAATCAACTAAAAATTAGGCCTTGAGGTAGGGTTTGGGGAATTAAGAATACACACAGCACTTCATTCTAACTGGCAGATTTGCAGCAACCCTGGCTGATCAATCCCTACACCCACCTCTGGATGAGTTTCTTTACTATCCAAACACTTAAAGAAATAAATCCAAAAGAAGTCAAACACAAAGCTTTCCCCCCAACACGTGTTGAAAAGGTGATCAATATGTAAAATTAAAATTAAATATATAAGACTTCTCTAGACAAAACTTGTGCCATAGCGAACACAGAGGCAATGGTCTGTGCTACCTTCCATGGGGTCCGGGAGATGAATTCTGTCCTTCCTGATCGCTTTCCCTCTCCTAGGCCTGGAACATGAAACTGGTTGCTGAAAGCAACTCTCCCCAAGAAGAGCAGCCTGCTGGGATCCCCAGACGCTTGCCCAAAACCCACTACCAAAAGTTCTGAAGCCCCACATCTAGACCCTGCAAAGCAATGAGGACCTTGTGCTTTTTGTCCTAAACTGAAACTCACCATATTACTAAAGGAAAAGAGATTTTTTAAAGGACTCGAGGTTCTAAATGACCTTGACCCTCGTGAACCTTGTGCACCTGTCCGAGTTCATTGCAAACACCAGAACCTACTCTGGCTCATTTAAGTAGAAAAGGGGGCCAGCTATCCCCATAATTGCTGGGGGGATCAGGAGTTCAGCTTCAAGGCTGAGCTTCCCAAACCATTCCTAAGGAAGAAAACGATCCACACCCCTAACTTTCCCACTCCCCACCACACACACGCGCGCACACACACACACACACACACACACACACACAATTTTGCTGCCACTGCTATTGTTACTCCACCAGCACCACTTCTGGGCTAGGAACTCAGTCTTGCAGCTATTGGTATTTCCAAAACCCCTCTGCATGGGGTCCCCATTTCCTCAGGCCACTCATTTCTGAATGAAAGTCTCACTTAGGTAAATTTGAGCAGCAGAACCCAGCTCCCCGCCCTGAGTTCTAACTGCAAAGCATGCTGGAAATTTATGTTCTGATTCCACTGGGGAAGACAATAAAGAATTTCTCAAATAGAAGAGAGTAAGGGACACATTCACACACACACACACACACACACACACACACACACACACACACACAGAGTCATAATTACCAACAATGTCTCTAGACATTTCCAAAGAAGGCCTGAGGGCGGGCATAGAGGCAAATCGCCCCTACTAGAGAACCAGCTCCCCACCCAGGCAGCAGGCCTAGGCTCACGAGGCACTTTTCCTGAGGGGCCCCAGGCTTTATAGCCCGCTCGCTCCAGACCCCTGCGCTCCAGAATTGTGTTTGGAAAACATCACACTTCCTGAGTGTCCTCTCATTTCTTCCTGAGATAGTCACAAGGCAAATGAAGAACATGATGTTTAAGAAGAAAAGAAACCCGCAATAAGCCAAAGTTTAGCACCAAAAGGAGAAGAGCTGGTTCCAAAGACCAAACACAGAGCAGCTCCAGTTCCTGGGTTTGAGTAACAGCGCTAGTGCTCCTGAGTGTGCTGTTGGGCAAATTCCTTGTGGAATAGCCCAGTTTGTGAAACTGTAAGGCGTTCATAGAAATGCTGACATGAGGACATTGAGAAGCCCCAATAATAGGAGTCAGGGGACTGGCATGGGCTGGTACCCAGCAGGGTGGCTACTCTGATAATGTGGATCCCACCTAAAGTCACTGCCTCTTGTCAAGAGGGTTCTGGGGCATGTGTTCCAACTCTCCCACTGGAATGTTACCCCAGGACATAATCTTTGTGGAGAGCCAAATGCCTTTTCTTCATTTCATCATCTTTTACCAGGCATGTAAAGCCCAGGACCGGATATTGTAGGAAAAATAAGAGACCCCAAAAACTAAATAAATAAAAGAGCGAGAAGGACATTATTCTCAAATATTATATTTGCAGCCTAGTGAGTAAGAGAAAAATCTACAAAATTTGCTGTGATGAACGGCCATGATAAATGCTACTACCCATGAAAGGGAGACATTAATAATCTTTGTGGGAAATCTGCTAGTTGCTTGAGCAATTAGAATTGTGTTCATCCTTTAAGTCATATTTATTTTAATGCAATAGTCTTGAAAGTATCTACAGCAGGTGTTACTCAACCCTACCAACACTGCCCGTGTTGTTTAATAAGTCCCCTTCCAGGTTGTAAAACATACACGACCATGTGGAGCTCCACCAAAAATCTCCCCAAGTTAAATCTCAGCTGGCAGGAATGGAGAAGCGGGTGGCCATTATGTCTCTCTAATCATCTAAATTATCCCCCTCTTTCCCAGCCACTGTTCATGTTTTTTCTGGCCCAGGGGAGGCCTCCCAGCAACTCCTGCACCCCAGTCAGGCTCTGGGCGGGGGAACTGGATGAACCCATAGCTTCACACAGCCCCTCTCTCCTCCTCTCTGACCATTTCATTTCACTTTGCAACATGTGTCTTTAAGATGACCCCAAGGGGCCCGTGGATGATGCTGATGGTAGCTTGTCCAGGGCTGGGAGGCAACACTAGCTCCTGTCCTTGGCTTATCTGGGGTCCCTTATCACAGGTGTATCACACCCCTGAAAATCCAACCAGCTTACCTTCTCGAGTGATACTCTCTACAAAGACCCCCTAAAAGACACAAGGCCTGACCCACCTGGCCCATTCAGGGACTCAGCACGCTTAAATTTTTAACTTTTGATTGGATTTGTATCAATACGCAGACATAAGCAGCGGGGATAGTGTATCTCAGACCTTACGAGCAGAAAATATATACAAATACCTAACAAACCAAAACAAAGCACTTGAACGGCATTTCTACTACATTCTTTTCCAAAGGCAGGAACAAGGAGATTTGCTTTTTTCCCATTTTGATTTCAATCCAGCTTCATTATCAACTAGAAATGGCTTTTATAGATGGTAAAATCATGCTGCAGCTGCACCGTGGCATTGAGAGGAGAACGGCTCTTGGAACCACATTTCCAGAGGAACCTTGACCTTGCACAGCCCCTCATTTGGGTTTCCATTAATATGCGTCTCCTGGCAAAACACATCTCATTACAGCCACCACTGAGTTATTATCTAGACACATCAAAGTTCACTCCGGTGTTACCTCCTAATGCGAAGGACCCTTTTCTATTATTTTTTTAGACAAAATGCAGATCTGAAAAGGTCCTCAGTGTTTGCGAGTGCATTGTTTGTCTGAGCACGCGCCACGCCGCATTCGGGAACCACTGCGAGCGGCTCGTGTGTCCCAGAGGGCGTGGGCCCCTGGTTTTATCTTAGCAAGCAGGTCTTTGTCACCAGGCAAACAAACTGACTTTCAGCCTTGAGGAAACCACCAGGCGGTGTCTCTGCGAAGGGCTAATAAGGGGAGCGCGCTCTTCCCGGGTGGAAGCCATTCTGGTGCTTATTAAAGATGCAGCTGGGGCCTCCCCCGTGGTGCAACGGGTTAAGCGCAGCGCTGTGGAGCTGTCTGCGGCCGCTGCGTGAGTTCGATCCCCACATGGCGCAGCAGACCTCTCCTGCCTCGCCTGCTGCTCCCCTCAGCAGTGTATTTCGGTAGATCTGCCCGTTCTGCTCCCCACTCTGTCTCTGGTGAACCCTCTCACTGCCCCACACCTCTGGCCGGCACCCCAACTTGTATGCAAAAATAAATAAATCATAAAAAAAAAGAAGAAGAATGCAGCTGACTGGGCCACAGCACCGACCCATTAAATCAAAACTGCAGGTTTGAAGACCTGGGGAAGCAAATGCCTCACAGCATCTGGGTTACTCTGGTGTGCGCTCCGGCCATTGGCAGGGGAGGTCCCGGTCCCCCGACCCAGTGTGATTGGGCGGCCAGCCAGGAGGCACAAAGACATGCCAAGCCGAGCTGGCCTCCTGCCAGGATGCCTACCCTGGACTGCAGCCTCCCTCTCTCCTTACCTGAGCGATATCGGAGGGCAGTTGCGTTGTGCTAGCTCTTTCTAAGCACTTTCCAGGGTCATAAGTCCACGTGAACACGTTCTCCCCTTTCGTGGATATGAAGCAGATAATTTAGAGTCCCCTTTGACCTGGACCCTACAGCCGAGTGCCTCCCTCAGAGCTTACACTTGTCCTTCTAGACCTTTCATGTGCATTTACATGCCTATAGTTGAACCCATAGCCAAGAAGTTGTATTAGTGGGTATTGAGGTCTTTGCAACATTTTGCTATTACAAACCTTAATGTAAATAATGAGGCTCTGGATGTTAGTCAAGGAATATAAACTTCTAGCTCTAAAACGAGCAAATTCTGGGACTCTAATGCACAGCTGGTGAGTCTAGTTAATGGTACTGTATTGTATACTTCAAATTTACAAGAGAGCAGATGTTAAGTGTTCTCACAACAAAAAAGAACGGTAATTATGTGACATGGCGGAGGTGTTAGCTGCCCTCCGGTGCTGGCCGTTTTGCCATGTGTCAGTACGTCTGGCTGCCCCACGGTACACCTCCAACTTCCACATCTTATATGTCAGTTATGTCTCAAGAAAGCTGGGAAAAATTCCAAATATTAAAATTTGGACTGAAAGTAAAGAATATTATCAATGATGTTTTCTAGCTACTAAATATTTTTATACTGCTCTGTATTCATTGTTTATAAAAATTCAGGATTGAAACTCAGAGTAATTACAATAAAAGAAAAGTATGTTCCTATATGCCTCTTGCGGAGGCGAGGACAGAAATTTACAAGTCACGAGACAGAGCCAGTTGACACCAGCGGCAGAGCAGGGGACTCGCTCTCGCTTGATGAAGCCTGAGGGCTGGTCACCCACGGCGGCTCTCAGAGTGGTCAGTGTGGGAAGACGCGGCTATTGGACCAAGCAGCTTCCTCTGTGCATGTTGGGCACGAGCCCCCATCCCCCCAACGGGGCCTTTCTGCAGCTTCCCCTTCCTCCTGCTGAGCACCCACTCTTTCCAGAGCTCCCCAGGGTACAGCATCTGCTGTTGTCCTTACACAACCCGCTGACACCTGGGGCCGTAGGGTAGCAATTGGGAAGGATGAATTCTCCTGGGAGGGACAGTGGCCTTTAGGCAGGCCCCGTGTGAAGTGCGTGTATCTCCGTGAACACTGCTTTCCACCTGGCTCCGGTCCCTGGGTTAATATGTCTTTAAAATTGCATGCTGGGCCTCCCTGGAGGTGCAGGGGTTAAAGTCTCAGCACTAGCAAGCTGTCCCCAGCCAGCGTGGCAGGAGCTCAATCCCCACCAGGGAGCTGACCCACACGGCGCAGCAGACCTCTCCTGCCTCGCCTGCTGCTCCCCTCAGCAGGATTTCAGTAGATCTGCCTGTTCTGCTCCCCGCTCTGTCTCTGGTGAATCACACACACACACACACACACACACACACACACACACACACACACACCCCTCTGGCCTAGACCCAGTTCTTGTATGCATAAATAAATAAATCTTTAAAAAATAATAAAATAAAATGAAACTACATGTCCATGGGAAACTTCACTCAAATTCATAATCCTAGGGCTAATAAAACATCTGAGGGCAAAATCTGAGCCCCTGGATCCCTGGGTCAGGTGAAATCCACAGGAGATGCTGCCCTAGCACCAAGCAGGAGCGAGCTGGGACAAGCGGGGAGGACACTTGAAGAGCTGAGAAGAAACAGTAACAGGCCCAGCGCAGGACACCTGCGTGTAAATTCCGACCCTGACACGGATTCTCCAGGGCACCCCGGAAAGCCCTACCCAACTCAGGAGCTCCCGGTCCTCCTTGGTAAAGCAGGTCGGGGGAGGAGAACTGGCCGATGCCGGAAGGTTTCCACCAGCTCTGACAGCCCAGGAGCCCAGCCCGTCGCGTCATGTCAAATATGGGCACACCTGGAGGAGACCTGCTCTCTGCACCCACCTGGCTGCCCTCATCCGTCCGCACACCGGCAACGTCACCTGTCTATGGCTCTGCCATAATGAAAGAGGGTCCCCCTTCGATCTGATGTCCCTGGACGTGCTTTTCGGCCTCGCTCCCATTTTTTTTCTCTGAAGGTCTGCCCCTCCTCCATACCTAGCGAATAACCTTGGGTCACAGGAATAACCTGGGACCTTGGGGTCACAGCTCACCAAGGGAACACTCCTGGGAAGTAACTTAGCTCCCAGAGGCGCCTCGCCACGAGCCGGGACCAGTCAGGTGCTAACTGCTGGAGGCTTCAGAGTTCTGTAAGTCCTGTTTTGTTCCAGGCCTGTGACTCACCAGACCCAATCAACAATTACTCACTGGCACGCCTGAGACGTGTCCCAGCCACGGGGAGGCTCTGCAGGTTGCAACAGTGCTATTGCATGCGATCAATGTTTTAAAAATCGCAACAGTCTATCTACATTTCCTTTCACATCACAAATTTCAAAGACAGAATTAAAAGATGCAAAGGGATTTTTTTCCTTCCATTAAACCCACAAAATTAAACTTAGTGAGCGCGCCCTGGGATGTCTCTTATGCAAGTATCTTGTTAACGCCAACAACCACCACATAGGGGCCCAGAGGACCCAGGGCAAGAAGATGCTGTCCTAGAACTGTGAGGTCACAGATGCCCAGTTTAAGCAGCTGACCATGCAGGGAACATCAGGGTGAGACCACCTGGACTTCATTTCTTTATCTTTTCAATTCTCTTTACTGACCGACCCCAAACAGGCTTAACTATTACAGGGGCTTACAACTCAAAGTAGGTCCCGTGGGTCAGCAGCAGCACTTACCAAGAGTTTGTTAGAAATTAGAACCTCAGGGCCTCCATGGTGGCACAACAGGTTAAGCGCAGCACTATGAAGCTATCCAGAGCCACTGCAGCACGAGTTCGATACTCGGTCAGGGAGATTCCCACATGGCGCAGCAGACCTCTCCTGTCTCTCCCGCTGCTCCCCTCAGCAGTGTATTTCAGTCAGCCTGCCTGTTCTGCTCCCCACTCTGTCTCTGGTGAGCCCTCTCACCACCCCCACACCTCTGGCCTACATCCCAGCTTGTATGCATGGGTGAATAAATCTTTAAAAAAATTTAAAAAAAAAAAGAAAGTAGAACCTCAGGCCTCCTGAGCGAGAATCTGCATTTTAACAAGTTCCCGGGTGTCTATGTGCTGTGTCCTAGCCCCTGAAGTGCTGTGCTAGAAGCTTCTCACCCTGCCTCAGGAGCTCAGCCCTCATTCTGCATCAGAACAGACACCCCAAGGTCATTTAAGAAAACCCCTTGATGTGGCTCAAGAATCAGCCCTGAAAAGACTTGAAAAAGGTTTAAAGTGCACCCTAACCTCACCCTGGTCTCTCTCACCTCCCCCACACATCCCAGGCATTTTGTCCAGCCAAATCACCCTTATTCCTGATCGCCACAGGACAGGCATGTACGCTCGTGTGTGTGTGTGTGTGTGTGTGTGTGTGTGTGTGTGTGTGTGTGTGTGAGAGAGAGAGAGAGAGAGAGAGAGAGAGAGAGAGGCAGAGAGAACTTCAGTGGGGACTTAGCCGTATCAATCATCATCTATCTGGCAAGGCCCCTCTCTTGTACATGTTTATTTCCCCCATGCTAATGGCATGCTAATGACATCGTATATGTCCTTGAATATGCATGCACGTCCTGGAATTAAGTACTGTGAGCTCAGAGGGAGGCTTAATTTACATAAATGTTATTGTGCAATAAATCTTTTTGGGGGTAATCGCTTTTTTATTCACTACAATGCTTTTCAAGTCTACCCACTCTGCAACCTGCATTTCTAGGTAATTGCTTCCCCCTGATGCTTTGCTCTCAGAGAAGACAGTGTTGCCTGTGCTGAAGGCGACTCTTCAAAGCAACATGGAAAGGACAGATCAGATAGAGAGACCCCTCCGCTCAGTGGTGGAGAAGTTGTCATGCCTGGGTCCTGCCTTTCTGAGAAGCTTCAAGATAGACCAACTTCAACAAGAAACTTCCAAGAAATAGCTTCAAGAAATAGATGCCCATGGCTGGGGTGGGCTCTGCCATCCAACACTTGGTCCATCCAACACACGGTTCTCATGGCTCCCCAGCCAGAGGACCAGAGAAGCACCTGCCCACTCCTTCCCGTGCTGGACCCAGCAGTGAGTGAGTGGCGCCTGCCTGCGACCCAGCTGTCCTCACTCCTGGGAGGGAGCCTCCATATGTAGCCCAGACCAGCTAGAATTCTATGCCCTGCAAGAGAGGCGCTGGGGTCAGCTGACAGCCTGTGACACTGCTTCCTCCTCCTCCCCCCAAGTCGCTGGCTTCCGCTCAGCACCCAGGATGACAAAGCCCCACCAGTGCGGGCACAGACCTGGTACGGGGGCACTCTGATCTTGCTTTATTAATTTCTATGTGGTGAGGAAATGATCTGTTGTTTAGTCCCTGTGCAGCCTCAGGAGAGAGGCTCCCCAAAGAATCCCTGGTTTGCTCAGGGCGGAGGGAGGGAAAAGAGGGAAGAGACAACCAAGAAAGAGAAATTGAGAGAGAGAAAGATGCGGGAGAGGAAAGCAGGGCAGGGAGGGAAAGTCTATCCTACATGGGGAACGGGAGGGTCCACCAGGGGAGGGGCAAGGTAGTCTAGGGGAGGAGCAATCCTTCCTCCCTCTCCTGCCCACCCTTTGGTAAACCTGGGGTCTCTCACCAGGGCACGTGGCTTGGATGTGGGAGGAAGGAAGGGCTGAATTCAAGTAGCGCTGGGTCTGGTCCCCGGCCCCCTGGGTCATCCTTAAAATCCCGTTTATTTTATAAAAGCAAGAAAAAATGGAACCCATCTCCCCTTTCGAGCCCATACCGGCCTTTCCCTGAGCCCAGACCCCTCCACGCAGCCCCCACTTGCCCGGGACCCTCTCCTTTGCACTGGTGCTTTCTCCCCCTGAGTTTCCTGCGGAGACTAATCGCCTCCCATGAGACTAGTCTTAAATGGCGATTTATCTTCCTCCTGCTCCCCACAGCATTCTGTGAGTTCTGCTTAAATTAAATCTAGATGAAGGAGATTTGACAACTTCCAGATCTCATCGCAGCAGCCGTGAACAAGAGCATCCCCACAAGACATGATGTTCTTTCCAGCCAGTTGGGAGGAGGCAAGAAAAAAGTTTTCCCAGGAGAGTGAGCCGGTGCCGTGTCTGCTGGATAAATTCAGACTGTTCTTTTCCCTGAGATTCCTTGAAGGCAGAGCATTGATTTTACAGGAGGAAGAATTGATTTGTACAATGTCAATTCACCTTCTTCTTTTGCTCAAAATGGCCTTTGAGCCAAAGCAGACGCCCCTGGGGTTCTCCCCCTCGCTGCAGAGAGTGGGTGCGCTTCAGGATCCCCACGACATTAGTAAGTAGACAGTCCCCAAGAGCCATCAATGGATCCGTGCCCTTGACAGGTCATTGCTGCTGTGTTCAGGCCCCCTCCCCACGCCCCGCCCCCCATCTCTCCATCCCCTGCCTCTGCTAACCCAGGAGTCTTGAGATTTGGGCTGGCCTGATTCAAGCATCACGATCCCTGAATCAATTGCCCAAGTGTGACCCACGTTTTCTGCCAAGTGAGCCTCGGACCTGCCCTGGTTAGTCACCCCATGTGCCCAAGCAGCCTGATAGCAACAGCAGCCCACCCCACGCCCAGCACCTCAAAATCACAGACTCCAAACATCCAGGTCTGAGCCAGAGTTGGGGGCCAGAACCCAGAGCCAGGAATGGGGGGACGGCAAGCTGGGCAAGGACCCAGCCCCTCAAACACAGCTGCTCTGGAGGCTCAAGCATAACAGAAGACACAGGTCTGGGACAGGACCCAACATCCTTGGGAACAAACTTGTTATGACACCAGGTTGGGGGTTGGGTGGGCACCCAGAAGTGGCGGTGCAGGTTTCAAGGAGCGGGGACTGGAAGTCTTTCCAAGCCACCCGGTGGAGGTGCATGGTGTGAGGTATGCCAGGGATGGGGGACTCGGGCGTCCTGGCTGTGTGGTGCTGCCCCCCCACCCCGCCTCTCTGTCTGGGAAATGGGGTGCATGACAGCCTTCACTTTCTGGAGTCTGGAAATGAGACATCCAGGGTTGGGGGCACCAGGCAGCTCCCCACACATGGTGGGGACCAAGTAAATGGCCGCGACCTACCTACCTTTAGGGTTTCGCGTGGCCTCCCCAACCTTTGTTGCCCTGTTTTCACCTCTGCAGGCTTGAACAGCTGGTGAGGCCTTTGTGTCCATTTTATAGACTTGGAAGCTGAAGCCCAGAGAGAGGTAACGATTTCTGGATGGGGGGACCCTGGTATCACACCCGGCCCACCGGCCTCCTCACCCTGCACATGAGGGTTGCGGGCATCAGGGCGCTTCTAAGAACACCAAGGAGCTTCTGCACTGGAAAGCAGGCCACCAGGGGCAAATAGAGTCATCCCTTGGCTCTGTTATAAAATGGGGAGGGCAACCGCTCCCGTGCTCCATGCCTCGGGGTTCAGTGGGGTGATGGAGTCAGGTGGCCGGGTCCAAATCCAGGCTCCATCACTAGCTGGATACATGACTGTGGCCCCTACCTACCCCCTCGGCTGGGGGTCTCAGATTTCCTGCCTCTAAGGTGGTCACAGGAATTCGTGAGAACGAAGGACTTGGAATAGCACCTGGCACAGAGGGGGCGCTCAGCAAACAGCGCTGCTGTTATCCTGCACATTAATAGAGCAAGAACCTGAGTGCTAGAAAGAAGGTCTCAGGCTGGGTTCTAGATGTGCCCCACCCTCCCGGAAGAGCCAGGCCCACAGGCTGGAGACCAGACCCTTGGGGCAGGGGCGTCTCCACCCCGAGTCGACAGGTGGCCTTAACTCGGTGCAGACATAAGCATTCCACCACCAAGGGATGCTTTTTAAAATATTAAATGGATGTATTTTTTATTTCCTGCAACTCTGTCCCTTTTTAGCACACAATGAAGCATGAAAGCCTCAGGGATGAAGAGTGATGTGTTATGACAGAGATCGAGTCAGTATTTAAAGGCTCATTTTGATGTTGCCTTGAGCTAGAAAAGTCAGAAGGGAGCCAGCAGGTTGGGGGGTGCTGGTGAAAGCACACTCCACCTCTAGACGGCCCAGGTGAAAACACTGGCTGCTCTGCTAAATATAAATCTAATGAGGTCACAGACATTGCCATAGGACCCCAATAACTTCTTGGTGTGATTTAAGAAACAGAGAGATGTACTGGTGTGATGAGACACACGAGGATTCAAGCCAGGATTTACATAACTCTGGGAGCGGGCACATTCTACACACGTTGGAACTACTGTCCAGCTGGGCCAATGTACCGCCCTCTCCAAAACCTTTGCATCAGTTGTACAAACATTTTCTGATGACGGCAGCGCTTCTTTCCAACTCAAAAGTGTATAGGAAAAGTTGACATGAAGAAAATTTGTTAAGAGAGCAAATCCTAAGCATTCTTATCACAGAGATTTCCCCCCTTTCCTCTTCTTTCTTTTCTTCTGATTTTATCTATATGGAAAGACGGGTCTCAGCTGGACCTGCTATGGGCATCACTTTACAGTATCTGTAAGTCAAACCATCTTGTCCTACACCTGAAACTCACATGGTAGAGCCTGTTGATTATTTCTTTCTCAATAAAAGTGGGGGGTAAGTAAATATAAGGATCTGGGATACAATGATGGAGTCCCACTTTTACTGTATGTTATTTTATTTTTATTTTTCACAGGTTCCAGGTCTAGCATGAGAATATTTCCGTCAGGCTGGGGGCAAAGTTGGGAGGGGATTTCCCTGGTTGCAAACTCAGCCTGCACTCACGGTGAGGGTGGTTACTCAGAAAATGAACACGTAGTCAGATAACACCGGTGATGGTGATGCTGGTGATGGTGATGAAGACAGTTAGTGGAAGTTGAGGGTGTGAGTTTAAGGAGATGATTGTCCCATTATCTCACTTATCTACTTGAGCCTCAGACTGACCTGGAGTCAGCCTCAAAGAAAGATCAGGAAAATTCACATACATAGAACAAGAAGACATCGAAACTGATAAGTCCTCAAAGCCACATCCAGGAGGCAAAGTTGAAAGCACCCAGGTTGTTTAGGTTAAAGAAATAAAAGAATAGCAGTAAACAAGACTGGGGGTGGAAAAGGGGGGTTGAGGGGGCCCCGAAGGGATATTAATAAGATTATGTTGAATAGAGGGCTTTCTATAAATGTACTCTTCTTTCACATTATTGTTTATAAGGATAGAGTGAGCAGATTCTTCATATTCAAGAGTATTCTTGATGCCTATATTTTCTTGGATTTCTTTTTGAATGAATTAATTCTATTCAATGACTACATCATCTTAAGGCGATAGTCTTATGAATGTTCTTATAAATATATTCATGTTTCCTCAGCTTTCCTCCCTTTCCTCTGGGACCCTGTCTCTCTGGCTCTCATCATCTACCTCTGTTCTTGTCTCTGGCTCCAGAGACAGGAGGGAGGGCAGAGACAAAATTGAACATCTTTCCAAATCCTTCTATGAAGACAAAGGGAAAATCAGGAAATTGAAACCACCCTTTTCTTTTGTAATTTGTCAGTGTGGTCAATTGACATGAGTATCCTGCAAGTTGAGCTTCTGTGAATTAAGCTAGTGGCAGGTTACGTGGAAAAGGCGGGAAGGTATAAAGGGGGCCAGTTGGGGACAACTCCAGTATGAACTCTGTTAGCTGCTATAAGTAGTTCGAAGTAAATTCCTAAGTTAGCTCAATAAGCTAACACATATTTAGACAACTTAATAGCGACGTCCCTTCCAAGGGAATATGGTTGATGGTGGCCAGCTGACCCAAACACGGCAGATCAGAGTTTTCTCTAAAGAAAGAGAATGAGCCCTCCTAAGACAGCGTCCTTGAGAAGTAAGACGGGGAAATCCACGGGCAACTTCCCACCAAGTGAAATAAGCCCCAGCTACAAGGAAGAGTGGAGCGCTGGGCAGAGAGTAGCAATGAACACAGAGCAGAGAGGGTGCCCGGCGGACACCAGGACCCCACGCCCGGAAGCCCAGCTGGGCCTGCCCTCCAAGGAGCAGCTCCTTCCACCCGAAGGCAGGGCGAGACACACCTGAAATGGGTCTGGGGATAATGAGACTGAGGGAGAAAGAAACACAGAGGCCTGCTCCAGAAGGGCAGCCCAGCCCCCAAGAGCCACAGGGCAGGCGGCCAGGGGAGTGGGGGGCACCCAGGAGGCAAGCTGGGGGGCAGGGTCAGACCCAGAAGGAAGCTGTAAGGACTTGGAGCCTTATTCTCCAAGAACGGGAGCCACGGACGGGGCTTAGGGGAATGCAGCTCATTCTGGTGGGAATTTGGAGGGAGGGTGGAGAGAGGAACGGCTGGAGCTGAGGCACCACTGGAGGCGGCTAAAAGGTGAAGGGTGAGGAGGGCACAAAGTGGAGGGAGAAGCGATGGGAGCATCTCTCCCCTCCCCGCCTTCAGCTCCTCCCACCCCTGGGTGGGCCCCTCCCTGGCCCCTCCCACCCCAGGAGGGTGAGGGAGAAGGGAATCAAGAGAAGGGAAGTGGGCAAAACCAGCATCTTTCTGGATTGTTCCACCAGCTGCCCAGCGCACCTTAGCAGCGTACGCGCACACATGCCCTTTGCCCACCCTGGGTTCCTGAAATGCTTGGTTCCCCTCCAAGCACAGCCAAGTGGCCCGTGGTGGGGTGTTATTCCAGGGCCTCGAGCAGAGGTGGGGAGGCTGTGTGCGCTCTCTTCTGGACACGTGGGCTCATAAACTATGAGACCCCTTTATGATTCACTTTTATCTACACCACAAACCACCCCAAATTCCTGTGCCCTGGCAGTGCCCCCCAAAGTGCAGCCACTGCCTCCATGGGACGCTGGCCCCAATGACAGACGACTTCCCAGACCCTCGTTTTGATGCCAGATGCGGCAATGGAGACCCGCTTCAGGGACAAAGGCCCTGACGCCAGGCAGCCTTGAGGCAGGGGGCTGGGCTCTCTAACTTCCACTGAGTCCTCAGCCACCAGCATCAGGCAAACCGCGGCCGCCCACGGGCCCAGCTGTCGCCATCCCTCCAACCCTCTCCCTCCAGCTCCCCTCTCTCTTGCCCTCAAGGCCTGGTGGCTGGCACGTGTGTCCCAAGTTTGCAAATCTAGCTCCTCTGTCTAAGGGCAGAACCTCGTGGCTCCATCCCCGCCAGAGAGCCCCCCTCTCACCCACACGCCCTTGCACCGAATCTTTCCACCTGTCTAATAAAGCTCAGATGTGACTACTTCTCCCATCTGCCCTTTCCATTTCATTTTCCCCTAATTGCTCTGCACCAAGACATAATATCCATAAAATAATCACACTAGCCCCGTTTACATAACTTCCCTCATTGCGCAGTATAATCACCCCGAAAGCCCTTCTGCAGAGGGCACCGCCCATCCAGCCCCCCCGCCTTTCTTTTCACGCCTGAGCGTGGAGGGGTCACTTGCTTCTTAGACCCTTTGTTCTGTGTGGCTCTGGCCATTCCTCGCAAAAAAAAATCTCTTTTTAAAACATAATTCATTTTGTTATATCTACTTTGCATCATTACTCATTTTTGTACAACGCACACTTTCTCCTCTCTGGTGTAGTCCCCACAGAATTCCCACCACCAAGTCACCGGGGACCAGACACCAACACCATCGTGTCACTCTGAACAGCTGGCTACGAGTGGGAGACCCCCACGAGGGGTAGATGATTCCCTAGTGGGGCTCCCTTTGGCACGTGCCGATATTGAGGTGCTGTCCTGCAGCGAGGAGGCGATGCCCTTTGGAGTTACGAGCAGGGTGAGCGGGCGCCTTCCTGGGCGGGTGGAAGACGAAGCGAGCGGGCAGCATGGGCCCTCTGCAGAGCAGGCTGTCCAGGGGCCTTCTGCAGCGAGGGGCCCACTGAAGCATCTGAGCCTCGGGGCCCAGCCAGGCCCACCAAGCTGAAGAGGCAGTTTGTCAGCCAGCGAAGCACAGTGCAACTGCCGCATTTCACAAGGCCCGCATCTAACACTGCTGACTTTCCAGTGAGAAAGTCCAAGTGGAAAACCAGAAAACCAGAGCCACTTCCTTTGCCAGGTCGGTCCGGGCTCACCCCTGCCTCCCCCACCCCCCATTGCCGCAGTAAGGACTCAAATACAACCACCTTCCATAGCCAGCTCGGGGGTTGGGCGAAATCTCAGATGGGAGGAAGCAGGGAAGTCACCAGAGACCCAGCTGGAGGCCATGCGGCCTGTGCCTGCTGCCCTCCCAGGAGCAAGAAGCACACCGAGTGGCAGGCCCACTGATCAGAGAGCAGCTGGCTCAGAGCTGGCTTACACCAGCTGCACCGAGCCAGGAACAGAGAAGAGTTTCCTACTGGTGACAGCAACTCCCATGACCTGTGTAGCTCCCTCGTTCCCCGGGCCTCCCAGGCTATGGCAGAACAAAGCGGAAACAGCTGTCAGGCCCATCTGTGCCCACAGCAATTCCCAAACACACAGCCGTGCAGCAGGGGATGGAGAGAGGACAGCTGGGAGGGGCTGCCCTCCTGGGGTCTTACTTTCCTCCCAGGATGCATGTAAGGCAGTTAGCACAGTGAGGGATTCGTGGCAAACACCCTGAGTATTAGCTATTTTTATGATGATGACAATGAAGACGTTCCATAGGCATTTGGACTAATGACCCATCGCCATGCTCTTTCCCGCTTTGTCGCTGAACAAGCAAAAGTCTACTTTTAATAACTGATGTGACCAACCATGGACACTGTTTACTAAGCACCTATGTGTCAGAGCATTTCATTTGCTTCTCATAAACACCTTGAAAAGTAGGTATCAGCCCCTATTTGGAAGATGATAAAACTGAAGACCAGAGAGGTAAAGTCACCTACCCAAGGTTACACAGTTAATAAACAGCAGAGCCTAGGCTGCAAGTCAAAGCCTTTCCTTATACCACTGAAACCGCCTTTGTGAAAGAGGGGCATCCTATCATAACCGTATGATACTGGTGTAAAACAGACATACAGGCCAACGGAACAGAATTGGGAGCCTAGAAATCAATACAAGAGTTGATGGCCAGCTGAGCTTCAACAAGAACTTCCAGAACACACAACGGGGGGAGGAGCGTCTCTTCAATAAATGGTATTGGGAAGATTGGGTATCCATATCCACAAGCAAAAGAATGAAACCATAAAACTACTAGAAGAAAATATGGGGGCGGGGCGTTTATTGATATTAACCTGAGCAGTAATTTTTTGGATCTGACACCTAAAGAACAGGCAACAAAATCAAAATTTTTTATTGTGATTTCTTCCTCGCCCAATGGATTGTTTAAGAAATTTGGAGATTTTCTAGATATCTTTTAAAATTTCAAATGTAATTCCAACTTGGTTAGGAGCATTCTTTATGTGATTTTAACCTTTAAAAGTTTACTGAGACTAGTTTTGTGGTTCAGCATGTGGTCTATCTTTCTCTACCATTTGAAGGGAAAAGAACTTGTGTTCAGCTGTGGTTGGATAGAGGACTGTAAGTGTTAACTGGGTCAAATCTGTAGATAGTTTTGTTCAGACCTTCTGTATCCTTTGTCTAACTGCTCTACCAATTACTGAGAGGCTTATAAAATATCCTATTATGATAGTACGTTTGTCTGTTTCTCACTTTAGTTCTGCCAGGCTTGCTTCTTGTGTTTGTAGCTCTGTTATTGGGTGCATATACATTTGGGATTGTTATATCTGCTGATGTCCCAGACTTTTTCATCATGATCAAAGGTCTCTCCTTACTTCTGGGAATATTCTTGAATTCTAAATTAAATAATTCATAAGTTTCCATCAGATTCTAAAAAAAGAAAAAGATAAGAAAATATAGATGTGCCTGCAGCAACCCTGACTCATTTAAAGGCAAAAATATTCTGTGTTTTCTCACTCCATCTCTTGGAGCACAACTGATCTCAGCATTTAGAGCAACCCTTTAATGTAAAAAGAAATGGTTTGCTTGGTTTAAACTTTCCCAGATGTGATTTCAACATGGCTGCAGGGAAAGCAGCTGTTCCTGTCAGCTGGGCTGATAAGGTCCTTTGTCTTCAGAAAAAGTGGCAATTTACCAGCCTTCTCAGACTAAGATCAGGAGCCTGCTGGGGCAGATGCTAATGCTGCCCTTTGGAAGCCTCAGGAACACATTTGACCTTCTCAGGTGGCCGTCTTCTGCCTCATGATGTCTGTCTATTTCATCTTGTAGGAACTAGCTTGGATAGGGTAGGATCTCAGACTTCTGGAACATGCAGAATCAAATCAGCGATTTGTGGAAGCTTACTATGACCCCAGAATAGCCCCTCTGACCCCAGAATGGGCCATGGAGGTGTGAGGTGGTGGAAAGAGAAAAATCAAGGGCATATGTGTGGTCTCTAGTTTAGAAGACAGGGAGAGCGGAGTTTCCAGCATCAGGAATGGGGGTGCTGGCGAATACATCTTATTTCACTGTTGAATCCCCCACACTCAGCAGAGTGATAAACACCTAGTTGGTGCTTAATACATGTGTTTGGATGATTTAATAAATGATAAAACAGAAATCATAACATTCTCTCCAAGAAAGCAAATCAGGGTCAGAAACTCTTTTTCTTCAGAGCCTGTGAGTCAGGGTTCAACTGCAGAAACCGAACCCCTCCAGACAGTCCAGCAGGGATGGATTTTACTGAGGGACTCAGGTGCTCACAGAGTCACTAGCATGGATGCAGGGAGCAGTCGCCTCTAAGATGAGAAATTCAAAAAGCCCCACAGAACTGGATGACAAGGGCAGGGAATTGCTGCTTCTGCTGTGGTCAGGAAGCACAGCTGTCCAGGTGAAGAGCCCTAGTGGTCAGGGCAGAGAGTGTCCCCTAGAATTGCTGTGATGCTCCCTCACTGTACTCGGTTCTGAATTCAAGTCCCAAGCAAGTACATCAGACTGGTGAATCTGAGTCACATGGAGCGGTCCCCGCGCAGAGTGGGGAAATGCAGGTGTTAGCTTCCCGGGGAGGACGGTCCCCTAGAAGAAGGCTGGGAGACAAGCTGAGTGAGCCACCCCGCCATCTGCTATGGACACCACGTGAACTGCAGCGTGGTTGGTGTAAGACAGTGGGGTGCCTCGGTGGCGGGGTGCAGATTTAAAATGCTCCAGGAACATTGTGCTAGCCAGACAGGGGCATCTCAGCCACACCTGCCTTGCTCTGCAAGCCTGGCACCGACAGAGAACAGAGGCTGTGCAGTTTGGGGAAAAGGCAGAGAAGAGTGAGAGGAGAAGCCAGTACAGAAAGAAAAGCCAGCGTGAAAGAACGAAGGTGGGCGAGGCCAGTGAGCCACAGAGAAGGTGAGCATGGTCGGACGTGGTCTCAGAGACCACTTTCAAGAAGGGAGAAGCTGGGGGAGAATCCAGAAGGGGCCTCCCTGGTGGCCTAGGGGTTAAGGCTCAGCACTATCACCACTGCAGCATGAGTTTGATCCCTGGCCACGGAGCTTCCCACATGGCGCAGTAGACCTCTCCTGCCTCGCCTGCTGCTCCCCTCAGCACTGTACTTCAATAGATCCGCCTGTTGTGCTCCCCACTCTGTTTCTAGTGAACCCCCCTTTCACACTTCAGGCCTACACTCCAGTTCTTCCATGCAAAAGTAAAAGGAGTAAAGAGCAGTGGTCATTCAGCAGGATCTAGCCAAGCTGGAAATGCACACCCCAAATCCTTCTGAGGGAAACACACACAGAAACATATGCAGGGAGACAGGCACACGCACAGCCACAGAGAATTCAGGGGAATTTCACTGGCCAGAGGGCAGCATGAAGTGTCTATTCATGCAGTAAATACCATCTAGAAGTTTCAGTGAAACGTGTGTTATCTCTGCAACACTCCGGTTTCAAACACCGGTTTCAAAAGTAAAGTGTTGGATGTGAAAAGCGACAGCCAGATGACATTGACAGAGGAGACCATTTGTGGCATTTTTCTAAAAACGCACACAAGAAAATGCAGGTAAGTGTGGGGGAGCACGATAGAGGGGGGCGGCTAACTGAGGAGGACCTCAGCTCCACTATTAATGTCTGCTATTTTTCAAGAGTGGGAGAAAACAGAAACAGCTATTGACTTAAGTGGCGAATTGAATTCTTAGTGAATTAAGTATGGATGTTGGGTACATTCTTTTTGTACTTCTCTGTGCAATTTAATTTCTCACGAAATAGATTTCTTTAAGAAAGGAAATTGGGGAACTGAAGCTTTTGCACACAGAGGCGACCCAATGAGCATTTGTTTCTCGCGGACACGTCCGGAAGGGATGATGGCCGTCTAGCGGGGCCCAGCAAATCCCGCCTCTCCTGAGGGTTAGCAAATTGACAAGGCTTCAGGCAGCTCATCTGTCCCCACATATGGAGATGCAATTTAAATTCATCACAGTTCTGCTCCTGGTCCTGCATCTGTCCCCTCCAGGGGCAAGAGGGGGTGCAGCTGGGCAGGCTCAGCCACCTTGGGGAGATCGAGGGGCACCCCAGCCTGCTGCTCTCTGCACAGCAGGAGGGTGGCCCCTCTCCAGCCCCTCTCCCAAACTGTCCCCCTCACCCTGGGTCAGGAGGGACTGACAAAAGGATTCCTCAGAGAAAGGCCACTGTCCTCTCCGAAAATGGCGTCCCCATGGCACAGAGCCTCGGCCCTCTGGGGTGTTCCCTGCTGTCTCAGGCTGTCTCCCCCACATCCAGAAACTCCACTCTCCTGGGCAGAGACAGGGAAGGCAGGGAAGGCGGCCCTGTGTGCCAGGCTCTGAGGCGGGCACGTGATAAGCCCAGAGCCGCGCTCCCTCCAAGCTGCCAGCAAGCCACGGATGACTTACGGCCTTTGGCGCAACAGAAGAAACTAATCCTGGAGAATGGAAGCAAAAAGGCGCCCACCAGGAGGATGTCGGTCAGCTTGCGAATGTGAGGAGAGGCTGGAGAAAGGGGTCGCCAGGGGAACCGGGACCTCAGGAGCCTCAGGGCTGGGCTGCCAGACTGAGCAACACGGCATCCCCACCTGGACACGCGTCTGGTCATGTGACTACCTGGCCAAGCGAGGCTGGGGTACCTTGATCTCTGCCTCTGAGGCTGTACCTGGTGGGGAGGCAATCCTCTAAAAGGAAATCCAGGGACTGTTACCAAAGCAGGGAAAAGAGGTGTTAAGCAGCCAATGAACAACCAATGTCCTAAAGGTCTGTTACAATCACGCCCAGTTTGCAGGTGGGGAAACTGAGTCCCGGCGGGGCTAACTCTTGCCCCAGGGTCACACAGCCCACAACTGGGATTCCACTCCAGTTCTGGGCACCGAGACCCACATACTTCACACGCTGTTCCCCTGACCCCAGAGACCACGGGGGAGGAAGGGAACACACACCGCCGCAGAGGCAAGCCCCGCCCCAGCTTCCCCTCAGCCATCTGAAAGCTGCGGCTTCTCTCAATTTTCGTGCGTTCTCAGCCCAGATGGAAATTAAGGCCGTGACCAAGCTCAGGCCTCATCGCTGTGCTGTGGGACACTGTGGAATAATTGTCTTACTACAGCAGGCCCAGAGCCGTCTTTTCTCAAACCATCTGGCTTGAGAACATGCCTGGGAAGGACAAATTAAGATGCCCTCACAGAGACAAATCAACTCACAAATGGCAGCCACACCCCCAGGCGCGCTGGTTCATGGAGAAGGAGCCGTGAAAGCTGTTAAGGGCTCTGAGCCTGGCCTTTATGGCCTCCCTCCCCCCCAGGAGGCGCCCCGTCCAGGAGGGGGTCGGGGGACACTGGGGGCCAACTGGGAAGTTTTCAGCATAAATGAAATGACCTGGTTTGTTTCTCCGTGGAACCCAGCTGATCAGAAAGGCGGGGACCGAGCTGACTCCTGGAAGGAGTCGGGGGCAGGGGGGGTGGCTATAACTGCCCCCCCACTCTGAGGTGAGCCTGAGGGGAGTGATTCCCTGCTGGCTCCCCTCCTTCCCAGCCATCCTTTCTCACAGTGGGACCACTCATTTTGGGGTCCCTCATGCTCTCTTCATCTTTGTAACAGCCCCAGAACGTGGGGGGCATAAGCAGAGCTCCCCCAGAATACAGGAAGGGAAACTGAGCACCTCAAGGAAGTCCCCTCTCTCGGCCAAGTGGCCCAACGGGTTAACAGAGCGCTGGTTGGCACAAAGGCAGCGGGTCCAGGGCTCACTCTTGCCATCGACTGAATGTCTGTGGCCCCGAGTTGATGGGCCACAACCCCCGCCCCACAGCAGGTCTTGTATTTGAAGCAGGGCCCCTAAGGAAGCAGTGAGGGGTGAATGAGGTCATGGGGGGCTGATAGCACTGGTGTCACTGTGTCATTCCATGCAGAGACACCGCTCCCTGCCCCACCCCAGGAGCTTGCAGAGAGACCCCGAGAGGACTGAGGACACTTAGTGACCAGCCGCAGCAGGCCCAGCCCAGCGCCCCGGCCTGTGGCCTCCAGCCCCCAAAACGGAGAAAATAACTGTTGTCTGCACCCTGCTTGTGGGGGTGTCATGGCCGACCCCCACTCTGACACACCCCACACGCGGTTTCTCAGCCTGTTTTTCCATCACATGAAGAGAGCCCCTTTCAGACTCCCTCATCTGTCCCCATGCCTACGGCCAGCGCATGCTAAATGTTTCTGAAGCTGACACTGCTGATGTGCAAAGGGGCACCTCACATCTTGGAGCAGGGACCCCTGTGAATCAAATCCCGGGCCTGGTGAGGTGAGGCCTGGAGCGCGTGCAGGAGCAGCCTCAGGGCCAGGCCCGCACCCCGAGGCGCGCAGGCAGCGCCCACTCCCCACCCACGCTGCGGACCCCGTCCCATGGCTCCCTCCCGGGGCGGGGCCTCCCTGTCCAGGTCTGGGCCCAGCAGGCGTGTGGGGAGCCCACTGCACCCCCCGCTCCGGGCAGCCCATTCTCTCGGCACTGCCACGGGGGCTTGGCCCAGGCTAGTGCTTTTCACCATGATTAGGGATAATGGCACTGAGTCAGCCAGGAGCTCCGACTGTTTTCCAGCTTGATTTTTCAAATGAGGGTGGGGAAAGCGGCCCCCGCCCCCACTGCCTCCCCCACCCCACTCCCACCCCCGGCACAGGCATCTGGGAAACAGAAAAGCCCACGTCCATTTAGGGGCCCGCGCAGCCAGCTCCAGCCTCTGCAGCCACTGTCCGGGCTCGAGGAGCGGAGGCAGCTTGGCGCTTCCAGCCCTGGCGCTTTCAAAACCGTGGGGTCTGCGGCTGCCCCAGCAGAAAGGGGACCCACAGCCCACCCAGGGCATGCCCAGTACAGGAGGGCAGGGCCAGCCTGGAAAACGGGGTACAGGCCCGCTGCCACCTGCGGGCCCCAACATTCAGCTTAAACCTTCCGTTCCGCGGTGTCCTGAACTGTGCCGCTTCTCCCCATGCCAGGGCTGCCTCTGCCAGCTCCCTTCCTGCTGTTCCAGAGACAGCGCGAAGAACGGCTCGCTGAGCAGCTACTGGGCCAGGCATCCTCCCCTCACCCAAACAGCCTGATTAGTGCTCAGTGTGTGTCTGACAAGTGCTGATACTGTTCCTCCTCCACAGATGAGGAAGTCAGTCAGGCACAGGGAGCTGACGGAAATTTGCAGCTAGGAAGTGGTAGGGTGGGCTTCAGACCGGCTCTCCAGAGATGCCGTGGTCCCAGGAGGAGGACCTGGGGCACCGAGCTGCTCAGCCAGGGGCTCTGCCCGTGAGTTGACAACGTAAGACCTGCAGTGTCTACCTCGTCTGAGGGCCTGACTGTGCAACCTCGGGCAAGTAGTTTAACTTCTCGGAGCCTCACATTTCTCAACTGTCAAAGGCAGCATTTAGGTGTCAAGATTCGGTTTCAAACACTGTTAGCAGTAGATCTCCCACATGTAAAAGAAGTAAAGGCAGAAGTAAAGGCCTGATAAGTCTGGGGGACTCTGGGGCAGTCAGGGGGCTCACCCAAAGACCATCTGTGTGGCTCCTCTACCCCAGCACAGTCAAGAGACCCCCCCCCAAAATGGACACCAAGAGCAGCCCATTCACCAAGAATCATTTTGCCAAACAGCAAATTATCCAAAGGATGAAAATATCTCACATGAAAAATTAACATAAATGCTAAACTTCTGAAACGAAAAGCTGATAATTGAGTTTCTGCTCATGAAATATCTGAAGCCAAAGTGAAGTTTCCCTTAATAAACTGAATTATTGCATCAACCCAACCAGACAGGAAATCTGATTATGTAGACAAATGGGTCACTTAGCAAATTGACTGGGGAACTTTCTCGTGGAGTTCAGACTCTTGGGTTCCGCCCCAAACTCACCGAATCCAGATCCGAGCTTTCCATGAGGCCTCCAGAATATTCCTACTGCTCCTGAAGTTTGAGAAGTGCTAATATAGAGAATGTCGCTCCACCTTGGGTACACAGTCAAACCATGAAATCGCGGTCTTGAAGTTACAACTGCTCCTTTGTGTTCATTGCAGCATCTTCACTGCAGCCCAGAGGCGGGAACAACCTAAGCAGAGGCATGGATAAAAAATGTGACGTGTATAATACCTATATGCAGGTAGCGACATGCACACACACAGAGGAATATGGTTTCACCACAAAAAAGCAGGAAATCCTGTTTTGGGGAACAACATGCATGGACTTGAGGGAATTCAGCTAAGTGAAGTAAGTCAGAGAAGGACACCCTACTAAGTCACTTACATGCGCATTTGGAATCTAAAAACTCCAAATTCATCGAACAGAGACTACAGGTTGATGGGGAGTGGGGGTTGGGGTTGGGGGAAGGAGGAAGCGTAGGTCAAAGAGTAGAGGCGTCTTCTGGGGACCTTGTGTCCAGCGTGGTGACCAAGTTAACATCACTGCATCATGCACTTGAAAGTTGCTGGGAGAGCAGGTCTTAACTGTTGTGTAGTGTGGCCACCATCACAACCAAAACAACGGTGACTGTGACATGCAGCCCTTGTTAGCTGCCCACACATGGCTGTCACTGCGTGACCCTTAGCAGGGGTCATCACTGACCCAGTGTCACGTGTCAGTTACATTTCTACAGCTGGAGGAAGAAAGAATCACCTGAGGAGCTCTTCAAGAGGTCCCTGCCTCCAGCTCCCAGGCAAAGGCGACGGGGGCAGGGCCCAGCGTGTCCCCAGCTCCGCCGCCTCAGAGGCTTGCCCGGGGCTTACATGTCTCCAGCTTCTCATCCCCTTTCCTCCTCCAGGGCACCTGGCTGCTCCAAGCTGTGACAGGTGCTCTGACTTGGGACTTATTTCTGTCATCGGAGGCTGACAGTCACAAACCGGCAGCCCGGAAGGGGCAGCCCCGCCCACACCACGTGCTGTGGTGCTGAGGACCGAGGAGCTTCACCTGCAGGCTGCAGACCAACGCTGCCCACGGGGCTCGGTGGGCCTTAGAGCGGAAACAGCCCGTGTGATGGCGGCTGCGATACGTAATAAAGAATGGGGGCGGGAGGGAGGAGCCTGTTACACACACACACACCACACACACACACACACATGCACGCACACACCTGTGGGATGGCATTTCTTACCTCCTTGAGGGCTTGGCGGAGGGGAGGTAGTTCTGGGGCGGTTAAGCCAGGTCAGTCGAAGACCACGGGCAACCCCCACAACCCCACTGCCCGAGCCCAGCGCCTACCTGGGGACACTCAGAATCTCCACCGGGATGGGCCGGAGCCCACCCACCCCTCTGGGGCCACACCAGGGCCGCTGCTGCTCCTGGCCGCCTGACAAGCTGGGGTGCTGCTGGGCGGTGATGTGCTTGTCCATTGCAATTATCTCGTCTCAGTCTGACAGGAGGCTTTGAAGGCTGTTTGTACTTTTCCAGAAGCCCAAGTGGGGGCACTTAATCCTCTGTGCTGGGGGAGTGGAGCTGGCAGGGGCCCGTCAGCGTCCCCAGAGACGGGGCCTGGAGGCGCAGGAAGGGCTGACCTGAGCCCAGGCCTGAAGCTTTAGGCCCCCACTGGTTTCAAGAATAGTGTGTGGCCCAAAATAGATGCTCAACAAAGAACAGCTGCTGAGGGCGCGGGCTCTGCAGCCAGACCACGCGGGCTCGGCCTCCTGCTGGCCCACGCGGCTGCACCGGAGCCGTGTCGAGCTCCCTGGCCGGGGGCAAGATGGCACCTGCACAGAAAGAACGAAACACTATGCTCCAGAAATGGGGGGTTGCTATCAGGAGCAGGAGGGCTCCCCTGGCTCTGGAAGACGGGTTCCTACCCAGTGGGCCTTGGACATCGGTGGGGTCCCATTGTCCATGCGGCGTCAGCAGTGTATCTGCAGAGAGAATTCCAGAAGCTGGTGACTTGCCTCGGTGCCTACTTGCTCCGCCTGCCAGAGGCCCCCTCCCCGTGCTCCTGGGGCCTCCCACTGATGTCTGCAGAGAGGGCTTGCTGGACACGCCTCTCCCGTTTCCCACAATACAAAGGGTGGAGGGGAGCATGAGGGACACTCTGCCCACAGCTTCCTGACTCACTCAGTGCCCCCTCCCATGCCAGGAGGCCCCTCCTCTCAGCAGGACACTTCCTGGCCTCCACAGGCACCCCATGCACCCCAAATGACAGAACCCCAGCTTTCTGCCTCCGAGGCGGAGCCCACTCTTCAGTCCTGCCCACTGGCCTGGAGCTCGGGCCTGGAGTCCACACAGGCCTGGCCTGGAACCTGGAGCCCAAGAGGCCTCTGAGTGACGCCTGCTCTCCCCGTCCAAACTCACGGCCTTTAAGACCAAGTTCCTCTCGCGCTCAGTCCCCACCCCCTGGATGGAGCCGGGCTTGGTTGCCAGAGTAACCATTCAAACTCCCTATTAGAGGAAATCAAGAATCCCCGTCTATACCCATTAACCTATATTGATAAGCCCTGCCTGCAGA
The DNA here is from genome assembly GCA_004024925.1 of Scalopus aquaticus. Lineage (NCBI taxonomy): Eukaryota > Metazoa > Chordata > Mammalia > Eulipotyphla > Talpidae > Scalopus > Scalopus aquaticus. Next base: position 136,702 of record PVIJ01001517.1, on the reverse strand, counting down.
GGACTGGGGGACTCCAACCCAAAGCCCCCATCCCACGCCCAGATAACTGGGGTCAGCAGACAATAGGTTCCCTGGGGCTGAGCAGCCACCAGGATGCAGGATCCCTGTCCAGGGCACCTGAGAGCTTTGTGAGTCCAGAAATCAGGATCTGCGTTCCCTGCAAGAGGCACGCACGCGCACACGCGCGCACACACACACACACACACACACACACACACACACGCACGCTCTCCTGCCCCGCTGCCCCCAGCGCTCTGTTACAAGAACCTGCAGTGGGAGGGCGGGACCACTTGTGTGCCATCGGCCTCCCATCTCCAGGTCCTCAATCCAGAGCGGGTGCTCAGGGCAGGTGACCAAGTTGAACGAAAAGGTCAGCTGCATTCGGAATTCTGACTTTAGCCCTATGATGAGAAAAGTCAAAAGATGACTCAAGAACTGGACTTCCATTAGACAAGATAGACACCAGAACCCTAGAGCTGATCTAACCTGTGTGTCCCCATGTTTGGGGGGTCCTGTGCATCCAAGTCCTCCGGCAGGGGGTAAAATGCAGGGCCCTCGGCCCAACTCCAGACCTAAGGAGCAGAGTCTCTGGAGGGCGGGACCCTGCGCTCTGAACAAGCTCCCTTGACACCCCCCCCCCCGGCACAGGTCTGCACAACGGTTGGAGCCCCGCTCCCTGCGCGGCTGAAGGCCCCTGCATCGTGACTCGGAGGAGGCCGGGCACAGTGCTGAGATGCAGCCGTGCCTGAGGGGTGGAGGCCAGGTCTCTGCTTGCTGGGAGGCAGGTGGCAGCAAGATGGATCCAGCAGCACGTAAGGGCCCCGGCGGCAGTGTCAGCCCCAGGCAAGCTGAGTTGGAGTGATCTTTGGGAAGAAGCAGGACCACAGCCTGGGGGCTACAACAGTAGCCAACAGAGGGGGTGACGGCTTTGGGTCTGGCTTCTGGCCTCTGCCACCTGGCGGCTCTGTGGCTCCTGGACCCTCTCCGAGCCCCAGCTCCTCATCTGAATACTGGGAAGAAGCAAGTTTCCCACTTTCTGGGGCAGCTTGGGGGTTGCATGGGATGGTGCAGGCTGCTCCGTGCATTTGCCTCCTGGGTGCCTGCGGTGCCCTCCTGCCCACCTCACTTCTGCATTTCTGAGCAAAAAGGAGGAAGAGACAAAACCAGAGTCCCACCTCTCTGCTCCACCCAGCACCCCAAGCCTCCTCTCAGAGGACTTCCTTCCTGGCTCCCCACCCCACCAGCCTCCTGCTGGGAAGAGGCTGCTGCCCGCAGTTGCCAATGAAGTGCTAACTCATCCTCTGTGTGATTAATCACATCTTTGCTTGCCTGCCAGCGCCATCGGCCAGAACGAGACTCCCAGAGCTGCCGGTCAGAGGTAGCAGCTTCTCAGCTGCAATCAGAGGGAGCTGCCCAGGAGCCTGTGTGAGCAGCATTTGGGGGTAGACAACTGGCTCCTACAGGGGGTCCAGAAACATCAGGGGACACAGTGCCTCCTTCGCCGGTGCCATGCCCAGGTCTGCAGCGTGGCCAGGGCTCAGGGCACAGCCTCTGGGGACAGACTGAGGTGCACCCAGTTCCATCCCCTAGTAGCTGAGGGACCTTGGACGTGACATTGATTTCTCTGAACCCCTCTTAACCATCTGTAAAATGGGGTTGAAAGTGTTAGCAGCTCCCTCGTAGGACGTGTCTAGAAGAGCCAGCCCACAGCCCACAGCGGACACTTGGCAATCGGCAGCCCCCATTTCCCCCAGAGGTTCGTCCAGGCGAGCAGGGCTCTCTGGAGACGCAGACACTTCCGATTACCATGGAGATGGGCTAATCTCATCTGTGGAGGCAGCTCAGAGGCTGTTTATTGCATTCAGAGAAAACAGGAGTCTAATTTTAGCTCGAAGATGAGAAAGTTGAAAGCAACTTGAGTAACAGACTCAGGCTAGCAGGTGGGCTAACAGCGCTGCCATTCCCGGCCTTCACGCTGCGGTGAGTGCCGCTTTCCTTTAAAGGAAAAAAAAGGCATTGAACTCACTTAGGCGCCATCCCGCGGGTACTGGTGTCTGCTGTCCGGGTGGGGTGCAGGCCTGAGTCACGCTGCTGTCAATGGCACAGTTGAGACCTGCTTGTCCACAAGAACCCCCCCTAACCAGCTCCCATCCTCAACATCAGAGAGAACCCTGAGCCCCCCAGATACAGCACCAGCCTCACATTTCCCTGTCCCAGGAGGGAAGGGGGTGGAAAAAAGGTGGAGGGTTCTGGGGCCTCCCCGGTGGCGCAGCGGCTAAGCCCTGCCCTGTGGAGCTGTCGGCAAGTTCCATGCCCAGCCGGCCGGGGAGATTCCCACAGGGCAGGACAGACCTCTCCTGCCTTGCCCGCTGCTCCCCTCAGCAGTGTATTTCCGGTCTGCCTGTTCTGCTCCCTGCTCTGTCTCTGGTGAACCCTCTCGCCGGCCCCCGCCTCTGGCCTGTACCCCAGCTTGAACAAAAAAAAAAAAAAAAAGGAGGAGGGTTCAGTGGGTGAAGCCCCAAGCAGCCCCCCTGCATCTCCAAACAAGCAGACCCCATGGTGCCCCCATGCCCGGGTACACAGTGACACCCTGGCAGCCCTGGACGGTCACCCGCAGCCCCCGCCCAGGGCACCGCGTCTCGGAAGCCCCTCTGGCGGCAGACAGCCCCGTGGGGCCCTCCACGGAAAGCAGAGTGAGGGCAGGACGCGGTGTGAGAGGAGCCAGCACCGCGCTTGTCGCCAGGGCTCTCTGGGGCCTGTCACTCCTGAGAGACCTTTGAGAGAACAGAAACGACACCCGCGACTCAGGGCCTGCTCAGGACAGTGGGGCGGGGGGCGGAGGCGGGCCCCCAGATCCCGCGTGGCAGGTAAGGGAGGGCCACCCCCACTCCCCTGCACTCCAGCCGCAGAGCCGCTGCGCACGAGGTGCCCGAGGCAGTCTTCGCAGCAGCCCACGGCCAGCAGCAGCCTGGCCCTCGCCCTCGGGCGCCTGTGCACTCGCGCTCATTGGCAGAAGGCCGCCCTCCGCGCCCTGGCGATGGGAAATGCGTTTTTCACTCTGTCAGGCACCAGGTAAAAGCAATTTACAAATGGTCAGCTGGAGGAGAAACGCCACTGAAGTGTTTTGCAGTTCATTACACGGTGTCGACCTGGCTCGGGGAGCTGTGTCTCGGGCGTGCGCGCCGCGGAGGCGGCAGGGCCGCGGGCGGGCGCCTGAAGGACCCCGTATTCCGTCCTGGGGTCTGGGGGTTGGCATGATCAAGGGACACGTGTGTCTCCCTTTTCTTCCCAGGGAGCAAATGCAGAGGAGGAAGAAACTGTCAGGCTCCATCTTCTAAGTGTTTTTAATTTGTTCACCACCTTGTTCTAGAAAAGCTCCAAAGTGGGTAACAAAGACCCCGTGAACGCGGAAGGGGTCCCCCAGAAGCAAGAGCCCCCAAGAACATTTCTGGGGTCCGGGGGCACTTGTACGCTCCTCACTCCTTGAAGTGAGGCCGTGACTGGAGACGGGGGTGTGGTGTTACCCAAGAGGGAGGCAGAAGGGCCGGCCTTGGTGGACAAGCAGCCAGGCACGTCCACCGCGGGACCCCCAGCCTGGGTCTGAGGGGGCACAGGCCTCCCAGTGGTGGGGGGGGAACAGGCCAATCTCACCAGTCGTGCCCCCAACACTGCGTTAAATGGTGGGGAGCGTTTCCCCAAAGTAACTATCACAAGAAAGGGAAACAGGCTGAGTAGACCCTAACGAGGGTGTCTGCTGCCGTCTTTGTTTTACAGATGGGGACTGGAGTCGGAGTGGTTCAATGACTCACCTGGCGAATTCATGATGGAGCCAAAATTCCCAGTCTGCTCCAGGTTCTAGGACGAGCTCCCTGCAACAGGGTTTAGCTGCCCCTTTACATGTTCAACCTTGACCTGCACCCCTCCACCCCCAACAGCAAACAATGATTAGCCTCAATTGCTTTCTGGACGTGCCATCCGGGCCTGGCGTTTCTGGCCCTGCTGACTGCACCCACTCTTGACATAACTGTTGGGGACTCTCAGAAGCCCCAAACATCTGTACCCCCTGCGCCTTGGACCACTCAGGTGGGGCTCCGTCTTCAGGCCCAGAGGCCACCCAGAGCTTGAGGACCACTGCCCAGCAGAGAGAGCTGTTGACGGAGCTGACAGGCAGGCTGAAGGCTCAGCTCAGGTGACACAACAGCACTTGGTCACGGGGACGCGACCTCTGCCACCCCGGCAGCCACGGAGGGCCAGCCTGACCTGCCACCACAAGGGAGGAAATGAGCACTCAGTAGGTGCCTGCTCTGAGCCAGGCCTTGTGACCGTCACACCTTGAAGCCCGAGGTCAGCCCACCAGTGAGCTGCCGTTAGGGCCAGCTGCTGCGTCAGGGCTGGGTGACCTCGGACCTGAGCGCCGGTGACTTGGACAGGTCACCTCACCTCGGAGCCCCACATTCTCACCAGGAAACGCCGCTGACATGAGCGTTGGTGGGGACCTTGGAAGGGCTTCGCCAGGCACACAGCAGGCCCTCGGCAAATACTAGACTCTGAGCAGAGGAACAAAGCATGAGGAACATCTCGGCCACAGACGAGATAAAGGCCAAGGTACTGTCGGACGCCAGGGAGCTCAGGGAGCTGGGTGACACCCGGGCCCAGCTGACCCCAAAGGCATCTCGCTGCCCTCCCAGAAGTCCTGGTCGGTGCCCAGGTGCCCAGCCTGTTCTGCCACAAGCTCATCGCCCCTGCGTCTCCAGTCCCGTGTTTCCTGCCCACTGGAGCTCACCTTGGGCCTGGCCCAGCATGGCCGACGTGATCAGCAGTCTCAGTTCTTAAAAATGGTCTCACACCCTTGGGGCCTCCCTGGCGGTGCAATGGGTTAAGTCTCAGCCTATGAAGCTATCCGCAGCCACTGCAGCACAAGTTTGATCCCCAGCCAGGGAGTTTCCCCACATGGCGCAGCAGACCTTTCCTGTCTGGCCCGCTGCTCCCCTCAGCAGTGTATTTCAGTAGATCCACCTGTTCTGATCCCCACTCTGTCTCTGTTGAGTCTGATACTGGGCAAATGGGGCTTCAAAATTGCCAAAGACACTGTCCAAATTGCTTACCGTTCACTATCTTGGTTCTGCTCCCGCGCGCACATTGCAAGACTACTCAGGCTTAGGGAACAATAACAATAGGATTTATTTAACAAACAGGGAAAAGCAAAGAATTACTGAAGTCAACATATGGCCGTTTACCTTACTTAAAGCAATGTCCAGTCCTTTAAGTCCCAGAAAAGTAACAAGGGTGGAGTCTTCCCACCACTGCTGAGGTGGAGCTCCTCTTCCAAACAATAGGCCACGTTTCCAAAATGGCATCTTCCTTCTTCTGCAAGTGCGCAACAGCCAGATTGTAGGCCAGGTTCCAACTCATGAGGGTGACAGAGAACACAACTGGAGATGCTCTCAAAACTGCCGTGGTGCCCCAGCACAGCACCAGGCCAACAACACTGCAAACAGCAACTACAGAGGCCAGACGGCCCACCAGACCACACTCACGCATTTTAGGAAGGCTCCCACTTCCGGCCTCTGCCTTCTTCCTTTGGCTGCAGTAAAAACAAAACTGGGAACAGTTTCCATCGCTCAGCTATCTGCAAAGCCTCCAAAGCCGCTGGTCCCAAAGTCACTAAAGATTACAAAAACGCTCAATCTATATCCTGGTGGCTCAAAAACTTCTGGCGTCTGATTTCCAAACTCTCAATCTTCACAGCTACATTTTCTGCCTCTGATTCCTCTATTTCTCCAACATGGCGACTGAATCTCCTTCTCCTTCAGTCCCTTTTATTTCTCATCAGAATCTCCACCCCAAACTGCAAACGTAGCATTTTCCCTGGGGCTATTCATTCTCATCAGCAAACCCCCTCCAGGGGGCACCACCTTTACCAGACTTTGGACTCAGCCTGGTTACAAGTCCTCTCACTGGCACCCCCCTCACCCCGCACCTCTTGCCTATAATACCACAGCTCTTGTACGCATAAATAAATCTTCTTTAAAAAAAAATGCTCTCACACCTACTCTTCCCCATGACACCTGCCTCTCACTTCAATTTTCCCTTTTTTCTTTCCAAGACCCAGACCCCCTTGCACACTTGGGAAGACAGCACCCCGCAAAGAAAGCCCTTTCATGTCCGCTTCCTTCTCGTTCATGGCCTTTCCTGCATTAGCAGATGGGTCTGGCACCTTTTAATCTTCCTGCCATACATACCTGTAATATCTTGGACTCGCTGAGTGTTTGCCTTGATTCCAGTAGACTCGAGGCTCTGGGGCATTGGGCGTGTCTGGCTATCACCAGGTTATGCCTGGAGAGCCTGAGAGCAGAGAGTAAGAGGGACTCCAAGGAGGACCCCTTCGTGCCCAGGGTGACACCCTCCAGCTACAGGAGACTGGGTGCGAGGACTTCAACTGCCCCTCCTTCAAAGCTTGCTCTAACAGGTCCCGATGACATTTAGCTAAAGCTAAAGCTCTGCTGGGGGAAGGGCATCACACACACCCCTGCGCTGGCAGGAGCCACCTTTGCCTTGCACGCCCTCCTCCCAGGAGCCACATGCACCCTTGGGTCCTGCCTGGAGAAACTGCCCCAGAGAACCTCTACAGGGAGGTAGGTGAGGGGAAGCCTGGTAAATGACCTGGCCGCCAAGCTGAAGGCAGCAGAGATGGGCCCCCCCGACCCTTCCTAACAGAGACCAGGGTGTATTCAGGGGTCTGCTTCTCCCTGAACCTGCAGGAGGCTGAGTGACAACCTCAACCTGCCTAGTGTAATGTCCCTCGGGGTCCCGATCTCCTATTCCACCTCGCCCAGTGAAAAGCGCAGGGAACACACCATTGGGATTCTGAAAAGCTCCCTGGCTCTCAAGGAGGCTGGGAACAGCCACCTTAGGTTGTTAGTCTGACAACAGCAGCAGCCGCGTGAAGACCCCGAGGCTGCCTGGGAGGGCTGGGCCGGCGAGTGGACTCTGGCAGAGCAGAAAGCTGGAAGGAACCTGGTGATGCTATCAAATTGCTGCTGGATTCAGCATCCTGCAACTGCACGGTTTAGGGTCTTGTGTGAGATAATAAAGCTCCCTGCATGACTAAGCTAGCGGTTCCCAGAGACAAGACAGCCCTGTGTGTTTTTAAGAGTCAAGCAGCTTTCCCCAAACATCTGTGGATGCTCCTGTCGTCAGGCAGCAAGTGAGGAATCCTGGAAGCCCCAGCAAGGGCCCCGCATGCAGGGAACTGACAATGGCCGTTTGTCTTACAGCATATTGTGGCTTGATACCCCCAAAGGCACTGGACTTGAATGCTACTGCCACCAGCGAGCCTCTGAGGCTTACGTTGCCCCATCCTTTAAACATTTTAAGAGGCTACTGTTACAGCAACATTCAAGCCTAAATTTGCTATATATGCTTCTCCCTGATAAAAATAAAAACACGGTCATTTGCCAACCTTCTCACGGTGACGTTTATTAGCAATAGACAATCTAGACGGTATTAAAAAGACTTTGCCTGACCCTTCAGATAAGGACTATATGGTAACAATGAATTAAAAGGTAGCTGTTTTTTTTCCCAAAAGAAATGCATTAAGAGCATTTTGAAAGGAACATGTTGAAAGTGTTTAGATGCGTTTCCAGCTTTATGTGAAATGTCTTGCCAAAAACTGTCACCTATTAAAAAATGTTCAAGTGCACACTTAAACTTGGGAAATGAAATTGAAAAAATGAGGTACAGTCTTGGACCCACTCGTTACCAAAAGTAAACATGCCACACTCCCAATTACTGAGCAAGGAAAGTTACTGACAGCTAGAAGATGGAAATTTAAAGATTTCAGCAAACACCTTCTCTGGCTAGCGGGTGGATTTGAACAATTAACAATCTTTCTGTAGCATTTGGAGCCACAAATCTGAGTGAAGGGGTTTGGGCTTTTTCAGCTGTAACAGTCATTGAAACCTAGCATGAAAATTACCTTAGAACCAGACACTAAGTGGTTTTTATCATATTAGGTTAGAACTAGGAGTTTCAAAAATAATGAAGCATTTCGAATCATCTGATTCTCACTAAAATAAAAAAAAATTTAGAAAAGAGCCAAAGATTTTTTTCAATCATACATACACAAAACATTTTTAAAGCAATTATCCCATCTTTCGTCCCCTATTTTTTGTCTTATGTGTATTAATACAGAAACACAAATTTAAAATACGTATGTAGAGCTTCCCTGGTGGTAGAGATTAAAGTCTCAGCACTATGAAGCTATCACCAGCCACTGCAGCAGGAATTCCATCCCCAGCCAGGGAGCTTCCCACATGGCGCAGCAGACCTCTCCTATCTCGCCCACTGCTCCCCTCAGCAGTGTATTTCAGTGAATCTGCCTGTTCTGCTCCCCATTCTGTCTCTGGTGAATCCTCTCACCACCCCCCAACACTTCTGTCCTATACCCCAGCTCTTGTATGCATAAATAGATAAAAGTCAATCTTAAAAAAATCTTTTCAAAATTATTCTGGTCATGATGGGTTAGTCAACAGAAGGTGCTGTTGTAACTGGAGAAAATCATAATTCTGTCATACCATTCACCAAAATATATGTATATATGTGTGTATGTGTACACACACACACACCATGGGCGGGGGCACAGCACCACAGGGACTGGACACAGGGCTTCAGGCTACTGCCTGAAGAGTGTTCTGGCTTTAGAACACACTCCTCCAACCCCACGCAAACATTAATATTGACTTCTAGTTTTCAAAACTTCCTTGTAAATTTTTAGTCCATCTAGAATGACTTTTGGTGAATGGTATGACAGAATTCATTATAATCTTCTCCAGTTACACCAGTACCCTCTGTTGACTAACCCATCATGACCAGAATAATTTTGAAAAGTCTTTAAGGTATTCTAAATTCTTGAAAGTATTTCAGTCTGCTTTCTAAACTATTTTCCATTAACATCTATTTTTATACCAATGTGAAAATGTATTGCATTTGAAAAAAATGTTACTTGTTCTTTGGTACAGCTAGTTCCTTTTTATCCTTTGAATGAAGATTTTTCTTATTTTCATGTTTGGACCCCATATGAATTTTTCATTTATATTTAAAAATACTCTGGCATTTTAATTGAATTGAATCATATCTCTGGCTTGAATCGACAGTGGATTTACATATTAACCCAAGAACTGACATGGTTACAATGGCCAAAATGTTCCTGTTACCAAGTGTTCTGCTGCCCTCACTCCTCGCAGCTCCCCACTCTCCAAGGAGACCCAGATTCTGAGTGTTAATTCTCTAGTAGCTTCAGTTTTACTACTGACAAAGGTCCTGAGTTTTTGTGTTTGAACTTATATAAAGGTACCCAGGAAGCTATTGTTCTCCTGACTTGCTTCTCCCTCAACAGGATCTGTGACATGCAAAGCTCCACACTCCTCTCTGGGCTCCAGCACCCCATGTGGCCTCATGTTCCTCACCCTGTATGTAGATGATGCTCTCCTTCCCTCCTGTTTGGTTGTTCTAAATGCCATTGAGGAGGAAGCAAATACTGTGCAAGAATGAACAATGATGTAAAATATACATAAATTTAAAAATTTTTTGAAACACCCAAAAAGCAGAAAGCTGGAAAACACGTAACACCACTGTGACCATTCCTACACTCGCCTCCTGGGGTCGCAGCCAGCACGAGTTTCCCTACGAGCACAGATGCTGCCTGTGACATACCCTGTGTTTAACTTTACTAACACTAATACTAATACTGTTTTCCAAAGTGGTAGCACTGAACAGTAGCAGAAGACCTTCTTGTTGTCATCATCTCTCTGTTGACATTTCCTTTGCTGCCATTTTGGCGGCTATGAAATTATGAATACTAAATGGTTTCTTCCCAATGTGCATTTCCAGATAATAAGGTTAGAACTCTTTCCGTGCTTATGGGCCATTCCGATTTCTTCTTCTGTGACTTGCCTGCTCGTTTTTTGTCCGTCTCACCTGAGTAATTATTACTGATTTACATTCGATAACTGTTAATGTCTATAGTTACTATCTATATACCTTATTCCAGTTTGGTAAAAAAAAATAGTACTTACTCAGTTTAGTCAGGTCATCTCTAAATCAATGTCTCACACCTATTTTGTTCACAGAAGTCTTCCCTCCCCCAAAGTCACAAAAATATTAACACAGTTGAATAGTTAACTTTCTTACGTAATTTAATCACCTGAGATTGGCTTTTGTGTCTGGTGCAAGGTAGAAGTCCAATTCATTTTTTTTTCCTTTGTCAAGAATTATAGAAGCCCATTTATTAAATAATTCATTCTCTTCCCCACTGATCTGCAATGACTGCACTTTTAAGAATCAAGTTCCCGGACATGAACTGGTTGGTCCCAAGCTTGCTTCCTTTTTGTTTACCCACCTGTAATCTCTGTACCAATTCCACATTGTTTTAATCACTACACTTTACAGTGAACTTCATAATCTGGATGTGCTAGTCCTCCTCACACTTCATTCTTTAGGAAATGTGCTGGAATCCTTGGCCCTTTGCTCTTCCATTATAGTATGATCAACTGGTCAAGTAACCACAGGATTTTGTGTTGGAACTGCATTAATCCATTAACCCATTCAGAGAAAGAGCTGAGACTAGGTAACAGTGAGTCTTCTTATCTAGCATAGTCTCTCCATTTAGGTCAGTAAATGTTTTTAATTAAAATTTTCTCATTAAAAGGCTCATACACCTTTTAGTGTGAGTTAATTTTAGGTACCTTATTTCATTCCCACAGTAAATTGTATTTCTTAATTACATTTAAAAAATTTTAAAACTACTATTGCTTGTAACTGGTGTATAAAAACTTAATTGACATTTACATACTGATTTGCTGCAGCAATCTTTATAAACTCTTTAGTCATGTAACTTGCTTTGTCTCTCCTTTGGATTTTTGTAGACAATCTGATCACACAACATTAACCCATAAATATAGGAATCCATTGAAAACAACTGATTTTCTAATATTAGCCAATTTGCATTACTGGATGAATCCAATTTAGTCATCATTTTTGTAGTTTGTTAGATTTGGCTTGCAAAAAGCAGCTTTTTCCTATTGAAGGATTTAATATTATCTATATGTATATATAGCATACCTTGTATCGCATATTTCTCCATGATATCAAATTTATTAGTTGTTCTATTTAAATCTTCCATGCCTCTAGTGATGATTATGTGTTCCGCATGACCTATTAATAAAGTGTGTTGAAATTGTCCATCACACTGGTAGATTATTTCTCCTTGTAGTTGTGGCCATTAATTTATTTGGAGGGATATTAACCATTTTGGTGTATGACTAAGAAGTTTAGACTTGTTATGTTCTCTTGGAAAACTAAGCCTTTTGTCATATGTAGAGGTCCTCTATCACTAGTAGTTTGGGGAGGGGTAGAGGAAGGAAGGGAGGGCTCAATATAAATATAGGGACTAGGAGCTTCAGAAAAATAACCTACCCAGGAGCATACAACTAGTTAAACTGAGACTCAAACTTTTGCTTTCTGATTTTACATATGATAGTCTTTCTACTACATGTTTTTAAAAAAATCATGTTTTAGAATTTTGGGTTCAGAAATAGGCTAATAGAAAAAACAAACACACAGAAGAGTTGTTACACAAAAAAAGAACTGGCTCTAGTAGGAAAGTTTTGTACTCACTAAAACAATTTTGCTAAGAGCTTAAATAGCCCCTACTTGGCTTTAAAAAAAAAAAAATTTAAAAGTTGAAGGAAACTGTCAGGTGGTTTAAATGAAGAGAAAAAGGAAAAATAAAGCTGCTGAATCCTGCTGTGCGTGGTAATGAAAAAGTAGACAGTGCTACAACACAACTTAGGCAACAAAAAGAGAAGTGGCATTCTGAAAACACTGTTGGAAAGGACACGTATAAAGAGACAGCTAGAGACACTAAAATTATCAAGTAAGATTACAAAACACCTAGGGGGCTTAACTAATTTCAGAGGAAGGAAACACAAAGAGTTATTTTCTTTAAAGCGTGGTTAATCAAGCAAAAAAAAAGAAAAAAACTAAAAAAGTATTGACTAAAGGTCCACAATGTACCAGGGTTTATAAAAGAAAAACTATACACTTAGAAATGTACATATATGTATATGGAACATGTGACGCTACACACATACACACACACACACAGAGTTTGCTTTTTAGTCACTGGGATGGGGTTCAAGACGAACACTCACCAGGGGCTAGTTAACCCCAGCAGACGAGGCCGCGCTGAGAGCCGCTGTCCTTCAGGGAGCGCTGCGAATGAACTGTGAAGCATATCGTATATTCTGTATTACAGCAAAGTTCCAGTGAATCAGGGATGAACATAACAAAGCCAAGGACATCTGTACAAGATTTATTTCATTAACCACAACGTTTTAGAGTGATGGTATATCCCCTAATACAGAAGGAGTGACTCAAAATCCATTAAGAGTTCAAGGTCAGAGATAAAGTCAGTGGCTTTGAATCCCAGGTCAGTAAGAGTCTCGTCCACCACTTTGTTTTCTTGGGTTAATAAAAGCGCTGACGTATAGAACAACCCTGTTCTAAGCTCCACCACACTGTCCAATAAACAAGCACACCAGGGACTAGACTTCATTGCTTCATCCTTAGTCTGGCTGTGCTGGTGGGTGGCAAAAGCCTCTCGTCTGCATTTGACTCCCATTTTCATAAACATTCCTGCTTCTAGCCATCACTTCCCATGACTTCACATTTGAATATTTCTCCTGAATAGCATGGCTGTTCTACTGACAAACAGGGCTAATGAGAGCAATGAAATTACCATCGGTCTTAACAAAACCTACCCTTTTAAGAGAATATCCACAGTCGTATTGCATTTATACATATCACAACATTGAAATGACATGTGAGAATCAATACAAAATATTTATTTTTTTTCAAACCACAGAATTCACCCCAGAGCCACACTATCAATGTCCCCAAAGTGTAAGCCATTAACGTTTCTTAACAACGCAGTCCAACCAGAAATGAAGATAACTTCCGACCAGCAGGGGCAGTGTACACTAGAGTCCCAGAAGAACGGACCTCTGAGCAGCCAGCCCTTTACTTCTCTCCAGTCACGCGGCCAGCAAGCGGGAATAGTCTATGTATTCCACTCCGTCGTGCTCAAAGAGGCTCAAATGAGGCTTGTGGACAGCGGAGGAGGGAAAGCATCAATGACTTAGTTAACAAACAGTGGGGACAGAACAGGGCTCATTTCCATTGGGAAAGAACAGGGGTCGTATGTTCTGGTGGCCAGAAACTAGGGTAATTTCAGTAAGGTAAGGAAAGTAACAGGAGAGTCATTCCCCATGAACTCTATTTTAACTTTTGATAAATGTGAACTTCATGTTACACAATCTTACTAAAAACAGTAATCACAACAAAAAGGTCCTATAAACCTCTTACAGGTGTCAGTCACATTCTGATCTTAAATTTTAACGTTCCCTTAAGAGGCCTAGACCGGGATTAAAGTAAACATAATACCCTGAGCTAAGAAGCTCAACACGACATCATTTTAAAAAAAAAACAACAACACAAACATTCAAACAATGACTGGTTAGCTAATGTAGATTTTTAGTTTTGCTTTATAGTTGTAAAGTTTTTTATTACCTCAGATTAGTGTATATTTATAAAACAAAGTTCGCTTATTTTAATAACAGCTGCTTATTAAACAATTGAATTTTAGCGCAAGGGCAATGCCGCTTGCATAATCATCAAGGAAACAATTAACCGCAATAAAACAAAAAAACACAGAAGAAAATACAGCCAGCCTCACTAAGATGACCGAACCTGAAAGGCTTGTTCAGGGAACCAGGCGTGCCAACTTCTAGGGCGGCTGCGCGCCTGGGCAGTCAGGGTCGCGGAAGCCAGTGGGGCCTGCCGGCCACGGCGGCGTCGTCGAGCCTGTGCTCAGACCAACGCTCCAGCGGTCTCCTCTTGTGCTACGAACCTTTCGAATCCCTTGTTCGGTCAGTCCAGAATATTGGAGGTGATGCACGTGCAAACTCTTCCTGAGGAATTCTTTGTGTGCAAATTTGCAATCCGACAGAAAGCATGGCCTGTAGCGGGGGTGGCAGCTCCACACGGGCAGCGCTGTCGGCCAAGGGCGCCCATTCTGCAATCTCACTCACACATCAGTTTTCATGCCGTAACCCTGAAGGGAGGGAGGGGGACTGCCTCAAACTTGTAAAAGGGACAGGAAAAAAGGAACTCTTCCACAAAATTTAATAATGCACAACTCACTCGTCCAGGTTTGAGCTTCTCCTAATTCTCCCTAAGAACTATCAGGTTAGCTAGTTGCTACCCCAGGTTTGGCTTTCTGCCCCACAGAAAACATACACAGATCCTGTTGGGTGAGGGCACAGCTGTGACAACAGGACATGAGATGACACTGTGACTAAAGCTTAAGGCTAAACTGTCAAAGAAGTACCGTCGCTCTGAGCCATTACCTATCTAGGTTCACAAGTCACCATTTCAAACAACCAGACTGGCTTTCTTTGGAGGCTCTAGTTTCAGGCCGCACATCCACTCTCGTCAGGTCGGCCAAATCAATCCTCGTGACCAAGGAGACACTCCACCTGCAGGGTGTACGGTTTTCTGTCTTTGATGCTTTGGGCCCCTCAAAGTCAACATTTAACTGGGTGGAGAAACTACACAAGGTACTGGCAAGTAGAATACAAATAAACACGAGAAGAAAAATACTTCCTGGCAAGTAGTGCTTAGTCAACACAAAATGGAGGGCAAATCTTACTTCTCTTATGCTGCAAACTAAGAGTTCTGGTAAGCATTTCAATTAAATAGGCAAGGTCAGTTTCAACTTGGAAAAAAGCTCATCACACCGCAAAGCCCCTCCTGAGCCAGAATGAGTGACACCAGGCCGCACGCACGAGAGAGCGTGTGTTCTTCCCGAACCAACAGTGCCAACCCCAGGACCGATGCTGGCTGTAGTCACTGCGCAAAAATTTAGAAAAACTCCATTTTGCAGACCTGACTTTGCCTGCTTTTTGTTAACACATACATAATAAGACAAAAATAAAATATTTCTCCATTAAGTTAACAATGCAAAAGCATCCAAAGATTTTAATGCCAATTCACATAATACAATGCTTTTATAAGGAAAGTTCTGTTGTTGGCCCAAAAAAATACTCTCTCCCAGAAAAAGCATTTGGATATATTACCAGGATACTGAAAAATCCATCCACAATTAAAGAAATGTTCCAATTTTATTCCTCTTGTAAATATTAAAACCACAAAGGAGAGACTTCAGTTGCAGATATTATTTATAAGCCTGCAGCAAGCATTCCATTGAGAAAAGTAAAATTTGGATTTCATGATAAAATGGAATTCTTCCTTGATACTAGAATGTTGCTGGTGCAGCAAATCAAAACATAGAGGGCAGGTGAGAGCCTGTATTGACTAATACAGTAATTCAGTGTTTACCAGTACAATCCAAGATGCTGAGTTAAAGGAGTACAATTCGAAGTTCTCCAAAAATCTACCAACCCTAGTTGTTAAGTACTTAAAAAAATAAATCTGACAGCCTTCACATTTACTTCTCTGAATAATGATTTCACAAATAGAGGACTTCTGTTAGATGACTTACTTGCTCCTGATACACACTTCCAACCCTCCCACTCTACCCTCCAGTCTCCCCCAGAGGACAAACTGAACAGGCAAAGCAGAAGCGTGACAGTTTCCCGGTCTATCATCTCAGCCCTGCGTTCTCTGAAGAGGTAAGTGAAATCTGACATTACCAAAGAGAGTCAAGCAGATGCCCAATTTAGATTCAAGCAAAATTGGGACGAAAAATATTTTTCTCTTGTCACATCTTCCTATTTTTCTTTGCCTTTCAAAACATCTAGAATAAGCTTCAGAGTCTTTTATAAGGAACTAAGTAAGTAGCACTGTGGGTGTAGAAAAACAGAAAATAAAGCTTTGCCACAGCTGGAAGGGAGCCTTAAAACAGCAGTGCTACTCCTCTGTTATCTCAAATAAGATGTTTAAAAGATGCGGACTGCAGACTTTTCTTTTTAAGTACTTATCTCACCCACTGAAAATGAAACGGATCAGGAATCCCACACCACTGATTATATATGTGTTTAATAACCGTATCTGCTTCCGAGAGCAACACAGGAACCAGTCTTCACTGCTGGGTCGTGCTCAACAGGGTTAAAAGAGAGCTCGACTGCTCAGCAACCCCCCCCCAGCCCCCCACCCCCACCAGCACTATAGGAGCAGCTGGTGAGGTCACGTCCCGTGACTCGAGGGTCCCCGCATGAACACGGTCAGGGCTCGGTGAAGCAGGGATCTGACCAACATGCAACACGCTTCCGTTTTCCCAGGAGGCGTGCTGCTAGACCCCGGACACAGCGGCGGGCTAGTCTGTGACGCCACCAGCTTTCTCAGGAAGCCTTTGTGAGTTTGACAACAAGGTCACAGAGTTGCAAAGTGCACAAAGCTCAAGGCACAGAGTAGAAAAAAGTTGTGAACAGATGGGGGGAAGGTTAGAGCAAAAGCAGAGTTAGCATTTTCTTTTAACAAGACTTGCTAATGCTAAACAAAGACCAACTCTTTTAAATGGGTTTGTTTTGGTTATGGGTGAAAAATACTGTGTTGTAACGATCGGCTTGATTTTAAAGCAAAAGGTATCTTGATGTGTGGAACCAATAGGCCGAAATGCCCAGTCCACAAACGAACAAAACAAGTGCTTAAAAAAAAAAAAAAAAAAAGATTCTTCTGCTGTTATATTTTTGGAGGAAGCTGCTGATTCGGGCTGCCAGGTCTCACTTAGCCACGGTCACTTTTCAAGACGTTTGTTCCTCACAGAATCTGTAGATTAACTCGTTAAAAGATTGTCCTATTTCAAAATCATCCCCAAGTCTAGCAGCAACTGACTGGTTGTTGGTTTTTTTTGTTAGTTTTTTTGTTTTTTAAAATTACAAACCAAAGTATGAAGTCCGACACCCTCTTCCAAGAAAGGAGTGTGGCAGAGCTCCCGGGCGCCTCTCGGCCGCACTGCGCTCTGCCCGGCCTCTGCAGCTCCAGCGTGTCCTCTCTTCAGGGAGCAAAGTACATTCGCTGCATTCACTATCTGTACCCTCTGGAACTCGCACATGCTGATGAGCTGTCTGAAAAATATTGCAACAAGAAAAAGTATGAATAGCAGACAGCAGCTGATAATGGTAGGAAATCTGTTTATTTAATACATATTTTTCACCCCTCTCCTCATCCCCCAAAAGGAGATACCAAAAAAAAAAAAAAAGGCAAATCCTTAAAACCATGTGGTTTTAAGTGAAATCAAAGGGGACTAAGTCAGGACCTGAGAGTGAGTTACCATCCCGTTCTGGTAGAGACTAAAAAATCCAGTAGCTTCTTGACAACGAGCTGAGAGCCAGGGAGCGCCACGCCACACCGCGCGGTCTGACGCTGACCACATGCAGCGCCTTAGGAGCGCGGTGTGAACACCCAGGCCGCACACCGTGGCGACTGGGGACCCCATCACACCAGGGCAAACACTGGGGCCCCATCACACTCACCATGGCAAACACTGGGACACCAGCACACTCATTTTCACAGTCACCACCAGTGGTGTTTACACAATGATGCTCACGTCACAAAACCACCAGAGAATGTCAGGGAACATCATTACTTACTGTAAGCCAACTCCTCCCCAGCTCTCTTCCGGGACTGGTCACCTCTAGGGATAGGAAAAGAAAAGAGAGTCAACAAAACTGACCGACATCTTCACCACCAAATCAGAAGGAATGAGCTGGTAATAGATAAGAGAAGTATAGCAGGTATTTCAAGTCTAACAATCTATTTTAAAATATCCATAAATGTAAACGTAGGCTGAGCTGTTATAACCTGAATACACTAATGAATGTTGTCTCTTAAATATAGAAAGTTACTAACTGAAGGAAAGATCATCTACAAGTACAGGTTCAGACTAACATGTCTTTACAGATAAACCTGGTTTTATTATCAACATCCCTGGTGTCCCACACATACCAGGGCAAATTTCAAATAGGAAAATTCACAATCTTCCTCTAAAAGCCCTAATATGAGACTAAAATTACATAAAGTCTTTGAGAAACTGCACCTTACAGTAGATGAACACCTGTCTTGCAGGGAGAAAACCATGAGCCTTTACATATACTACCCAGCTCATCTTCCAACACCATAAAAGAAGTTCTAGTTCCATTTTAGAGACAAGGAAGGTCTGACCAGGTCCTAAGCTACCTGAAAAGCCTATTTTTGTCTCTTCAGTTTCTCAGAGAATAATACAGGTAAGTGACTAAAATGCTAACTCACTATCATTTCCTCCGGGCTCTCTTAGCAGTATTTACATGGCGGATCGCTTCCTTCCTGAAACACTTTTGGTTCTGCTCAACACTCTGCCTCCAGTTACTCTGTCTTATCCAAGTATATCATTCTCCTTAGTCGAGGACGAAGATCCTGCAGGCTGCGCACCGTGAAGCATCGTCCATGTGTCTGAGGCATCCAGGTTTCTCCCTGCCCTCCGGCCTCAGGGCCAGCTGCCCATCCCCATTACACGGGGGTGATTTAAA
Organism: Scalopus aquaticus; assembly: GCA_004024925.1. Lineage (NCBI taxonomy): Eukaryota > Metazoa > Chordata > Mammalia > Eulipotyphla > Talpidae > Scalopus > Scalopus aquaticus. The sequence goes on along the minus strand of PVIJ01001517.1, from coordinate 118,115 downwards.
TGCACTGCAAATGTGCCGTGGCCAAATACAATGCTGACTCCACTCCACCCACTCTCCCCAGTCTTCAATAAACGACACTACCGGCCACCCAATTACTCCAGGTTAACTCCCAGCTCATCTTTGATTTTGCTTGTTTCCTCACTCTGGAGCACTCTGTTCCCAATCATAATCAACTCCATAGTGACCATCTCGATCCAAGTCACTATCTCTCCCTCCACAACTCTATGAGTCTTATTATTATATTAGTCCAGACAAGAGCCAGGGTGATCTTATGTAAAAACATAAGACTATTTCATGCCTCTGATTAAAGCCTTCCAGTGGCTTTCATTATAGTAAAAAAAAAAAAAAAAAATCAATTAAAATTCATTTTCCCAGTCCCGTGAGAGATGCCTCCTGCCCACTTCTCCACCAAACGTCAGTTGTTCTGGTCTTCCATCTGTCCCTCGGACATGCGTCATGTCGCACTTACTACCGCCTCTGCCTGCAGCACCCTGCTCCTGAGCGAGCGAGCCACAAGGGACATCTCCTCGGCACCCACACCCTAGTGGAAGTGACTCTGCCTCAGAAGGCACCATGTCACCAAGCGGCGGGGAGCAGCCCCAAACACATGCCTTGGGTACTCTCTATTCCAGACGTCTGTTCTCTTCATAGCACTAAGTATTATTTGAAATTATTTGTCCAACTGTTTATTATTTATCTCCTGACACTGGAGCTAAGCTCCCTAAAACAAACAGGAATTTTACCTGTCTCACTCCCTCCAGTACCTAGAACTGTTTTGTACCTAGTAGGCAATAATTACTAGCTACGTAATTACACAATGATGCTTACATCACAAAACCACCATGTCAAGGAACATCATTACTTACTGTGCTATGAAGAGAACGGACGTCTGGAATAGAGAGTACCCAGGGCACGTGTTTGGGGCTGTTCCCCGCCGCTTGGGGAATAATGGCCTCTACACTTGGATTATTAAAATGCCAGCCCAAGTAATTACTTCCTGCGTTTGAATAATCTTTCAGACTACCAAAGTTTCTCATTTTCTCACTCTGGTTATGTTCATGACAAAGACAGAGAACTCTTGCTGGGCACGGCGAGAAAGTGACTGGCAGAAAGAGAACACACCAAATGGCCTCTCAGGGGTTTCTTTAGGTTGAGCATTTACAGAAAAACCTGTGTATTTACCAGGCACCAGCCTCAGGTGTCCGCCTAAGGCACTGGAAGCAGAGCCGCCCCGAGGCCGCTTTTTTTTTCTCACGGAACTGCAAAGCCAGCTGAAGTATCACATTATCATTTACACTAGTGCCCTCATGAATTGACATTCACCAGACATTCGGAAACCAGTTAATGCTGATCAAAAGGGAAGATACAGAACCTTCTATCTGGGACTTCAACCTGTATAGACAACCTTCATTCCTATTCCCCAAAGGTTAAATAAAAACTGAACCTGCAAAAATAACAGAAAATAGGGCCTCCCCGGTGGCGTAGCGGTTGAGCGCTGCACTGTGGAGCTGTTGGCAGCGGCGACGCAAGTTCGACGCCCGGCCGGGGAGAATCCCACATGGTGCGGCAGACCTCTCCTGCCTCGCCCGCTGCTCCCCTCAGCAGTGCACCTCTGATCTGCCTGTTCTGCTCCCCGCTCTGTCTCTGGTGAACCCTCTCGCAGCCCCACGCCTCTGGCCTGTACCCCAGCTTGTATGTATAAATAATAAAAAAAAATAACAGAAAATATATGTGAAAAGAGCAGGAAGGAAGAAGAAAAAATATAAGTGATGTATATATAAGGCTACATAGGAATCGGCTAACGCCACATGTCTAGAAAGCTCTAAACTGACCTCAAAACCAGAACCCTGCTACTATCTAAAAAAGCACCAATTCTACGGTGACCCTCTCAGCTCGAAGACCAACAATACCCCTACAAGATTCTATTTTGCTCCAGAAACCAGGTAACTGCTATTCAGAAGAATACATACATTTGCCTTTGAAAATGATTAGGCACACCCTCAAGAGACCGCTGGCTGGGCTGAGTGGGGATGGTTCGATTGAGAGCAAACTGCCTCAGAAGGTCCCAAATCAGCTTATCTCCCGTGAGGCAATCTTTGGCAATGACAGAAACCAATGTGCTGCCTGTCCCCCCCCCCCCACCACCATCCCCCAGTAATCCATTTAATTACGCAGGGTAACAGATAGGAAGAAAATAATTGCTCTTAGTTTACATATCAATTCTAGCTCTGACACAAGCCTGCATCACAGCCGTATTTCCATGCACCTACGGATGTTTCACATGAAACGCCTGCTCATGCTTCATGAGACATGAGACTCCAGCTCCAACAAGAATCTGTCCATTAACTGTACAAGAGTAGATTATTCACACATCGTTTCAATCAAAGACTCACTCTGTGCCATCCCATTAAAGCTGTCTGCTGCTGATTCGGGGCTCCTGACAGCACAAACACAGAACATAACCTTAAATGAAAAATAGTTTGTGAGTCTGAACACAGTGCCCTGACTGATTAGGCATACACTATAAAACAAACTTCTCCCATCAGCATAGCCAGTCACGGAGTCCCCGATAGTCTGGACCACTTCCTCAATTTTCTTTATATCAGCGCACATTTTCTCCAAAGCAATCCAGCCCAGAGGCTGGATGAGGGTCCATGCTCAGGAGTCAGCACAGGCAGACAAGTTCTCTCTGCTGCTGAGATGAGGGTGTGTACTCCCCTCTGCTGCTGAGATGAGAGTGAGTGCCCCCTTCTGACCAGTCTGGAGCAGCTGAGCAGTAGGCCAGGGAATATGAGAGTCACCTTAGGTGTGGCCCACTGTGCAAAGCCCCCATCAGAATAAGTGATGACACAGACTTAATTCTCATAGTAAATGTTTAAGTTGCTAATTTAATTCCCATTGGGAATCACAAAATTTTAGTATTGTTGGGGGAGAAAGAATGGCCTGAACAAACTCCACAGAGAAGTTTTTCAGGACCCCACCCCACCTCAGATCAGAGAGATCCAAGACACCTAAGACTACAAATCCCATAATGCCATCATCACCGAAGGGAGGATGCTGGGAACTGAGGATGGAGTAAAGCAGCCATGTTTGGTATATAACCAGGCGTGGGCTTTGGGGGTCACTTGGCTGTTGGCCGGGTTTTGGTGCCATTGGGATTCCAGCTCAGCGGAACTGGTAGGATGCATTTACCAATTTATTCTTTCTTTCTTTTTTCCTTGAGTTTTTTTTTTTAATTTCCCCTCCTTTTGTAAATAAACTCTTTACTCATTTTATTGTGTGTGCCTGCAATTGAGTCTTATTATAAGTCCCTTTTAAGCGCACAGGTGAGGACCCAGAGTCAGGCATCCCATTTTATATCGGGGCTGCTCTGTAACAGTATCATTTTTGTCATTTGAAAATATGTACTTTGCAATATTCCCTGATATATGGACATCATATTGCAGTTTTAGAAAAATTAGCCAAGGAAGGAAAATGTATCTGGACAGATAGAGCCATCCTCCTCTTTAAGAAGAAAAAAATAGAATTTAGGGTAAAAGTGAAAATATGAAAAACAGAATCTTAAGTCTCTTTACTAGCTTAGTCTAAAATTAGTTATTTGCTAGTTTAGTCATAAAAGTACACTATAATTGACAATAAAACTTACACATTATGTTTTCCCAAATGTTCAGAGCTAATGAGAGGATCAAAGTTGGAAAAGCTCTTGGAGGCTGGTCAGCCTAACTGCCCACTCAGTAAGAAATCCCTTTTCAAAATCAACACGTGGAGAGCAGCTCCCCTAAAACCTCCCCCCAGCAGCTGCACCCTTACTCACCCACCATCACAGCCCCTGCACCCCCCCAGCCGAGCCAAAATGGGAGTGAAATGGACAGACTGTGTCTCCAAAGTGAAGGACACTTGCCTCGTAAACCCATTCTGGATAAGTTCTCTTTGAAGTTTCTGATCTTGAGCAGCATATTCAGAAAGTTCAGATTCCACCGCCGGAGGGAGAATGTTTGGAATAAATTTAGAAAATAGAGTTGGAGCCATCTGAACCCACTCTGTAATGGAAGGAAAAGATTCATTAAGGAAATCATATAGACTAACTCAGTTAAGTGGAAAGGGAAAGCTTTGCATTGTCCAAAGAACAAAAATATACATCAAACGAAACCTAAAATGGGGAAAAAGTGAGTGCAATCTCATTCTGATAGAGGACAACAAAGCTAAATTTCTTTTCTGAAAACAATGTACAGTATTAAGAAAGCAGATATTTTACTGGTTTAACAAAGTCCTTAGGGAATTTTTGAATAGATCTTATTGAAAAAGCTAAACATAGAGGAAAATATGAACAAGATAAGCAAGGCTCTCTGAGTGGGAGGGAAGGGATTTCGTGGAAATACAGCCCTACTAAGCATTAATTAAAACAATCTAATGGTCAAAGAATAGAACTGGCAGTTAACAGTAGATTTACTAAAAAAAGAAAAGTACCACAAAAACCTGGGGGGGGGGGGTGAGACAAATGAACATTTAATCAGTGCACAGAGAGTAACTGTTAAGTACTTTTGAAATAATAATCTATTTTCCCTTGTGTTAAATTACTGCAAACCAAGTATACATAACAATAAAAGACAAATGATTATCAAATTATTAAGAAAAAGATAAGAGATCCAAAAAGCAATCTATAAAAAACTAAACATTCACCTATCAAAATAAGAAGTGAAGTCTAAAGAAAAGATCTGTATCAGACAGGACAAAGATGGATTATATTTATTCCAAAGTGTTTTTGTCAAATCAGTAAGACCAGATAAATGAGTGAAAGACAGGACTGACTAATTCACAAGAAAGAAACAAAGTAACGGCCTTGTTAATATTCAGAAAAACTCAAGCTAGCATAAACACAGTCTTCCCTCTGCTCAGTAAACCCATGTATAAACAATGTCTAACCGAGTTGGGGACAGCTGAAACCAGCGCTCTCTTCTTCCTTGCTGGTCCTACAAAGCACTGTCACCCCTTTTGAATTCTTTTGAGCTGATCCTTTCAAGTGTTCCCTTTTGGAAAATATCTTAACTGTATATATCAAGACCCACAAAATGTCAATGCTCTAATGTAGTGCGCTCATCCTAAAAACTGTGATCCAAGTAAATAATTCTAAATTTGAAAAGCCAAGTTTAACATTGTGCAAAGCTGGAATATTGGCTAAGTACAAAAGCATACGTAAAAAAACGTCCAACGGGATAGTTAAGACAGAGATGGCAAAAAAACAAGCACCACAAATGACACAGGGTTAGTCCCCTTACCCCTGTACAAACACATGGCAGAACATGGCAGAACACGGTCAGCGTGCCCTTCCTCCCTGCCCAGCACAACATGCTGTGGTCTCGATACAGTGCTCTGGGGGCTGGCCCAGTCAGAGGGGCAGGAGTAAACTGATCGACCATTTTACCACAGTCATTCAAATACATATGAAACCAAGAGAAGTGCATGTACAAAATGAAGGCAGGATGGGATGGCTGGAACTATTTCCAAACAGAGCTTCTTAAAGGTAGTATGGCAAATACACCAAAACTGGTCACAATCATCAGAATTTCCAAGGACTAGAGCCCAGAAATCTCAAGTTTGAAAAACTTTCTTGCATGATTCACATGCACTCATTACAGAAAGATCAGTCCTTAAGAACTGCTGCCATTAAAGAGTTTTATATTTAAGGTTCAACTTTTAAAATATTTTAAACTTAACCTGTCAGGTGAATAAAACTGCTTTAAAACACCAGGAACACAAAGGATACTGGCAAGACATGTAAATGTCCAAATATGTTTAATAGTATCTCAGAAAATGCCTTGGGCAGCAAAAGGTTAGTCTGTGAGAAAATTCACCTTTCAAAAGGCCAATTCTCAAATACAGAATTCCCCTCAAAAACAGTATGAATCTTATTACAAGAGCTCAAACCCTGTTAAAATAGCATTTAGATAAATGTGTATCTAGACACATTTTCTATCCTTAGTTATTAATAGTTTCACTCTGCAATTTTGTTACTTGTGGTAAGAGGCAGGGCTGACAAAGCCGCAGACAAGGGAGGCAGTTTACAAATTTGTCATATTGCACTTGGACGCCTTCCAAAGTAAAGGAAAAATCATTCATAACCAAACACTAAAAAAAAAAAATTTATGAGCCATTTTCATCACATTTAGTAAAAAAAAAATTCAAAATTCTGAAAAAACCAGTTTATTGGATATGTGCAATAAAATATTTCTGCTATTTGATATCACTTTATGCAAATAATTTGTCAAAATTTATGGAAAGAGCTCAATGCCTGATCCAAACTCAAATAACATTAAAGTTGATACTCTACAAGTCACTAAATCATTTACAGCAGGTTGAGAAAAAAACATATTTATTTCTGACATCACAGTCTAACCCAAGTGCCAATTTTTCACTTTACCAAGCTAAATTCTGACACATCTTTTAAATTAATTAAGCAAACAATCATCAATAAACTGAAAAAAACATTCTCTGGATAACATGACAGTTAACATTAGCACACTTATTATGTTTTCAGGTACTGTGTTAACCCCTATTTAATCTTCAAATGACCAAAGAATTTCACAAAAAGGGAATTACTGTCAAAAGAGCATTTGGGATTCCTTTAAATTCACTGTTACTCCAAAATAGTTATGGTGAGTTAATTTACAAACCTTAACTTTGAATATAGTGATCTTTGACTTCTGGTTCTGCTATTGTAACTCCCCAAAGTATTCTTAATGCTTCTAGAGTCTAAGCAAATTTTACATAACAAGCCTGAAGAAACCGAGACGTAAACGTGTATGTCAGGGTACACGTGCAGTATGGGGTAGAAGTGAAGGAAAGATTAGGATTATACATGACCCTGAATTTTGTGTCTCCTATAAATTATTTCTTCTATTTCCCACACTACCTGGTTTACACTAATAGAAAAGCAGGCAGTCCTGAGTTTACATTTCACAATGATGAATATCTACTCAATTTTATGGTTACAGCAAATCCAAATACCACTAGGCATTAGAAAAACAGAAACACTGTTCTCCTGGATAAGGCTGAAACTGCATAAACAAACACGTCCAACCCCCAAAGAAAGGATGATGTTTACCTGGTCTGAGAGTGTACAGGCCTTTCACAATATTTGCCATAGTTGAAGGTGTGACCTGAAATGGTGTTGACTGGGCTTCTAAAAGTAAAGCTGAAATATGAAGAGAAAACAGGTTATAAAAATGACCCAACATTTATTGTCAAGGTTTCTCTATTATTACTTCTCCCAAAGGCTGAAGGATAAGCAAGTGCAAGAAAAGAACAGCACAAGAGGACAAACTAAGAGTTTATACTCTAAAAAGTTGTTTTTTTTTTTAATTCAATGCAGTAGCTCCATCAAACAAGCGAATATGTGCAGTTCTGCTGAAACTAATGGAATGATACGATTCACAGAGGTTCTGAAAATAAGTAAAGCTTTCTAAAAGCAATAGTATTCATGGACTTAGTGAGCCAAAAAATGCATCCCATTAAGTTTATGATTCAAAAGAAATTCATTTGGGGAATGAAGTGTTCTCTATAATTTTAAATAAACTCTGTCAATCATCCCTCTTTTGCCTAAATCACCACAGTTGAGACTGGCAGAGTTTTTCTGAAAGACACATTATCAGTAACTTTAGTTAACTGTGATCAGTCAGAAACCCATTTTCCCAAATGCCACAGATGCATGTACTTTTTCTTCTCATTAAAGGTAAAAGCAAGAGATTGCGTGGGCTCACCTGGCTCACGCCAGCACTCTATGAGCACATGACTGAGGGCAACAACAGTTTCTTTTAGGTTATCGACTGCCACACGATAAACTTACTAAAATATTTTAAGTGGGTACAAATAATTCTTCTAGATAACATCTTCTAAATAACAACAGACAAAAAACAATTTTTAATATCTCTAAGATACCCACTTTATTAACCAAAAATTTGCGTAATCTTAACTCTAAGTCAGACCTACTAAACTGTATAAACTGATTTTCTTCTGTGAATGTCTTTTTAACAACAGGAACACCATCTCACTTAACCAACAATGATTTCATACATTCACACATACAAGGTGAATTACACCCGCGTTTACAGCACGAAGGACAGAAGGGACTGTTCAAAGTTATCCTTCTGATTTTATCACTGGTAGCCAGTTATCAATTTGAATGACAAAGATAAAATTTGAGAATGATCAGGGTTAGTGGTAAGCATTTCGGATAATCATGTTTTAAAATGCAGTGTTTAAAATTTGAAATTCTAAATGTTAGTTTCCTAGAGTCTCTTTCAAGGTTCTATTTCAATATGTGCCCCAAACCCAGGCTCTCTCTACTAATCCCTCTTCCTGCTTTTTGGCCAATCATTTGGTTTTCAGTAAGTCTTGTACCACCAACTCTTCAGTTACAACCACGCAGTCATTATGTGGTCAAGTATTTACATTTGCAAACAACCCCTAAGTTAAATTTACAGATTAAATTATTCACGAAGTGTAGTTTGGAATCAATTAGCTGAAAATAATTACACTCAAAAGCAAAAGATTACTAAAGTTGAGAACATCTCACTAAAATTTTCTCCACCCTTTTTGGGAAAACAAAATTTAAGAGCTTTCTCGTTGATCTCCTATTTTAAGGAAAAAGAAATGGGAATTTGGGGGTATGGAGCTTGAGTGAAAAAAGAAAACATGTATTCAGTATTTAGCAGGTGGTAGGCTAAATACTTTACATATGTTTACATCTCCGAAGCTTTACTTAAGATTTACTTTCTCACAAACTATTCTTTGCCTTTCTGTTTTCCAGGTAAGGAAACTGAAGCTCAAAACAAAACAAAAACACAGACCTATCAGGTATAGAAGGGGTCAAAGAACTTGTGTTTCACTCAAAATTCTGTTTTCTTTCTAGTCACCAGCCACCACTTAAATGCTGACTTCACATGTGAACAAGACACTAAGTGTTACCCTTAGTAACCATTTTCTTCCAAAAACAATTGATTTTGTTTTCTTCCCAAAACTATAATTTAAAAGAAACAAGGATTTTCCAACAATCCCACTCACTCCTAATTATAAGTCAATAGTTTTAAAACTAGACTAGAACCTTCGAGAACTTCTAGTGTACACCTTTTTCTTTACATATTGTGAATTAAAGTTTAGAGAGGTTAAGTGCCTTGCAGAAAGTCACTCAGCATTTTAATAGTGGAACTGGGGCCAGAACTAAGCCCTTCTGCTCCTTCAACTACTCCTCAAGTCCACCCAGGACTCCTCTCTATTAATGTGAAAAGTGATTCTTAATATCAAAACTGACATTAAAATTAACTCCTGACTTGAAAAAAAAATTCAAATTAAGGTCTAAAGTCAAAAGCAGAAGGTAACTCCTCAGGCTAAGAACTGAAAGGGACTCATGAAGCCTCAGGGCAACGTGACCAGTGAGCTTTCTATTGCAACTCAACATACTGCATTTTCTCAGGAAGTCTACCCTTAACCAACCTGTTCTGTCATATTTGCACAGAATCCTCAATACAATATTACATACACCTTAATAAATGTAAAACCTGCTATTATTTGAAATTTAATGCAGACTAAGAATTTCAGAGGAAAACAATTTTACTACCAGCCAGGAGGAGAATCCACTATATTGTAAAAGCATAAATGTATGAAAACAAGTATACCCAGGAAAGAGAATAGAAAACTAGTTTTATCTGCAGGGAGAAGTCACTGATCCTCACTCATGACAAATGGGGAGGAGGGCCCTGGAGCACCACGGAGTTATCAGCAGAGAGGGTGTCCACTTCGTCCTGCTCTATAGGTTCTAACACGTGGTCCTCAAATACTTGTGACACGCCTCCCATTGAGGAGTGTGTCCTCCCTGTCCGCTCCGTTGGAATCTGGGCTCTGTGGCTGTCTGCCCAACAGGATACAGCAAAAAATAACACTGTGCCAGCTTCTGGGCTAGCAGTTTCCATTTGCTGTATCTTGGGACGCTCACTATTGGAGGAAATGCAAGAGAGGAAGCACAACGTGCCGGCCACTTGAGTAAGCCGTCGTGCAAGTCTCCCAGGTCCCGGTCGAGTCACAAAGCCAGTAAAGCAGAGGGACCCTCGAGGCCTGCCCGACTTGCAGATCTGAGGTCCAATAAATAAATAAAACAGCTGTTTCAAGCCACCGTGCTTTGGGGGGATTTGTCACACAGCAATAATAAAACACTAACACTCCCAAGAGACAGGAGAAGGCACAGAAGGCAATTACTGATTGGATTTTAGAAACGAAGGTGCTCCCTACGGTGAGGAGGCAGGGAGTCCAGGGAGAGAGAGGAAACAGTGAACCTGACACTTTATTCTGCATGCTTGATAGTCTACACTGCCACAGTCAACATTTAACAAAGTCCAAGAGGCCAGGGCTGAGAAGCTTACCTCAAGCGAGAGCCAGCAAATGACAGAGCCAGACTAGACAAGGGTTTTTTTCATTCACGTCAAAACCAGAGAGAATTCTGTACTACAGTTCCATAGATGGAACACTGAGCTCCTTCTAAAGTTATCAGTAGCAAAGTTAGGGGTTAACCTCCTAATAGTTCCCCCATTATCAGAAAAAATAAAAAACAAAATAAGGAAGCCAGTGTCAGGCCAGACAGTAATGCAGCATCCAATGCCCTGGGGCTAAGCTGCTCCCAGCTCACCAGGGAACCTTCAAGTCCCATTTCAATTCTTCAGTGTCTCTGTAGAATTGGGCTTCCACTCTTCTTGCTGCATGAATCAAGAGGCATCAACATTGGGTGTATATGCGAATGTGCACTGATTCCCGCCCCCACCCCCAAAGAAAAAAAAAATGACTGCTAGTGTCCTCATGTCCTCTCACTCCTTAAGAGGCCGATTACTTACGCATCAGGCTGCAAATGTGCTTTTCTGCAACATGTTCCGTAAACAGCTTTATAAGGTCATCTTTTAAGTCTCTATTAAGCTTGGTTTCGATGTAAAACTTATTCTGAAAGAAAATAATTTTTTTCAGTGTATCAACTGGGGGAAATTAAGTCTAATCAACTGAAGCACAAAAAAATATTTTAAGAAAATATTAAGGCATCAAATAGAACATATAAATCAAATAATGAAAACGCTGTCCCTGTCACTTATGTTTTTCTGGCATGGGTTTACAATTACAAGCACATAAAGATAAAACGCTGTGAACCCACATACCTCCAAAAGAACACGGAAGACACCTAATTTCTGGAGTTTTATTACAGGAGCTATAATAGCTTTGTTCATTTATTAAATCATTTTGAATTGCATTAACTAGACAGGGGTACACAAACCCAGGAGCCGCACTGCGAAGAGGCCCTTAATACACTCTTGAAATCAAGACTGCCAAGTCTACAGGAAGCAGTCACAGAAGGCACCCCGCCGCCAAGGCCCTGGGCATACCCTGCTCGAGCCCCAGCACACAGCCCACATGTGAAGGCTTCGCTGAAGTCCTTCACTGATGGCATTCCCTAGGGGCCACCTTTAGGTACAAAGGTACACATGTGACCCAAGGTGGCCCGATCAGACAGAAAGAAACCTAGGATTGAGTCATTTTATAGTCATTTTATAAACAAGAGGAGAACAAGATGACCAGACGTCGTGAACAGTAAAAATGAAGAAGAAAAGCACCTGAGTCCCTGGTAACACTGTGGGGCCACAGTCACCCCCCCCACCCCCACCCGGAGCCCGCCTTATTGCTGGAGTTTTACTACAAGACATAATACTTTTCTCTTTTGTTACATCTCTTTGAATCAGATTTTCAGGTAAGAGCAGGTAAGAATCAGGTAAGAACATCCTGATTAGAATGACTGCCAAGTCAAGGGATTGAATTTGTTCATGTTTACTCAATGTGTACCAATGGAAAACACGGAGGGAGGTTAACAAGTTGCTGATTCTCTCCGTTTTTAACACAGCTTTTTTCTTCCTTTAACAAAATCATTTTAAAAAAATGCGCAAGATAACAAAATAAAACCATGCAACACAAGTCTCCCACAGCAGACCATTCCCGATGGCCCCGTTCTGCACTGGGGAACATTTACATGCTCCTTCTAAAATGTGGCTTGCATGCATGTGGGTAGGCTTTCTTTTTTTTTCTAATACAGACGAAAACACTTGCTAATGAAGAAATATAACACTGCTTTGCATCTTGCCTTTTTAGCCAATGTTGTATCTTGAGACTTTTTTCTCTAAAATGGCACATAGCTGTCATTATTTGACTGCATGTTTTCCTACTGTATCTTCCATAAATTATTTAAATGAGTAGTCCCCTGCTAATAATACAGATTTCCTACAATCTTCTGCTATTAAAAACAATGCCACAAAATTCTTATACACATATATTTACATATATTTATGAGTTTATTTGTATAACTTCCTAGAGGTAGAATTTCTGAGTCAAAAAGTTTGGACATTTTTAACTCGGAACAATGCTAGGAAGTCTTCCAAAGAGGTTTCACCAATTTGTATTCCCTTGTACAAATTTCTTTACAGATCCCTACAATGTGAGGAGCTTGTTTCTCTCAAGCTACCAGAATTGGTGATTTTATCAACTTTCAATTTCACCAACCAAAAGAGGTTTTAAAAGTTATTTTCATTTTGCAGGTCTTTAATTAAGATGTTGGGTGTAGTTTTCATGTTTATAAGACATTTGTATTGTTTCTATGACCTACCCATATCTTTTTGCCCACATTTTCAACAAAATTAGGGTTGTTGGTCTTTTTCAAATTACCTAGGAAAGCATAACTTTGTTGTGTTTTGCATTTTCCTCTACCTACTTTGGGGGGGGGGGGATCTCTATTACTGTGACTACAAAGGGTATTTTGCTGAATATAAGGTTAATACTCCAAACTATTTTCTTTAAAAAATAAGCTTTCCCAACAAAACAGAGCAAAAGTTCAAGATACTTCTATTTTCTGGACAATGATAACAATTTATTTAACAAATTTTCACAAATACTAGAAATAAGATTCAAGCTCTCAATCTTTGGATGAAATATTTAAGTTTCATTTTACAACCTAAGATGCCTTACTTTAATTTTGCTGAAAAAGTAAATTTGAAGTTTATTTTTCAATGACAGCAAATTCTTAAATCTTAGGATCTTACCATAAAATTTAAGAAAGGAACAAAGACTCTACAGAAAAGCATGAATCACTTTCTTGTCTTATTTAACCTAATTTTTAAAAGATTATTTGTTTTTTAATAAAGTGTGCCTTGTGGAGAATAAGTCACTTTGAAGACTGGTATTACATATAATCTGTTTACTACAGGAAGCAGGAACAGTCTAAATAGCCCATTTCCTAAACTAATAAAGACGCGCACGGTGGTTTCTAGGCCCCTCATTCAAATGAAACATAGATTCTGTGACTTTATACATTTAAAGGGGGGAAGGGGTTCCAACGAAATCAACAGTCTACAAATTATGCCCATGAGACAAGCCCCCAAATGAAATCAATAATCAGAATGAAAGCATGTTTTATTCTGTATTTTTATGGAATGATTTACTTGGCATTTGTCATACACCATATTTTTAGATATATGCCTCAACATTCTACTTTCTGAGGACAGGAAACCATTCTTAACATACCTTTTCTTTCCCAAGCACAGAAGGCAGAGATGACATAAATGTTTACTGGGTGACTGTTGATTGTTAATATCTAATAATTATCTATTCAGCAATGTTACTGGTGGAATTTTCAAACTGAAAAAGGTAAACAGTTCTTCTATGTCAACACTATCAAACACTACTGAAACAGACTTCCACTTCTAACATACTACATAGCACACGAAAAATACACTTAATTCTCTGTATCCATCTTAGCCCAATACTCCTGGGTATATGGAAGCGGGAGACGGTTCTAACTTACCATATATATGAAAAGAGGCACAATGCTCTGCAATGCTCCCATATATTGTCCAAGAGCTATATTAAATCTTTCAATATAGAGATCTGGAGGGCTGGCCTGTGAGGAAAAACAAAAACATGATAATTCTGGAAACCAGATATAAAGATCTTCCATCACAACCTAAAATGCAAACGGCCTTAGAAGGAATCCACAATTCCTACTGAAACTCACAAAGTGAAGGAGGAGGTTTACATCCTTAAATTCAGTTAGGATGCCTACTTTGTTCCCTAATCTGCTATACAAATCTGAGGTTCGATTCAGCAATCTTTGATAACTTTGTAACCATACCATTAAAGGGCTGTTCTCTGAAGGAGTAAGAGGGTGCATTCTCAATTAAGATAAATGACACAATTTTTAAAATCATCGCTGAATTACACAGACATTTCTTATAGGAATCAACCTATATTTGGACCCAGATAAGGAGAAAAAAATTAAAGGAAGTGGTACAGGTTTAACATACTATTAAAATAGCTACTGAATTTTTAGAATTATCTGAAGCACAATAATAGTCTGCATTCTATACTAACTTGGTTGTAAGTCACTACTACAACCAGTTATAAACATTATTTATTGGCTAGAAAGCTGGGATTAAAATGATCCATATAGATCCGCAGTTCGGGAGAGCAGTAAAACATACCCTGTACATACCTGGCACTTACCTCATTGTTACCAAATGCCAAATCACAAAGCAACTTGCAATTTATTGCAAGTAAGGAACTAAACCTATATGAACCCTCCCAAATTTGTACGCTGAAGCTCTAACCCCCAGGGCAGCTGTATTTGAAGGAAATAGTTACGGTTAAACAATGTAGTAAGAGTGAGGCCCTCCTCCTACAGGATTAGTGTCCTTACAAGAAAAGAAGACAGAGAGCCCCTCCCACACACAATTAGAGGAAAGGTCACATGCCAACACAGCCAGGAAGTGCCCTCCCCAGGAACCAATCATTTGGCACCCTGACCTTAGACCTCCAGCCTCCAGAACTATGAGAAATAAGTTTCTGTTGTTTACACCACACAGTTTGTAGCAACCCAAGTAGAGTAAGACAAGGTATTTTACAAAAATACAACCAGGGAGTAGTTCTTCTCATAAAAAAAATATTTATTCTCATAATGCCAAATTAATTAATTACACTGGTCAACAGTGAGATCATAACCGACTTAAAAAGGCCCTAATCTGCAGTATCTTGGTGTGAACATGAATATAACCCTGAAAATTTTTTATTAGCTCTCGTTTTGAAGATAGTTCATATAATTCATTTTATATGTTTCACCATGTAAATTTATCCAGTAGGACTGCAACAACATCCTAAATCAGCTTAGAATATTGCATCACACTGCATCGCACCATCATGAACAATCATGCAGAGTTGATGGCATCATTTTCTGATGCAATGCATTACGACTGCCAGGCGGCTGCTGAAGTAAGCTGACGTCAGCAGTGCACTATAGAAAGCCCTGTCGGAAAGGTTGAGCATTGAAAATATTTGAGACTTTGTGTGAGATAGTTTAAGCTGCTGTTACATAGAACTGTTATTATTTTATCCATTTAGGCACAATACAGAACGGTCATGCCTCAAAAGTGTGTTAAGAGCATGGACAATTTCTGCTCTATTTGTGAAGTGACATTTGCCAACCAGAAGAAAAGTATCACTTCTCAAGTGAAGAAGGCTTATCATCTTTACTTTGGATGCAAGGTTGGTGACCAAGACAAGCCTTCGGCCCCACATATATGCTGTTCTGCATGTACAACACAGCTTTCACAGTGGTTAAATGGCAAAAGACCATCAATGCTGTTTGCAGTGCCCATGGTGTGGAGAGCCAAGCAACCACATAAAAGACTGTTACTTCTGCTTGGTTCCTCCTTTTTCCGACGGAATAACAAAGCAAAAGAAGTCGAGAATGGTCTACCCAAACATTCCATCTACATTGAGATGACTGGTTCAACAACTTGCTGCAGGGTGATGCGAAACAAGCATGGAATGCTTTTCGCCTAGTGTCTACAAACTTTCTTGGGAATGTTAGGGCAGAAAACTACAAGGAATTAGTAGAAGACATGCTGGTGCAGTATCAGAAACTTGGCTGCAATATGTCTCTAAAGATCCATTTCCTTCATTCCCCTCTGGATTTCTTCCCTGAAAACTGTGGTATAGTTAGTGATGAACATGGCGAATGTTTTCATCAAGATATCGCATCAATGGAACAAAGATACCAGGGAAAATGGTCCACTACAATGCTGGCTGACTACTGCTGGACACTCCCCAGAGATGCTCCTGAACAGCTGTATAAGAGACAAGCGAAGCAATCTAAGAAGTCATCTATGACTTGATTTTTTACAGGTATTAACCGTAGGCCTATTACTATTGGCATCCATTTCGTGATGTAAACATCAATTTATTGCAGATTAGAAAAAAACCAGAGTCAAAATTAGAATTTGACTGTCATATTTGTGTTGAGCACATACAAATTGATAGGAAATGACTAATTTTATTTCAGTGATAAGACTTTTGTAAAAATTTGTTGACCAGTGTTATCATTTTAATGCTGATGAAACATACAAATAGGCAAATAATTTGTCTAAAATTAGAGTATCAGGAAATAATATATCAAAACATGCAGACTGAACTGATTCTGCTCAAGGATTTATTTACTCGTTGCAATCTCATCACCTGACAGGCATATCTTATACAAAAGACTTGCTTTCAAATAAGAATATAAGGATTATATTCTTAATATAATTAAAGGATTAAAGGATTCCTAAAGGATTCATTAAAGGATTCCTAAATACTAAATTTATACATATGAAACTACAAAACCATTTCAGCTGAACTATTCTAGAAATGCCCACATGATCCAATACGACTCTGAAATAAGAGTCAACTCACAATGTCTTCAGTCCTACTGAGCAGCTCACAACATGGGCAGTGAAGTCCCTGCTCCTAGCTCACCCCATTACTGACACTCGCTGGCAGGTGTGGTGCGCGCTCGGTGCTTCCTTCACATCTATCTGTGCTGGTCTTCCTGACTGCAAGTTGAACTTAATTTCTATTTCACATGAGGCAACTGGGGCTCAGAAATAGTCACTTGACTACTAGTCCCAGAGAAAGTAAGAGTAAGCCCAAGAACTGAGCTCAAACCCAGGCCAATCTGAGTCCTTCCATCCAGTTACATTCTCTTAAAAGTCCTGAAACCACTAGGAAAAAGTTCAAATTCCAGTTCAAGGCACTCCATCCGCCTCCTGTTACCACACCCTGCTTGCCCACATCCGAAGCCTGGCACAGGGCTCACAGAGAGGCCAGTGGTTCCCAAACAGCCGCAGAGGGTGGGCTGTGGCCTCCTCCACACGCTCACTGCCTGTTTAGCCCGCTCACTGACTCGCTCTCTGACTGACTTGACCTGGAACTTCTCCGATTCATCCTTCAAAATGTGTGTCACTTTCTCAAAACTCTCCACTGGCACCACTGCACTTATCACCTCTCCCACTGGGTGGTGTCTGCCACTAAACCCCAAGTCCCAGGAGGGCAAGACCTTCTGTATTTACAACCCGAGCACAGACAACAGCCTGGAGCACAACAGGTCAGTCTTGTTTAAATACGAGCTCTCATCTAGCCTGCTTTAAATCTAAGTTATTGTTTTACTGTTAACAAGGTTTTATGATTTTAGGCAATTTATTTCAATCTCTATACCTAAAATAGTAAAAATGTTAATTGTGCTATAGCCAAGTAAGTGCTGAGAACCAAAGAAGAAAATAATGTGTAAGTGCTTTGAAAAATGTCAAACAATCTACAAGCATAAGTAACTAGTAAGAGTAAGCAAGTTTCTGAATTAACTACCCATTAGCATTATGTAGACATTTCCCATAGGAACCAAACCATATTTGGACCTGGAAAAACCATTACAGTTATTAAAGGCATTTTTTTGTACTACTTTAACAAATTCTTTATTAAAGAAATTGGGGAAAATGCATCCATATTATGGGCAAGCTTTTAACTATAACTTATGAACAGAATCACAAGTAATACCTTTCTCTAAATGGCTTCAAAGAACTCTGGAAATGATATTTCATTATTCACAGAACTTTCAGAAGTGTTATATGAAAAACAGAAAAATCTGAAGGGCTTTTGCATTAAAATAATTTCCCAAGTTCCTAAAAGGATACTTAATCTCTCCAAAAGTTAAAAGTATGAGTATTGATCAAAAAGCACATTTAACAGGAGACAGAATAAATAAAATTGAGTCCCTTAGTTATTCTTTTCCAAGAATTTCCAAAGCCTCAAAGGTTATGAGTATTAAAAGTACCTTTTATATTGAACCGAATGTCAGAAATTTAGTTTTTTTACTTCCACATTTCATGCAGCTCTTAGTCCAAAAATTTTAAGCGACAAACCTATAAATTATAATAGTCTTCTAAAATAAGTCCATTATTTTTTTAAGATTTATTTATACAAGCTGGGGTACAGGCCAGAGGCACGGGGCGGCGAGAGGGTTCACCAGAGAAGGGTGGGGAGCAGAACAGGCAGATCAGAAATACACTGCTGAGGGGAGCAGAGGGCAAGGCAGGAGAGGTCCGCCACACCATGTGGGATTCTCCCCGGCTGGGCGTCGAACCTGTGTTGCGCACTGCCGACAGCTCCACAGCGCAGCGCTCAACCGCTGCGCCACCAGGGAGGCCCAAATCCAATCTTTTATTAAGAATAACTGCTATTAAAAAAAACTAATCAAACTGTCCCTCCTTAAAACTTAAGTTCAGTATACTTTGGCCCACAGGGGAAATTGCTACCTATTTGATTTACATTATTTCAATATTAATGTATTTGCCTTGGACAAAAAATGGAAAAAATTTCCCCAGCTCCCCAGTAAATGAATTATTTTTACCCTTAAAATAAGCAAGCTTAATTTTCTTCTTAAAATAAGGAATAGCAAGCTGCCAGAAAAATAACCATTACTCCAAACTTGTTCCAACTTTTCACAACAGACCTCCCTTCCCTGAAATTTATAATGAAGTTGGTAAGAATGTTTTCTTTCTTTTTTTTTTAATGACTAATGCACTTATCTGGCTTAAAATTCAAACGAGTTCAAATGGATTTAGATTTAAGGAATTTACCTTTCATTCCTTCCTGTGACCAAGGAACATTTCATTTCTTTATATCCTTCCAGAAGAATTTTATGTATATATGAGAAAGTCATACAAGCACAAAGATCTGTACTTTTCCTAACAACATATCTTGGAGATGGTTTTATTCCAGTAGTTCTCAAATATTTTGGTTCCAGGAACCCTTTAACTCTTAAAAATAACTGAAGATTCCTTCCAAAAGGTTATTTTTATTTCTGTGGGCTATATCGATCAATATTTATGGTATTAGAAATTAAAACTGGGTTTAAAACATGTATTCATGCATTCTAAAATGAAAAGGTCTCATTGCATCTTAACATCTTAATGTTAAAATAGTTACACATCTTATACTATAAACTACAGTTACATATAAATAACTACATCTTTCAAAAAGAGAGTCGGTAAAAAGAGAGGCATTACTGTTACATTTTTGCAAGTCTGTACAGTCCAGCTGTAAGAAGACAGCCGCATTCTCACATCACTTCTGCAATGAGCCTGTTGTGATGTGTTATTCTGGTTAAAACGAAGAAAATCTACCTTCAGATGGTAACACAGAAAAAAAGGCGTATTTTAATAGCGTTTTCAGATAATTGTGGATACAGGGAAACCTGATGTATGGTGATGCTTAAAGGTTAGTTGCAACATGAGATTTGAAACTATCAATGAGCTCTTTGTACTCTGTCACCACTGAGCCCTGTGGGTCTCCGACTTTGAATGAATCTTTCACACATACATTTTATAACAGAAAGAAGTGGACATTTGGAAAATACTGACTCACTGAGTTATGTCAATCTTCCAAATGATGACACATTTCACTCTTCAACATCAAAAAAATTAATTTTGCTAATCTTACTACCAGTATCCCCAGAAGAGTCTCTGTAAGTACTGGACAGCTATCAAGGTCATGGCAGTCGATACAGGTTTCCAAAATTCTAATTTTCACTTCAAAGCTCAAATTTTATCACTGGCACAACCACTGTCAGTTGCTCTCCTTGAAGTAACAAACATTATTCATTTTTGAGGAAATATCTGTCAAATACCAAAATCTAAATAGACAGATTTACCAAGCAGTCTTTCAAATAAACAATGTTCTACAGGAGGAAAACTCAACTGATTTAGCTCCAAACTTGTACAACTACTCAGTGTTTTTTCTCAAAACAGTCACTGTACTTCGGTATGCAGCTTCCAGTTCTTCATACAGAATATTTTTTTTAAGTATACTCAAAGTCACAATTTAGCCAAATTAATTTCATTGCTTCATCTAGGACATTCTTATATGGCTTGTTTTTGCTTTATTTTCTACTTTCAGTGTGTAGAAAGATACATGCTAAGCCACCAACTGCTTTCCCCACCATTGATTTTAAACCATCAGAGCAAAAACCAACAGTGCAAAGGACAACTAGTGTTACTAGTACCAGAAAAATGGTTTTGATTTTGCAGACTCCCTGAAAGGATTTTAGGAACCCTCAGCGATCTTTGAAGCAAACTTTAAGAAACCTAGTGTTATAAGTACAATGGTTGAATGTACAATCAATTCAAAATGGCCGAATATCGACAATTTGTTGCTAATTATTTGTTAGCAGAATGCTACAATGAATAACTTCATGGGTATTCTTTTATAGACGATATTTTAAAGAGAAAATTTAAACTTAAAAAAGGTAAAACTCAATGATAATATTACTACATGAGAACAAAATAATTTTGGGACCCAGTTTTAAAGACTCAACCTGCTAAGTATGTGCATGTTTACACACACACACACACACACACACACACACACACACACACACACCCGCTTCGGAAGCATACTGATCAAATCCCAGATACAGGGGCCTCCCTGGTGGCACAGCGGTTAAGAACTGCACTGTGGAGCTGTCGGCAGCGGCGACGCGAGTTCGACGCCTGGCCAGGGAGATTCCCACATGGCGCAGCAGACCTCTCCTGCCTCGCCCGCCATTCCCTTCAGCAGTGTATTTCCGTCACTCTGCCTGTTCTGCTCCCCACTCTGTCTCTGGTGAACCTTCTCGCCATCCCACGCCTCTGGCCTGTACCCCAGCTTGTCTGTATAAATAAATAAATCTTTAAAAAAAAAATCCCAGATATAAACCGAAATGTCACAGGAAGAAAGCTTGTTATCTTTAATTTTGAAAGCTAGATAGGGAGGTTTGGTCAATTACTCTTATTAGAGTAATAAGAATTATGACTCATTTAAATAATTTTACTAGTTGTAGCATCAAACATGCCATGATTTAGGTCAGTACTTCCTACTAGAAATTTCTGATGATGGAAATGCCCTGTATCTACACTCCCCAATACAGCAGTCACTAGTCACGTGTGCCTACTGAGCAACTAAAATGTAGTTAATGAAACTGAGGAATTGAACTTACTTCATTTGAATTTTAATGGTTACATGTGACTAGTGGCCACCACAAAAATAAAATATAAAAAAGTTCCACAATTTCGTATTTATATCCCTCCTTCTATTACTAGGCCCCATCCCTATCCCACCAAAATGAAACATGAAAAAAAAATTAAGAGTATGAGATTTTATATTCACAAAAACATTCTGGTTGTCTTCAGGTGAAGAAATGACTTTTGTAAGTAAAATGAAATAAAAAAGGAAAGGAAGGAAGGTTTTGATAAACATAACAAGGCTACTAATATCTTTACAAGGTCACTGACATTTTTAAAAATTAAAAATGTAGTTATAGAAAAAGAACCACTACCAACACTGGTAGGTAAGTACCATTAATGTTTTCTTCTGTTCTTGTGTCAATATGAAGTTACATTATTTTATGGTCTGCTTTTATTATTGAACTATGTATCATCAATAAACCCCAGGCCAAACACATTTCTACATTATAATTTGAATGGCTGTCTGGACACACCATTGGCCACACCATCAGCCCCTCTTCAGCAGGTACTGCCGCTGTGCTGTGCTGTTTATACTGCCCAGCTTTGCAGGGATACTTTGGAGCCAGACTAGTGCTTTTGCAGTGCAGTGTGCTGAGTGGCTTCGACATGATCTTATTTAACCAAAAGATGACTCCCCTCATTGCATAAGGCTCAGAGCAGTGACATATGCCCACAGGCCAGTGGACCCCAAAGGATGCTGGTCTCCGAGTCACCAAAGGCCTTACTAGTGATGCAGATTTCTGCTCTACTTTCCAAAGTCCTGACTCCAAAAGTTTCCGGAAGTCTATTTTTAATGAGAACTTCAGGGGATTCTAAAAAGAGCAGGTCCATTAGCTGTCAAGGATTTAGAAACCACCACCTTAGCCCACTTCAAAGGAATGAGGGCAACTCCGAAGGAAGGCTGGAGGATTCAAGAGAGGGCTGCAGAACAACCACCACGCACCACTGGCCAGTCACCACTAGGACACCAGTAACAATGCAGCTGCAGACATCACTGGAATTAGTAACAATAAGATCCACGGACATTTTAACATTAAGCTAAGACTACTGGCAAATTTTCTTTGGAAGGGAACAGCTTCCTAACTGTTACCAAGTTCAGTGACTGCAAAAGTGACAGTGAAGTCAGTGACTGTAAATGTGACAGCCAAGTGCCGCCTCCACTTAGGAAGCAGAAAGCTGAGAACACCAGCCCCAACCTCGAGGTACGAAAAAGCTGTTAACCTGCATGATCCACTTTTTAAGGTCTCTGTAATTCACAGGTGCAATGTCCAAAGAGATGAAATGAATTCCAGGAAAGAAGGGACACAGAAACTGCTTCTCCTTGGGGATGGCGGCCGTAACAGTTGGTAAGAAAACATCAGAAATTGTACTGAATCATTAAAGGCTCACCAGGGACTGACAGTGTAGAATTCTCGGGAGCCTCCACACAAGAGGGACCCACACAAACTCCCCAGGCCTTTGGCCTGGGTTTCTTTGCTCTGGGTCTTTGAGAGAAGGCTAAGGGCAGGGAGAGTGAGCTTCACCTAGTACAGACCTAGTAGGTCTGTCAAGGTCTGAGGATGGAGCAGGAGAAAATGAAGTCCACGCACACCCCAGGCCCGCCATGAGCAAACAGGTGGTGATTAGCAGCCACGCCGTGCCTTGTACCTGCTCAGATACAAAGCAAAAGCCGTTTGCTAAAGGGAAGGGCTTGAGTCCCACCTGCACCCTGAGGCAAAACCTACTGGGGTTGAGGGAGGGGGCAGGATGGGGAGTCCTCCTGTCATACATAGACAAAGGTCTGCTACCACTGTGGCGGGATTAGAACCCCCACCGCCACCCCCACCCCGCTTCTGCACTATTTAAAACAAAAGTAGGCTGCAGCTGAGGGACGTGCAGGCACCCCCCCCCCAGCCCCCCACACAAGGAGAATGAGACAGGACTGACCAGGTGAGACAAGAGCAGCTTTGCCATAACAACTGTGTTAGTTCTAGTTTGGATTTTAAAAAACAGATCTCCAAATAGCTTATTCAGAAAAAAATTCAGTAGAACATCCACAGCTTACCTGCTGGCAATGGTATTTATTTTACTTAAAATCTATGTAGAAAGGCTACCAGAAATTTCCCTAATTAAAGATCTTCTTCACTCTAGCCAGAGGTAAAAAAGCATACTTTTCATACAGTGAAAATCTTTATAAAAAAAAAAAAAGACACTGTGATTCAACCGATACAGAAAGTACAGTCATTTAAAACAAAATTTCAAAATGACAAGATACTAGTTGAGTTATGCTGCCACCCGCTGGACAAAATACAAATAGCAACAAAACCCTTTCCGATTTTAAACAGCAAGAGAAGCAGTCACAGGTTGGCAGTAAAATTTGTATTTGTAATCTGGTGTCTGTGAAGTGACTCAAAGTTAAATAACGCTGGATGGCTGTGGTTTAGTTTCTATTAATTTCCATTATTAATTGGTTTGACAATCAAACTATATTTAACTCAACCAAGACATATTTAAAACTAATCTTAAAAGAATCAAAACTAATCTTAATTTAATGGCTTAAATTTTAATTCATTTTAATTAAAATATCTGATAAATGTTCATTTAAACTCTTCTAAATTCAGCCTTGAGGAAAAAACTGCTGCAACATTTTCTTTCCATCTCGGTCTCTGTGGTTTCTCCTCCCCAGGACGTGAGTGCAGGGTGCATTATCAGTGCTATTCCCTACACTCGTGTTATTTTCTTGGCCTGGGAACTAAATCGCTGGTTAAACACTGTTTATTGGGGAAATGTACAATATAAGTGCCAAATCACAGACACCCTGTTGGAAGAAATATATTTGCTGGTGGATTACTGACTAGTACTATGGGATCAAAATGAGAATATTTTTATTTGATGAAAGTGAACATATGCTCTCAATTTGATAAAGCACATTAAAACATACAATAAATTTATCAACACTACATGCAGAGAAAATGTCCTCACATTTTCGATTCAGATCTACACAAAAATAATCAAAATATGGGAGTGTCATTTAAGACAGTTTTCAGAGTAAAGAAGTCCATTAAATTCAATTATCCATATGTAGTGGGCAAAACAGCGTATTCTAAATATTGTCAAATTCAAAATCTAAACTTGAATTCAAATTCATTATCAAAAAAATCAGAACTGAAAATTCACATTTCAAGGGTTTGGAGACATAGAAGAGGAAAAATAAAATAGAGGATTTCATTATCACATTTAAATATAGAGGGATTAAGCACAAAGGGCGAGAGTAGATTTTTTTTTTAAAAAAACTAAGGCAAAATATACTGACACAGTTCAAACAATCCAATAGTAAGTAAAAATATATGTACACACATGTACGAAAAATAGTAAGCAGAACAGTAAGTGGGGTTTAGTGACATGTTTTTATTAATTGAAAAACAATAGAAACTTTTAAAGTTACTGAAGTGATAGTAAAGTCATTCTTTCCAAAATGAAAAATATTCTTTTTAAAGAGGCAGCAAATTAGATTATGCTGTTTACTCAAACATTTAGGTTGAAGAAATTAAAATAATCTTTTAAAACATCAGAAAACAGTATCCTCTAGTTTTTAAGTGAGGAACTGGGAAATATGGAAGATTATATCATACATTCTTCAGCCTCCCCAATAGCATACACCTTCTGCGAGAGAAGTCATTCTGAAATATACACTAGACAGACCAGCAGCGATTTTAAGATGCTGCCCCTGAAAGACAGAGGCTTAAGGCCCTGAAGGTCCAACTCATTGATTTAATAACACCAACGCCAAATTTCTCACTATCTGCCAAAGGCAATTCATCCCCATATTCTGGTTTCAGCTCCTAACAACAGGATTTCATGACTAAACTCAGTGCTGCCAACAAAAGGCCCCACCCAGACACGGTGCTCTGGGCCCAGGGCCTGGAGTGTCTTCTTGTTTTATCCTATTGAAACTGCTTTAAGGTCTCTATAAAACAGAGATTATCCCGGGATTACACTGTGTACTTCTAACAATCAATAAACTGGATTAACTGAACACTAAATAAAGTAAGAAAATGACTAAGCATTGAGAAAACATAAAGATTAGTGGTCATACAAGGCTAATTATGCACCCTTTCCAGCAGGACAGGTCAAATTCAGATGCTTCAACAAGTGTTGGCTGAGGTGTAACTGGGTCAGTCACTCAGGATAAAAAGACAAGACAGAGTCCCTAACCTCAAAGGATCCCCTGTGCAGTGGAGCGGTATGGAAGTTTTAGAAACAACAAAGCACAATCAGCTATATCATAGTTAACAGAGCTATTATTGCCAAGATGCTAAGTACACAGAAGCAGAAATTCCAACTGCCTATTCTGTTTTGTTTTAAGGGCAGTGCAAAGGTTCCAAGAAGACTCAACACGAATGAGTGTAAGCCTGAGAAAAGAATGAAGCGGCATCTGCCAAGCAGGAAATAGAAGAAAAATATCTTAAAACTCTACAAAGCCACTTCATTTGTTGTTGAGAAAATTTACAGGAGGATATTAGCATTTTAATCACAAGAAGTGCTGGGCGGCAGACTTGAGACAAAAGCCCAGTTCCCCATGTTTTTACCCACTGCACCCTGTTACCTAATAATAGTTAAGACTCTATAATCTGACAAAAGGGTTCATGTGAAGCAAGACTTTTTTTTCACAAGCCATATAGCTGAACTCTGAAACATGCAGTGATTCTGAAAAGTAAATATCCTGGTTTCATATTATATATTACCTTTACATTTATCAATAAACATACATTGAGATATCACTCTCAACTATGTTTTAATTTTTAGTAAGAATTATTCCTGTATGAAGATAAAACAAAGGTTATTTAATTTCACAATCTACTGTCTTGGTAAGGGTCAGGGAAACAGCGCTCTGACACACACACAACTTGCAGGAGTACACGCGGGTACACGTCTCGGAACCCGCATACGGCCCTCATAAATTACATGACTCACAAGATTGATTACTCACTGCAGTACTGTTAGTAACAGACAGAGATCAGAAGCTAGCTAAATATTCATCAATCAAAGTGACTAAATTAACGGACATCAAAAATGTCAGGTAAAAGCAACTATTGTGCATTCATGTTAAAGAATGAGGGAGCTCTCACACGCGGACGGGAATCAACCCCCCCACCCAAAAAAAACCTCAGAAACATTCTGAACTTCAGTGATCCTGTACGGCCAACAGTTGACCTTCAACTTAGCAATAACTGATCTCCAAACTCAGACCAAAAATGCAGTCACTAGTCTTGTTTTCCCAAACTACAGTCAGTTTGAGCGTGACAATACAATGCTATCACGTCCCCCTCCAATTTTTAAAAGATTTTTGCAATAATCTCCTAACTGTAAGAATGAAAAGAGGTCTTTCAGTGCTTACAAAACTAAATGCAAGAAGAATCTATCTACTCAAGCAGAAACTGCAATATACCAAATAAATTCAGCACATCACCCCGCTACCAGTCAAGTTAACACGAAGCCACAGCGCAGGTC
The DNA here is from genome assembly GCA_004024925.1 of Scalopus aquaticus. Lineage (NCBI taxonomy): Eukaryota > Metazoa > Chordata > Mammalia > Eulipotyphla > Talpidae > Scalopus > Scalopus aquaticus. Next base: position 91,185 of record PVIJ01001517.1, on the reverse strand, counting down.
TGACACAAGTTACAAGTCTCCAATTCACATTTCACAGACTTTTATAAGTAAGACGAGTAACATATTTTGTCCTTATTATTTGAACAGAAATGGCTGCTTTCTGCCCTAGAAGAATCCTTGACATTTCAATAATAGCAAAACAGTGTTAATAAAAGTCCTTTTTGAGGACACTGAGTTCTTTGCTGACCTAATAAAGTAGAAGCTCTGGTACTGCCTGCACCTTCAAGACCTCACTTCAGGTTTAAAAAGCTCACACTTGAGTAATAAATATTAAAAAAAAATAAAAATAAAATCTATTAAAAAGCTCACACTCAGACTTCTACTAGAAAACCTTTCACTATCCAACAAATGGTAAATATTTATTTGTAGATTTTATTCACTAAGTATTTTGTTTTATTTTATTTTATTCACTAAGTATTCAATGCCTAGGATGTTTCAACTACTGAACTAGGTACTGACAACACACTAATAAAGAAGACAGAAAAATTCTTCTGCCCTCTCAGAGGAGAGTGGTGGACGGGTGGGGTGGAATCTGAGAATAAGGGAAACAAGAAATTACAATTAAGTGATGAGCTACAAAAACATAATGGGTATCAGGGGCCCCCAAACCCAGACGTGAGGGAGCAAGATATGTTTCCCAAAACAAATAATGTCTCGGTGTAGTCTAAAGGCTAAGTTCATGCTCACCAAAACATAAAGGCAGAGGGGAAAAAAGAATGTTCCAGGCAGTCAAGTTAACATGGCAGAAGTCAAAAGGTGAGAGAGCCCATAAAATGTCCAAGGAACTGAAGTAAGCTCAGCATACAGGAGCAGAGAGGTATAAACAGTCACTCTGACTGAAATCCAGGAATAAGTCAGAGGTGTTAAGATTAGAAGCAGAGCATCCAGCTACGATGAGCATTTCGGTAAAATATATGACGTGACGGTAGCCTGCAGCGGATAATGCCAAATGGACAGAAGTCAAGAGAGAAACAGAAAGTAAACAGAATTTGGCAATAAATTACATAGATGTGGGAATTCAGGGAGAGAGTGGGATCAAGAATTAGTAAGCAGATCATTCAAAGTTAAAAACTCCACTGATCCTGGGTTACATCAATACGTTATCCACAATGCCTAAGCACTAAATATGTTTGTTAAATGAATAAAGACTACTTAGAGACGAAAAGATGAGGAAAACATTTATTTAACTACGGCAAAACACAGATCTGGCTATAACTTTAAAAAAAGCCACCTGGTACAGTTATCATTTGGGGTAAACGCTAAGACACTTCAGATTACAAGATAAATGAGGAACAACCTCCAAATCCAAACCACGCCCAGCACTTGCTAGAAACGATCACTTCAGAAGGGCCAGCACCCTTTCCCACTGTGGGACCGCCAGGTGTGGGCCTGGTCATCTATCACTGGGTGACTTCTACGCATCTGTCATTTCTACACCAGCACCAAAATGTGACCTGGCCCTGGCATAAAGATAGTACCTGACCTTCAAGCACCGGAAACTTTTCTGAGGTGGGGAGGGTGGAGTAGGGATTGAGAGGCCAAGTGCTTCCTTAAACAGAGTATTTTCCACAATTTGGCCCAGATTTTACAGCTGGGATGATGTTCACCTTTAGAGGGATTAGCAACAAAATGCTGGCTTCAGTTTTTTATATTAGCAAATATTAGAAACTAGTTGGTATATCACTCTTCAAATTTTTAAAAAAGGCTCTGGAAAAAAATTAACATATACGTGTTTATAGTATAAAAGTCAACAAACCCTGAAAACTTAATAGAAAAAAATAAAAGGAACGTTGACAGGGTAATAAATGAAATCAGTTTAAGTCTAAAATAAATTCAATCTAAAAATTTTCATGATTTACGTCAAATTTTCATATTAACAATCCACTCCAAAGATTAGTTTGGTCACTATCACCTAGAAAATATTTTAAGTTTATATCATAAGCAAATTAAACAGCTTCCAGATATATAAGCAAATTCCAACCAGTCGAAGAGCCCAAGGAAGCAAATCCACACAATCAGTTCTTTACCTGCAGCTCCTTTGAGACTCTCTGTAAGTGATTAGTTATCTTCTTAATCAGATCACTATACATCTGTTCTGAGTGCTGCTGGCATACACATTTATACACACAACTGTGGGGACGAAAACAACAGAAAAACTAAGTTAGTGTAAAGCGCTTAATTCCACCCGAGGTAAAAGCACTTTTCCATATACAGCCACCGCTCAAATAATTCAGGCTTAAATTAAGTGACCAACCACAACTGTTTAGTAACAGCTGTCACTTCCTCCTCATCACTAAGTTGGTGTCTCTCTCTCTCTCTCTGTCTCTCTCTCTCTCTCTCTCTGTCTCTCTGTCTCTCTCTCTGTCTCTCTCTCTCTCTCTCTCTCTCTCTCTCTCTCACACACACACACACACACACAAATTCCTCACCGTTTTGCTGCTTTCATTTACCAGGAGCTGGGAACGAAATGACCAAAACCAGGATTGTGTCAATAAACACAACAGACTACGCTACAGTCTGCTTCCACGACTAGAAATACCTATTTCGCACTAGTTTCTTCAGTCATTCTTCTTTTACACTGATCTCCATATATACATATATATATGTATTTTTTTTTTAATATAACGGGGTGACAGGCTGCAGTGGGAAGAAGTCTGAGTGGGGTTAACTCTATTTTGATTTGAAGACCAATTTTGAAGCAAACAGCATTAATCAAACTTCCACTCGTAAATAACTTTCAGAGCTTCATCTTATGTATTATATGCTATCTGCATACATGTCGGACTTCAAGTGGCTAACAACCCAACACACCCTCTCAAGCCCAGGCAAATTAACTCTTGACTTACCTGTAAATCTGTTCATAGGATATGGGGATATAGTCACCAGGACTCTGGGTTAAAAGCTGATCTATGGCACCATCCAATTTTGGCCAGTATGTGCTCTTATAATCTTCAATAGTTATAACATTCATTACTACAAGTAAAAAGTAAAATAAATATTACTACAGGCCACATGTAAATAGAGCAATTTCTTTCACTTAGTGATTTCACATTGACAACTCAATTCCCAATTTTAAAAAAAAGGGCAACCTGATCAAAGATTTTAAACAGTCATTAACTGTGATTTAAAAAGGAATTACTATGAGTCTGTCCATCTTTAAAAATGAAAATTGTGGGCCTCCCTGGTGGCGCAGCGGTTGAGCAATGGCGCTGTGGAGCTACTGGCAGCAGCGACAAGAGTTCGACGCCCAGCAGGGGACATTCCCACATGGTGCGACAGACCTCTCCTGCCTCGCCCGCTGCTCCCCTCAGCAGTGTATTTCCAATCTGCCTGTTCTGCTCCCCACTCTGTCTCTGGTGAACCCTCTCGCCGCCCCGCACCTCTGGCCTGTACCCCAGCTTGTATGTATAAATAAATAAATCTTTAAAAAAAATGAAAATCCTATCAGTAAACATCAGTGGTCTCCTTGAGGGTTTCTATAAGCTCCTCTTATCAGTAGGGTGTCTCAAACATGCACAGACTGTCAAAGATGTGGCAAGATGGCCTCATCCTGGAACCACAGTAAGATTCTGGGACGCTACAGGCTCCCCGAATCACTCCTTACAGACACCACTGAGAAAAACCCACCTAAGAACAGAACTGTGGGGATTCAAGTTCAAACGCCGCAATAACGTAACAAAAGAGGTTGCCAGAAGCCTGCAGAGAATCATGCGCCACTGGAGCCCCTGGACATAACCGCAGCTCTGACTCAGGCTTGCTCCGTCTTACACTTGGTAAGTCCAGCAGGAAAAACCTCCTGAACTAGGGCCTTGCACTGAAGGCGTACCTCATTCCTGCCGGCTGGCTAAAATTTCCTCATTACAGGTTAACAAAGCATCTTACATGTTAAGAAAGCATCTCTAAGTACTGATCCTAACAACTTTGGAGACCAGCTGCTTCACATGAAACGCTGATGCTAAAAAGCTCCCCGAAGCCCAGAAGATACTGTGTCCTATGAGCCATCACTTCCTAAGGAAATAGGCACTAACAGCCAGATCGGGTATTTTACTGTTTACCTTACCAGAAACTAGAGAACACACAGGGTTGACTTCCCCAGTGTAGACGGCCAATCACCAGTGGAGGTAGAGCAGCTAAAGCAGTCTTTACCTAGCGCCTTTGTCACTTCGCAGATCTCCAAATCTTACTCAAGACGTTTTCTCATAGCTACTACACCACCCCGACTATTTTTGTTCAATATTTTCTTTAAATCAATTCACTTTATCCTTTGCTTTAATGAATTTATTCTAAAGGACACTCGAGTAAAGAATTGCTGGTTTGCACAGTAATCTTGTCACACAAATGAAGACCCTTAAACGCATTCTGCTAAGAGAAAGAATCCAATGGAAAAGGCTAAGATCTCACTTATGTGACACTAATGAAGGCTGGAAAGCGTGAGAAGGGCTGTCTACAGGCAGTTTCCTTGTAAATTTTTCCCTGCAACAGGGACATTTTCAGGGAAATGAAATGTTTTACATGGAACCACGGTAGCAGATACACCACTCCACACTGTTGTCAAAACCAACAGAACTACACACCATAAAAATTAGATTTACTGCGGGAAAACTCATTTTAAAAATCAACCAAGATGTAGTGCTAAAGAGATAATGCAAACTGTGACAAATAAATTTAGTTTACAGATGAATCCCGTAACCCGCATGGAAGGGAGTGGGAAAGAAAGGAACATCCTGACTACCTACAAGGCCGAGAACAGAGGAAGTGTACCCACACTCACGCACGTCAGACACACACACAGGAGGGACGCGGCGAGGAGGGCTACAGGCCACTGCAAAGACTTTGGCTTTTACTCTGAGGAAGATGGAGGCACCTGCGAGGTTTTGAGCCGAGAAGTGATGCAATCTGAAGTATGGAATATAAATCTATGGCTCGGTCCAGTTGCTGTGTTAAGAGCATCCTAAATTGGGGCTTCCCTGGTGGCGCAGCGGTTGAGCGCTGCACTGTGGAGCTGTCGGCAGCGCGCAATGCGAGTTCGATGCCCAGCCGGGGAGAATCCCTTTCCTGCCTCACCCGCTGCTCCCCTCAGCACTGTATTTCTGCTCCCCACTCTGTCTCTGGTGAACCCTTTCGCCGCCCCACGCCTCTGGCCTGTCCCCCAGCTTGTATGTGTATGTATAAATAAATAAATCAAAAAAAAAAAAGAGCATCCTAAATTGGAAGGCAGTGGGATGATGGGGGGCTGAGGGAGAGGACTGAGCCAGGTGGTGGGAGTGAGGGCCAGAAGAGAAGTCAGATTTTGACTATATTTTAAAAGTAGAGCCAGTAAGACATGGTTTGGATGTGAGAAGGGAGACAGGGGTTAAGAGTGACTGAAGTTTTTGGCCAGAGCATCAAAAGATGGGGTTGCTGTTTACTGAGAAGAGAACATAGGCGAAACTTAGCATAGTGGGGTGTAGCAGAAACTGCTGGTGCCCCGCCCACTTACTCTGTCCACAAAGGTCACTGTCAACACCTACCATTAATGGCCTCAGAGTTCTCCCAGCTGTTGGGGCTGTTCTGCCTATAGGGGGGGATGGGGGCAATTCACCTGAAGAGAATTCAGTGTAAGCACCCCAGGACGCCCCTGACGGGCAAGTGGGAGCAGGCTGAGGGCCAGGTGCTATACTGACTCCCAGAGCTCCCCACTGGGATGGTGCTCCGGCCATCCACAGTGCCGACGTCCTCACTAGCTGCCTGACCTTCCCTGCCTCTGGCCCACTCCTCTTTGGGTGCTTCCTAGTATCACCCCTTGGTGCTTAAAAATACTGGAGTTTAAAAAAAAAAAAGGAATCCATCAAAAATAGAAAAGCAATACAGTTCGTCACTAAACAGAAGGCAACTCAGAAATAAATACGGTGTCATTAAATTCCACCGAGGTCCCGAAGGCGGCCGAACGTCCTAAGCCCGAGCCTGCTGTTCCTGTGAAAAAGGGAGACGGGCAGATATTGAGAAGTGTCACACAGGAGCTCCAAAGTATTGTCATTCTGCTTTCAGGAGGATTCAGAGAAAACCGTAAAAAGGAAAAATTGATCACTCTCACCATGAGTCTAGGTTACTGACCCCCTTTCCCAGAGAATCACCCAAATCACGCCACACCCCTGCTCTACACTCAAAGTTGAGACTTAAGGGAGGGAAGTGGCACGCTCAGAAACAACTTCAAAACCAGGTGAGGGTAAATGAGTTAATCGGGCTTTTACACCACTAGCCTCTGTGGCCATCATCTGCGGCAGAGAGAGGGGGTGCACACCAGAGAGCCCAGAGAAGAGTGTAGTAAGATTCGTGGGGGGGGGGGGGGCTGGGAGGCTTGGTTGCCTGCCATCCACACCCCCCACACACACACACACACCCTGGCCGGCGTGCCTGTGCACCGGTTCCTTGAGAGAGCATTAAAGGCCTGTAAAACCCACTGAGAGCCGAGACTCTGTTTACCCGTCTGCCCGAAGCCACAGTGAACCTGCCTGTGCTTGCTGGCACTACACAGACGCAGGCTGCTTGGCTGCTAAGTTCAAGAAACTGCACTCCAGGGCTACAGTTGGGGGGACTCTTACTTCTAAAGCACAGACTTCAACTTTAGCAAATCACAAAGTCAAAGATAAGGAGGAAAAAAACCTACAGCATCGAGTTCTGCAGCTGTAAGTACAGAGTGAAAGCCCCACTCGAGAGGCAGTGACTGCTGATGCCTCTCAGGTGTCTTTCATGTGCCATGTTTTTAATGCTCTGCTTTAAAATATCTTTGAAAATAGTCTTTAAAACCCAAGTGAAAAAGGCATGAATCACCATAGAAAACTTCAAAGCCTATTTCCACATCCAAAAGAAGCTTTATTTTCAAACATATACATTAAATCCATATACATCTGTTTCCGCAATTATTTTTTGCTTGAAAAATAACCAGGAAGTCAATTCAGCTGGCCTTTCATGCCAGCTGCTGGGGAGTGTCTGTATCCTCAAAATTCTATGCTGAAATTCTAACCCCCAATGTGACGGTATTAGAACGTGGGTCCCTTGGGAGGTAATTAGGCCATAAAGGTGGAGCCCCCGTAAATGGGATTAGTAACCTCAGAGAGCCCTAGAGCACCTCCCTGGGAGGACACAGCAAGAAGACAGCCTTCTATGAACCAGGAAACAGGATCTCAACAGACTTCAAATCTGCCAGCGCCGTGATCTTAGACTTCTCAGCATCCAAACTGTGAGAAATAAATATGCCACCTAGTCCACAGCAGTCTGTTACAGCAGCCTGCACAGTCTAAGACGTTCTTCTCTGGAGACCAGGCAATGTGCATCACAACAGCAAAAGTACAGCAGAACACAGACAAACATGTATGGTACTGGTTGTAGTCTGATGAATAGAATGAGTCATATACACTCTTAGCCAGAGATTAGGAAGGTTTTTCATCATAGTCTATAGTCAACACTTAAAATGGCAACCAGGAATCTTTCCTTGATAACCTCAACCCAAAGCCTGATTAAAAAAAAAAAAATTGGCAATTTGTTTGGCTATTTAACGCGACACATACAACCTCAAAGCGCGTGAGCGTGTGTGTGTGATCTTAATTTTTAAAACTAGATCCTCCTTAGACAAATATAATCAATTGCTGTCAACTCTGCCCACAAAAAAGCTCAGTGAACCAAAGAAATATAAAGCATACAATCCAAAGAACACTAACATCACCACTAAATTGCATGAAATTTTAGGTTAGATTTTCTAGTCTGAAAATAATGCACTACTTTTTAAAGTGTTTAAAGAAAGCATTAAAAAATCGAATGCTTACAAGACTCAGGCCTGTACCATAAAAGAGTAAAGCAGTACGCCAACGAAGTGGAGAATGTATGTGCCCCTACAGACATTTAAGTTCAAACAATTTTAAAACCCTCGTGTTAACCTCAAAACATCATGCTGCAAAGCTTAACCCTAGAAACACATATTTGGAAGATCAAGTTCCTGCGGCAAAAGTCCTACTGAGAAAGTAGTCTGATAGACCTTCACTAAAATAGGGTCTAAAGCCTGTGGAATAGGTGGATCTAAGGTTCAGGAAATGCTATCAGGCTGCTTAAAATAAGAAAATACTACAGCTATACAATTCAGCAGGAATATGGAGGTTCAATATTTTACCTAACTAACCTACCCAAAGTTGACATATTATTTATTACCAAGCTCCCCCAAACTAGACTGAAGCCTCCAGAAGAGAAATTCACTGCTAAAGCCCCAGCTCCAAAGAGTGCCTCGCACACAGTACGTACCCAATGACAGATGTGAAGTAAGTCAATTAAATAAAAGTCCAAATAAGTGCTTAATAGAAAAACAGTCCAATGCATACTATTTACTAGTTATTCTGGAATTAAAGCTTAAAGCATTTTTTATTTCAGACAGGTAAAAGCAAACCAGATAATTTCTATTAGATATTCCGTTTGAGTTGTTTCTATTGTTTGTTTGTAAGGGGAGGATACACTCAGAAAGTACAGCAAGCATTATTATTTCATACTTAGCCTACTGCAAACACTGATAATTACATAAGTGATTCTCAACTTGTGATACCCTGAAAAGCATGAGCATCACCTAGAAATTCATTGTAAACACAAACTGCCAGGCCCAGCCCAGACCCACTGTATGGGTAAGGGAGGGGGCCAGGATACAGACATGGGACAGAGATGACGACTGACATGATAGAGAAATGTGTGTGCCCTCCAGGCTGATTCTTATGGCTGCTAACGTTTGAGAGTCACGGCCTAATGCTCCTACGGTCAGGGGTCCGCGGTCTTCCCCTGCACTCAATTGCTAGCACATGATTTTTGATTCTAAACAACTTGAAATGGAGAGTCAAATAAAGACTGTCTTCATATCAAAGACTCTTTGACGTTCTACTCTTCCATATACTTCTCCCCACCAAAAGAGCTGCTTTCATTTAGAATTGAATTCTTAAGGATATAGTTATGGTAATTATGACACAAGTAAAATTTAACTGGTAAATTATACCTCAAACACAATGACTTCTTAGCTTAACTGTATTTAATAACAATAGATAATATGACAGACTCTGGGTTTTCTATTTAACTCTGGTTAGCACATGCCATCTTAAAAAAACACACACACACAATGACTCTAGCTACCACACTGTGTGTGTCTACCAAGAGCAACCTAGTAAATCTGTGCTGTCCAAAACATTACTATTTGGTAGAATGCTCTGCTCCCCCAGCACAAGGAGATAACTGAACACCAGCAAGTAAAGAACAGAGGAAAGCTGAAAACCAAGAACAAAGCCTGAAGAATGGGGGAAGGAGGGGAGGCTTTGGGAATAAAAGAAAAGAAACAGAGTGGAAGAGGAAAATCAGAATCAGAACAAGGCAGTACATTACAATAAATAAATGGGGTTTTAATCTTTATTTTTTAAAAATCCAGGTATTTTCTCAAAAAAGAAAAATAACTTGATACTGGCAAAGGAGGTATTAGTTGCTCCTCAGAGAACTGCCCTGTTTTTTAAAAAATCAAAGTAAAAGAAGTTACCAAGAACAAAGCTAGAGGCCTCAACCTCTCTAATTTCAATCCATACTACAGAACCATAGAATCAAAACTAAATAGAAAACAGAGACAAAGATCGGGGAATAGAACAGAGAGCCCAGAAATAAACCCATGTATATACGGTCAATAATTTGCTACAATGGAGGCAAGAATATACAGTGGGGAAAGGACAGTCTCTTAGATAAATGGTGTTGGGAAAACCATACAGTCACACGCCAAAGAATGAAACTGGACCACTAGCATACACCACACGCAAAGTTAACGCAAACTGAATTAAAGACTTGAATGTAAAATCTAAAACCACAAAACCAGAAAAAAACAGGACGTAAGCTCCTTGACATCAATTTTAGTGATGTTTTTTGGATCTGTCTCCAAAGGCAAGGAAAACAAAAGCAAAAATAAACAAATGGGCTACTGCAAACAAGAAAGCTATCGCACAGAAAAGGAAATCATCAACAAAGTGAAAAGGCAGCCTACTGAATGGAAGATATTGGCAAATCATATATCTGATAATGGGTTAATATCCAAAACATAAGAAATCATATAACTCACTAACAAGAAAACCACCTGATTTAAAAAATGGGTAGTGGATCTGAATAAATATTTTTCAAAGAAGACATATAGATAGCCAACAGGCACAAGAAAGACACTCAAGATCACAAGTCACCAGGGAAATGCAAATCAAAACCACAATGAGATATCATCTCACATCTGTCAGATTGGCTGTCATCAAAAAGCAGTCAGAGAGCGAACAAACAAACACATGATGAGAATGTGGAAAAAAAGGAACCCTCAGGTATTCTTGGTGAGACTCTAAATTGGCACAGCCAGTATAAAAAACAGTATGGAAGTCCTCAAAATATTAAAAATGGAACTACCAATAGCAATTCCACTTAGGGTATTAATCTGAAGAAAACAAAAACTCTAATTCGAAAAGGTAAACAGCCCTCTGTTCACTGCAGTATTCTTTACAATAGCCAAGACTAGGAGAAAATGTAAGTGCCCATCAATAGAGATATAAATAAAAAAGTGGTATATAGTTGTATATACCTATGATGGAATGCTATGCAACCATAAAAAAGGAAAGTTTGCCATCTGCAATAACATGAAAAGACCTTGAGGATACTGGGCTGATATATCAGAGAAATACAAACACCATATGATTACCTTTACATGTGATCTAAGAAACAAAACTTGTGAATAAAGAGAAGAGTTTAATGGTTACTAGAGAGGAGAGGAGTTAGGGTGAAATTGGTGAACGGCATACCAAGGGGTATAGATTTCCAGTTATAAAATAAATTAGCCATGGGGATTTAGTGCATAGCATGATATTATATTGGAAATTGAAAACATTACTAAGAATAGACGGGAAATACTGTAGTATACAGAAATCAAATCAGTATGCAGTACACCTGAAACTAACATGTTGTATGTCTAGTATATCGCAATAACAAAAAAAGATGTCACCAAATACTTTAAATGTCTTTTTCTTATTTGGAGAAGAAAACAAAATCTGCATCACCTACTCAGGTGTATTTTTATTTGCCAACAGAATAACAATAGGAATAACAATAGGGTAGCTTATGTTAAGCAATTATTAACATAACAGCAATTATTTTTAATGTAGGCAGAAACGTTTTAAGGTTGTCAAGCTTCAGGTATGTGTTTGTATGGGGAGTTTCTAAGTTTTAGAACTTGTGGTTTGCATAATTCAATTTAAAAGCTATGTACAACAAAAAATGTCTGTGATCATTAAGAAATCATTCTTCATAACATTCTCCCATCTATGTAAACAACTACCTAGATAACACTGATGTCTTATTTTTCTTTTATTCCTCATTAACATTTTCTTTAAGGCTTCCTGTGTTTTCCACCCCACCCCATCTTACGCCCCCACCAACGAAAGGAAAATATTTTGGTCCAGACAGGGCTTGTAACACCACAAATACAAAATTATATGACCTGCTGTGCATTGCTTCAAACAACATATCTCTTTCCCCCAAATACCATAAGACATTATAGGAAATATATTCCATTACTGTTTCACTGGTTAGAAATTCAGACTTCCCAATTTGAGGAAATGTAATGGAACAGTAGCCACGTCTTTCATCACTACCTTACCTAAAACTAGCACAACCTACCAGCAGATGGACATCTACATTTCTTAGAATAGTTACTGCAACATTCTTCTACAATTACAACATCATACATAGTTCCTAAAATGAATATATGAGGTAGTACATGAAAAGATCAAGGGCTATCAAGACCTCTTCTACGGTTTCAACTCCAGATAATCCAAAATCTCATTATTCAAATTCAAATAGGAAATATCTGCGCAACTGCGATTACACAGGTGTAAACCGTGCTAATTCAGGTCTTCCAGTTTTAAAATTCTGTAATTTCCTGCAAGGTTTAAACAAGTCAACCTCTCCACGCCATTAAAGCCAGTAAAGTTCTAACCTGAAACTAGCAGCTGTAAGGCAGTAAGTGCTACTGAGGTGGAAACACCAATGCAGTGAACTGATCTTGCCTTTCAAGACCCTGAGAAATTCAAGACTTGAGGAAAGAATGCAATGGGGAAGAGGCAGACAGGGTATTGGATGTCTGTAGACTAAGCAGTTAAAAGAAAAGGGTTATTCTATGCAGAAACCAAACTGTAATAGGGTGGTCCTCAGGAAAAGGGGAGGTTCCAGGTTCCCCGCCCCACCCCAGGGAGGGTGGAGCTGAGCAGGGAGGAGAAGCTAAGAGTGGAGAAGGAAGGAAGCAGGATGAAGGAGCAGAAGGTGACCTGGAGGAATTATGTGGGGCGGAGAGACATGTGAAGAAGCTGCGCTGGCTTCTTGGTCCTGGACTGGCTGAAACAGATGTGGGTGAGAGACCCGTGGGGAGGCTAACAATGGCAGCTTTTATCTTGATTCTGTCCTTTTCCTCCCAGATTTGTCTGTTTCTGACCCTATTCTATGTATGGGTCCCTGCTAGAAGGTACTTTAAAATTATTGCAGGTGTTCGGGCCATGCTTTGGGCCAATCCCTTTTGGGTGGACTTTTACCCACAAGGGGATGGGTAACTTTAGGGGCTTAATTTAAAAACTATGTTCTTTGTCTTTTCTATATTGCACACTAATTGTATTAAAGTTCCTTTCCACTGAAAGTCTGTAAGTCTATATGCAGTGGATGACAGAACCTATTCAGAGCAGGTAGGTTTGGGGGTTCTGGAGTGCCCCCTCCCTACCCTCTAGCAAAATAACAAAAGCTTGGGATTCCAAGAAACAGGTCCGTGGGTGGGTGGGTAGGTGTGTGTTTGTAGCAGATGCTCAAATACCTAACCCAGCTGCTCTGTAATTCTGGAATGCCAACTACCCGGAGAAACACATTTTACCTCCTGCTCCACCTACCCACCCCCAACATTCTCCCAGAAAGGAAGATTTCGTCCCTAGAGAAACTAGACAGTCCCAAGGAAAAGACATTCATACACTAATACCCAAGTTTCCCAACCAAGCAGCAGCTCTGCATCCAGGCAGCCTGAAGTGAATCCCAACACTTACACCTGACAAGGCCCCTTACTGTAGACAAAGAACTAATAATTAGCCTTCTTCACTTTTAAATATGAATAGACAACTAAGAATCACCAGGATTTGCAGAAAGTCTCAGACAAGAGATCAAAACAAACAAAAATTAAAAAGATAAAAACAGAGAACAGAAGAAAACTTTTTAAAGTTTAAAAAAGGCTTGGCACCCTCAGAAAATTAAAAACATGACCATGAGAAAGAAGCAATTCAAATGCTCTCAAAATTAAAAATAAAGCTTTTTTTTTTAAAAAATCGAATAGAAAAAAAAAAATCAAGTAACTCTCCCAAACCTAACAGACTCATTAAATAAAAAAATTCTATGACTAGTAATTTCAGAGAAAAAGCAGAAGAGAAAATGCAGAGCAAGAAAAATATCGACACATTAACATAAGAAAACACTGCAGAAATTTTCTCAAGTCAACTGAATTCTCCTTTGTAACACTGCAAACTAAAAGTGAATGATGCAGCACTTTAAAAATTCCAAGGAAAAATTATTCTCAGTTAAGAATTCCATAGCCAAACTGTCAATCAAATGTAAAAGCAACATTTTGATATGAAAGACCTGAAACTTTCTAGGCACACACACTATCTCAGAGGCTATCAGAATACATCTTCTACACACACCCCCCACCCACCCATGTACACACACACTACACGTGAAAAGACACCAATAAAAAGAAAAATATCAAGTAACAATCATTCCAGTTCTTTCCAAGTCCCTGAGTGGCATACATGCAGTGACTCTACAGAATAAACAGAAACAAGCCTAACAGTTTCACAAGCAGACAAAAATATTGATTAACAGTCAGTCCATAAATACCAGTGACAAACTGTTAAAAAGGTTTAGGAATAACTAACCAAAAAAGTATGTAAGTATAAATTTAAAACTTCTGCTCTTCTGCCAAACGTAGACTGTATGATTCCATCACAGAAAAGACATCAGTGGATGTCTGGGGCCAGGGGTAGGGGTACTGGCTGCAAAGCGTCATAAGCAGCATTTTAGTGGTGGAACTGTCCTCTCAACTGCAACGGGCGCCCTTGGAGAGAGTCCTCTTGGGGCCTCTTGGACCTTTACTTATCTCGCTGATGGTGCAAAGACCACCAGGGTCTGACCAACTGCTCTTGACCTGGGCCACTCTGCAGCTGACAATCTTGAAAAGATAATGTCTTCCCCTGGCTTCTTTGCGGCTTTCTGTATGTAAAAGGAGTAAATCCTCAAGTTTAATATTATTCAGTTGAAACACGAGCCCACTGAGGGAGCATCTACCTCCGATATACTGTGTGGCCCCTAAGGGTTTCTTGGGGGCTAGGGGAACTACACAAATATGGTGATTTTCATGCTATTTGCTATACTGAGGATACGATCATTTGTTCTCTGGTTCACTTCTGCCAGCACCCAGTAATATCAGTAATGGGCTTTTAGCCTACCCAAATCAGTTATACGAATCAAAACTCATTAATCTACATATCTAAAATGGTACACTTTATTGAATATAAATGGAGGAGGGCGAAAAGGTGTAGGAAAAAAAAGGAAATGAAAAAGAGGAAGGGCAAGGACATGAGGAAGAAGAAAGGAGGAAGTCAGGGCATCAAAAATTCCTTACTTTATAGAGGAATGAATCCACTTATAAAGACAGGATGTTATTTTTATCATATCCAACACACACACACACACACACACACACACACACACACACACACACACTTTTAAACTGTCTCTGAGGAGCCCCTTCAATTCCTTCACCAAAGAATAGAGAAGTACACTGGTAAAGAATGCAAACATATCCTTGAAAAATGCTGTCGTGGCTGGGTTGTTTTGCTGTTGTTGTTCTGGGTTAAAGATGGGCAATACTGCCATTAAAAGGGGTGCCCTACTCTCAACTGGATAGTTAAGATTCCCAGGGTGACATCAGAGCACTTAACCCCCAGCTACAAAGTGGGCATGGTTATTGAAGTCTCAGAGCGACCTGGCCCTTTGGTGATGGCTACTCATGGTGTCCTCGGGAACAACAGATGGGCAGGTACTGCGTGACCCTTACAACGGAAAGGGAAAAAAACCTAGGTGTATCGCGCAGAGGTCTGACTGACGTGGCCGCAATGGAGGGCTGTGGCACCTCCCCGCCGCCAGACTGAGCCTGCTGACACACACACAGCCTCTGGAATAAAGGACAGGATGGGTTCCGTTGAGGAAAGTCTCAATAAAGTTGCGCTAAAAGCGAACTTAAACATCCTCCTTCTAGCCTCTTCCCACAGAACACAAGGCTACTTGTCAACACAAAGCTACCGTGCATTGGAGAAAGCGAATCGCTCGGGCTTTTCAGGGGTTGCTCAACGCTGGCTTTAAGCCAATGCTAACCCTGAGGGACCAAAATGTCACTGTGCTAAACCATTCAGATCAGGGTTCTGGATGTCAGTGATTAATGGGGTACTGGCCTTAATCCCTCTCACCGTGGGCCCAGGGGATTCAGGAATCCACCCTGTTAATTTCTCCACCCTGCTTTTCCTGAAAATAGTTAAAGGCTCTATCAATTATGAAATAAGGGCTAATAGTTAAAATCCCCTAGATCCACCCCTTCCAACCAAAATACTAAACCCAAGACAACAGCACACACCCCTCTGGAAATTGCAGAGGAAGACAGAAACTTAAAAGATAGAGATGGTGATTGCCATGACAACCTGGTTCAGTTTTACTAGCCTATCTGGCCAGCAAAGAGGAGATAGGGCTTGGAGAAGGACAGGATTACCAGCAAATCAAGTTCAAATGCAGACTGCAACCATAGCTGCTATTCCTGTAGGGTCTCTACTGGGACAGATCAACACACTCCCCGGTAACTCTTGTGCATCCTTCACGCTAACAAATGCTTTTCAAATCTTTTTCAAAAACAGACCACCAGCAGCTCTTTCACCCGACAGCGCCAAGGTACACCTTCACTGTCACAGCGCAGCTTCGACTCTCCTGCTGTCATTCATTATCTAGTCCAGAGAGCAGGAGCTTCTTAACACCTCCCACACCCACTACTACACTGTTAGTCCTACTAGCAAATCTTATTTCCCCACACTTGTTACCATACAGATTTCTACTTTTTGCCAAACTAACAGGCGGGGGAAAACACTGTATTGCTGTTTTAATCTACATGCCTCTAATAATTTGAAGCACCTCATTCTATGCTTGTGAGACTTCCAATTCTGTAAATGAGTTAATACCCTCAGCCTATTTTTTTCTACAAACTGTTTTTTGCTCTCTTTTTATTGCTGTGTAGTTCCTTGTCTAGTCTGGCTATTAATCCTTGTCAACTTCAGTTACTGCAAATATCTTCTCTTTCATCTGTCTTTTGCTAAATGAAAATCTTCAATTTGCGTATATTCAAAGTTATTACTTTTTCACCTTGATCAGTTTTTGAAGCTCTAAGAAGTCCTTCCAAGGTCCCTAGGGCTAGAACTTCTTCAACAAGGTCTTCCATTAACTTTATAGTTTTTCCTGCCACATTTAGGTCTTTAACTTATCTAAAGTCCAACCTGTCCGTGATGGTAGGTTTATTTTTCTTCCAAACAGAAGACACTCTCCCTAAACATGACTCACCTGTCCAGTGATTTATGATGCCACCTTTAGCTTAAGTTCCTGAACATATACAGGTTAAGTCTCTGCTAATTTGTTCTCCCCAGTCTACTTTTCTGTCTTGCATTTATACTACAATCTTGTTACTACAACCTTGGAACAGGACCTTTTTGATAAGGAAAGACCCCACCAAAACAAGTCATTAAGATTGATTTAACTGTTCATAAACGTTATCCCACCTGCCATATAAATTTTAGATTTCGATTACTAAGTTTGCCAAACTAAAATTTGACAGCATTTTAGTTGACTTTATAAATTAAAGAAAATTGAGATTATTATAATAAGTAATCTGATCCCAAGAGCTAGGGAACTTCTTTCATTTATTAGGCCCTCTTCAGTTCAAAGTTTTATCCTTAAAAGTCAGCTTATTAAATATTTTTTAATTCATGAATTTGTTATCCATTTCTTCTGGGATCAAATTTATAGATTTTTAAGAATTTATACATTTCCTCTGGGCTTTCAAGTTTATTAACCTATAGTAATTCTTGCAACTCTTTTAAAAATTTCATTTGTAGTTATTTTCCATTTTTCACTCATTGGATTTGCTTTTTTTCTTGATCAGTGTTACCAGAGTTCTGTCTAGCTTACAAATCTTCACAGAAGAATCTTCTAGTATGGTAAGTCTTTCTTTTATTACTAACTTCACATATCTGTTCTTAATTTTTAGTGCTTTTTGAACTTTCCAAGTGAATTATGCTTAAGCACTAAAGTAAACTTCCTTCAGTATTTAGTCACCCTGCCACTATGTCCAAAGTCTGATTTCACCACATAAACTTCAACAAACTATATAATATAAACACTATTCTCATGTATGCATAATATGGAAACACTGATATGTAAATTTTACCAACCATGGCTACATATGTCTTTGATTTAAGCAGCATCTTGAAGGCAAATCAAAGGCGGTATGTGCTGTTCCCACACACAAGAATATGCGTAAGGATGTGACTATGTATTTGAATCAAGGCAAATATTCTCTGCACAGCTAATTGGACAATTACTGGTAGCGCTGGATAAAATTAGTAACTAGGAATGAAATCGCCAGTTGCTTTACCAGATGCCATTCAAAACTTGCAGTTATTAATAGGAGAGAAAAAGCTGGCTGTGACGGTCAATTCCACCACACCACCTCCAAAAGAACCCACTGAAAGCAAAAGCATTTCATTAATGCCCTAGCTATGGAAGCATACATACATCCTGGTTGGGTCAGTTTCAGATTACAAAACAGTTTTGGTCTTTAATCTTTCTGCCTGCTATAGAGCCTTAAGGCATACTACTAAAATAATGTTCAACATTCAACAGAATCTTGGATTTGTTAAGATGCTTCATAGCTTATTCTCAAGTGCAGGCTTTGGAAAGTAATTTTATATATTATTAGCTTCAAAAGGGATGTAGCAGCTCCCGCTGCATCAACGTGGCTCAAAAAGCAACTCAGACACTTCCCTACCAGAACTCAGAAGGTGTACACTGGAGAAGGGCAAGAACGAGGTGTAAACATATAAGTCAACTTTCTAATTCCTGACTTGTCTAACGCTGACAAGCTAAAAGCGGCAGTTGCCAAATTTCTTTTCTCTCTCTGGATGCAAAAAGAAGGGGAAAAAAAAAAAAGACTAAAATGCCTCTCGAAACTCGGCAGCCTTACTTTACCCTCCACGTCTGCGAGGGAAACTTGATGGGGTGGGGGTAGGAGAGAAGGCAGAAAAGAAAAGAGCTTCCCCACGGTACGAGATGGCCAGGAGCGATAAGGATCGCGTTTGGCAAACTCGGGGCGCCGTGCGCGCCCGGCGGCTTCGCTAGGCCAGGTAACACAAGCCAGGCGCTGGCCGCGGACACTGGCCAGGGGGAGGGAGGCGGGGAGGGGGACGGAGACCCAGGCCTGAAACAAAGGAAGCGGGGCTGCTCCGAGGGGGTGAGGAGGAGAAAGCCAAGGCTGCTGGGGGAGGCTGCACTCACAGAACTTGGAGGTGGAGGTGTTGATGTTGATGGTGGAGCTGGGGGTGGGGGCGGGGGCCGCCTTGGCCACGGCGGCGGCCGCGTCGCAGCTCTTCAACATCATGATCACCCCATTGGCCTCCGGCGGTGGCGCCGGCCCCATCGGCAGCCCCTCCTTGGGGCCTTTCCTGTCCACGGAGACCGCGGGCACCGCCAGCAGCTGCCCCCCTGGAGGCTCTCGGGCAGGGGCTGGGATCGAAGGGGGCGGCGGGGGCGGCGGGGGCTGCCGGAAGCCGTCCACGGCGGCCTCCCAGTTGTTGTGGTTCTGGTCGTCCATCATCGCCTCGTAGCTGCACCACTCCTCCTCTTCCATGCTTTCCTCCATCCTGCAGGCCCCCGGCACCCGCCCGCCTCACCGGCACCTGCCGCCCGTCTCAACCCCGGGCCAGGGGCACGGCGGCCTCCCCGAGCTCACATCGCCGGGGCGGAGCGGGCGCGGCAGGGAGGCAGCGGCGCGCCAGGCCGCTCACTCGCCGCGGGGCTGGCTCTTAGCGACGGGGCTGACGGCGGTGGGCGCTCCCGGGCTCTGGTCTGGGAGAGGCAGCCGTAAAGCGGCAGCGCCCCTCACGACATTTTACAGCAGCTTCCAGCAGGCAGTTGGAAAGGGCAGCTGGGGGCGTGGCCAGGAGGCACGTGGTGCGAGGAGCGAGCCTCCTGAAAGCCCAGCGAAAGGGGCGGGAGCTGTGAGTCGCCGGACGCAATAGGACAGAGGTTCGCCCCGCCCCTGACGGCCCCGCTCTGAGAGGGGTGGGACGATGGGTCCGGAGTGTTCCGTCGTCGGCCCCGCCCCCGGCTCGGCCTCACGTGATAAGGGAGTTTGTCGGCGCATGCGCGTTGTCTGGTTACCAGGACAACAGGGAGCCGGGCGGCCGGGCGCTGAAGATGCGTGCAAAACCCGACTGGCGCTTGCTGTGGCTCTAGGTCCGCTTTCGGTGTTCTTCTCGGGCTCGCCCGGGTTTGGAGCCCTCGAGCCGCAAAGGTCCTGGAAGCCCGTCGTTTGCTTGAGGACGGAGCCAGGGGACCACTAGAGGGCCTGGGTCGCCCTTTATAAATGGGTGGGACCGCCCTGGGCGGCCCTTGGTGCGATTGACCGTGAACCTTGGGTCAGCCTGCTGGACCCAAACCCAGAAATACAAGAGTAGAAATCGAAACATAGCTGTTTAGCTAAAAAATATAATAATAATAATAATAATAATAATAATAATAATAATTAATAATAATGCATTTGCGATATAAGTTCTTTAACGCCGCCGCACACTGAGACCAGAAATTTTAAACTAAGAAATGCCAAGTGCACTGTTTTACAAATCTGACTACAAACACCTGTGAGAGTCTTGTGTGTCGAAGAAAGATTTTACGAGCTAATTTATTTCATTCCTCAAAGTAGATTTGCATTCTCAAATTATAGCAATAGCAGTATATTATATGAGAATATATTATCGTTTATTGTGGAGATCATTCTAGATACTGGTGATATGGAAGTTGTCTAGAAAAATCCTTTATGACATTGAAGCTAGTAGATAATAAATATTTCCGCAGGTATGTAATCAGTGTGAGGGGAAGAATCCCTTCAGTCTCTGAGAAATTGTGTCCCTGATGTCTTTCAGTGTCCACATTTGCTTCAGCTTGTCTACATATATTTCCTCAATATATTCTGCACTAAATGAAATGCTGTTACCAATCATTTAGAATCATTTAATTTCGGAAAGTTCTCCCTCATATAAATCAATGATGTATATACTTTTTGAATCAACTCGTTTGTTTGTTTGGTTTTTACTCACCGGGCCTGAAACTGGTCTTGGAATTTTGGGGAAATACAAAAAAAAAAAAAAAGGAAGTTTTTTTTTTTTTTTTTTTTTAATTAAAAGACAATTGAGTGAAATGCTGCAGGGTAAAAGACCGTATGTAACCTTACTATGCCCAGCACAATAGGGCTGCAAGAAGGAAAACATAGTCTTTCAGACAACTGATAGTTTGTCATCAATAAGCTTTCTAGGTAGGGCGTGTCTGTGTGGATAAGAAAAGTTTCTACATAATAAAAAATACATAAGGAAGAGACATAAATGTGTCTCTAATAACATGGTCACAATATAGGTGAAGCAAAAATTGATAAAGGTACGGAAAAAAGAAATCTATCAGAGTAGGTGCTTTTTCACATGTGTCACTAATAGTGTAGATTGCAGTGGGTTGAATTGTAACCCCCGAAGAGCTGTGTCCCTGTCCTAATCCCTGGAACCTGTGTTACTTTATAACTTAGTTATTAAAATGAAATTATCTTGGGTCATGCAACTGGACATAAGCCTACTGACAATTGTCCTCAGAAAAAGGCAGGGGGAGAGGAAACAAAGAGAAGACAGAAGAGGTGTAGACACACTAGGAAGAGGCGGTGTAACTACACAGGCAGAAGTTGCGGTGATGCAGCCTCTCAAAGCTGGAAGAGGCAAAGAATGAATTCTCCCCTAGAGCCTCTAGGGAGAATGCAACCCTACTGGTGTCTTGATTTCAGATTTGGGCTTCCAGAACTGTGAGAGAATACTCTCTCTCTCTTTGCTTTAAGTCAGCCTATTTGTGATAATTTGTTCCAGCAGCCACAAGAAGCTAAATACACAGATCAAGGGGAACCAAAACCCTTTAGAAGACTAGAAGATTTGAATAACTCAATCACCAAGTCTAATTAATGGATTCATTGGAACATTGCATTCAATGACTGAAGAATAGACATTTCTTTCAAGAATTTGTAAAACATTTACAAAAATTGAACCTACTGGGTCATAAAATTGAGTCTCTCTACATGACTAATGGCTGGTAGCATAGCAACCACATTCTCTGACCAGTATGTGTTAAGTTAGAAATCAATAATCAGGAGACATCTAGTAAACCACTACACCTCTTCCAATCAACTCATGGGTTATAAAATCATAATGGAACTTAGAAGACATTTAGAACTGAAGGGACTGGTATTATCATAGCCATATAACATCCATTCTAGTAAGGTCCTGCTCCAGGGGTTTTAGCACTGGTGAACACTAAGCCCTTTACACATGTATTGCCCAAATGATGTTATTTTTTTGCTGTGACTGGCCAAATACACCATTATGGAAAAATCTAATAATGATTGGACCAAAGCTGTCACCGACAGGGTACTACTTGCCATTAATAAGAAGAAACATTTCCTTCTGAAGGGAGGCCCCATGAACATTCTGGTAACTTGCTGATTTCATGGCCAATATAAGACCTTGTTGTATTACATTTAAAAATAATATTCAAAAGTTATTAACTTGAAATCTTTGATAATTTGTTCTGGATGTAGGGGATGACATTACTAGCAACCATTGACCCACTATATATATAAAACGTACGTTAAGTATAAATTTGGATTCTGTACATTAAAATGTTTGCTTAGACTTCTAGAAACAGAAAGTGTAGGTAAAAATTGCGTAAAACTCAACGTTATCCATTGGTTAGCAGACTGATAAGGTCTAGAAAGGGCAAAGGTGAGGCATGGTCCTGTCAGGACTCCTGTTCTGCTTCTCAATCTTGTCCCTTTTTGCAGGCTTCATTCTCAGGCCGCAAGCAAAATGGCTATCATAGACCAATGCCTCATCTGGACAAACAATGTCCAGATGAAGAGGGCTTCTGGAAGCTACTATGAGCAAGTTCTTTCCTAGAAGCCCTTAGAAAATGCCCTCTCAATGTTTCATTGACCCATTCCTGAGTCAATACACATGGCACATTGACCTGTGTTCTAGAGCCATTTACTGGAAAGGATATGGATATACTTCTGGAAAATAAGGTTCACTTCTGGTACCTGAGTGAACTGGCTCTCCTTAAGTACATTGGCTAAGAAGAGAAGGGTGGAGACATGCACAAAAATTGGGATTAGGTTGGGAGGTTTAAATGGCTGCTGCTGGGCAGGCGATAATGCCCATTATAAGCCCAAGTATCTAATCCCCCAGAGTCTATCCATTACATAACCTCATCCCCAACCATCCCCTCCCTCCCTTTCATAAATTCCACCCCAATAAATATATTTGTGGGAAATGTATAGGTACTGATTAAAATCAAGAAAGATACAATTTGTTCTCATGCTATTCAAAATAATTATGTGGCTAATTGCCTAAATAGTTAAAACTTGGAAGGGGACACACAGAGAATTTGTCACTAACAATTAGTCTGTGTAGCTTTAAACACATTTGTCACAGAATAGTCATTGCAATTTAATATTTTTGAATGATAAATGCATGATTTAAGTCCACTTGAAATCTTACCTCATATCAACAGTCCTTTCTTCTTTAGCAAACTCTTAAAACATAGCCTTTACTATGAGATACCTTTTCCCTAAGATAAAGAAAAGTTTATGATTGCTACTTTTACATCTTTTTATCTATCCTACACACTTACTTCTTGCATTGTTAGTAAAGGATTTTTTTTTTTTTTTTTTTGCTCCAAGTTTAGCAAAGCGGAAAGAGACATGTGTGGCTCCTAAGTCATAAGAACTAGTTGAATCAGAGAATATTATGGCAGGCAACACACATCCAGATAGATGATTTCTACTCACTGCTATTTCATTTTAAATTTACTGTTGATTTCATGAAGTTATTAGCATGGAAATCTTAAAAACTTTGGTCAACTGTGTTAGCATAAGGAGTGAATTCTTTTTTAATCCCTGGGGTATTATAGTGGTAGCAACACAGCATTTGACAAAGAAATAACTTGTGAATGCATGATGCATTTGGAAGTCTAAAGGCAAAGTATTGGAATGATTTTGGTTAAAGGTAAGAGGATTAGAGATGCATAAATAACCCAAGCCTCCACGCACTCTGACTACTGCTGCTAGTGAACTGAGTGGCCACGTGGGGCAGTATTCTCTGTTCGGGATTTCTTTCCATGTCGAATGTTCCTTTCTTTTACATCTTAGCATCTGTATTTTAAATTCCATCCTAGGAGGGGATCAGAGATAACGTGGCAGATTCACTCCACTAACCTGAAGAATTTAGGAGACTAAAGAAATGACTTTAGGTGGTAAGAAAATGTAGGGGAAAAGGCTTTTCCTATAGCAAAGTGGTGGCAACATCAGGGACGGGGACAGACGACAGGCTTTGGCCTCTCGCTCAGTCATTCACAAATATTTCTGTGTTCAGGCACTATGTTGGGGCTACAACAATAAACAGACAAAAAAGCGTTTCTAACTCTGGAGTTTCCATTCTACTGAGATGCCAAGGATTAAACAGTTACCCACTTGAAGCAAAGCATGACAAACACTACAGAAGGAAATAGCAGGTGCTATGAGAGGGCACAGTGGAGGAAATTATTTCCTTTGCATAATCAAGGAGAACCTCTCTGAAAAGAGATATTTCTGGTACGACAGGAGGGTGGTACTGAACTTTTGTAATACACACACATGCTGATTTTCAATGATGTGTACCTGAAACTTACATAATGTTATAAGGCAATCTTCCTTTAATAAAAATGAAACAAAAAGATGGGTAGAAGTTAATCAGAAAACAAATTAGAGAATATTCCAGAAGAAACCACAGAATCGAAGGTGTTTGACATCATCCTAGACCTGAAAAAAAGGAAATAAGACTTGAATGAGGGAGGAGAGGGAAATGGATGATAGCTTACAGATGAAAGGCAGGAATCTCCAGGTTATGCATGTCCTGGTGGGTCCTGGTGGGGAATCTGTGTTTCTGTCTGAATGGAGAGGAGGTGAGGAAGTGCCCTACCATGTCACTTCTATCAGGGCAACTTACTGCCCTGAAGGGAGCGGTCTATAGGGAAGGAAAGACTGAGAAGAGACTACCATTTCAATAGAGGCTGTTTCTGACCCTTCGAGACTAAATACAATCTAGAGACATATTTTAACAAATAGCAGGCTGCTGTTGTCAATTTCCGTACTCTGGGAGAGAGTCATAGCAATACTTCAAACAAAAGATGATGGTGGCTTGGTCTAGGAGGAATGTTGAGAGCGTACAAAGTAGGGGAAGACTACAGACTTGCTGCAGAGTTAGAATGGAGAGGACTTGGATTAAATATTGAAGGTGAGGGAAAGAGGGTGTTGTAAATCTGGGTAGCTGACCATGTTCATCCAAAGCAGCGTTTATCAGATGCACACAATGGAAGACGAGTTGGGTGAGCAATGGAAATCATGAACCAGCCATGGGCTCAAAGCTGACGATGAAAATAAAGACAGATGGAGCAGATGGCTGGAAAGAAGGTAGAGCTGTTTGTGAATGGGAGGTCTCCATGAGGTTGGAGTGCTATTGCAAGAATGTCTGTTCTTAATCAAGAAACCAGCAGGATAGGTCATAACCAATAAGTTGAATGCTTGAATTAGCAATTCAGTGTTGCCGCTCTCCACCCTGCACCCTCAAAACAAGAAGCAGCTGCTTCCGGATGCACTGAAGTTTTCTGGGTGGTATCTGCCACCGACACATGAGACAATGACATATCAGAGGGCAGGGAGGATGAGAGCCACAGCAGCACTTCACTGAAAGAAAAGATTTATTAGTTAACTTCTGAAATCCCTTCCACTTGCATAACAAAGTATCATTTCCCTGTTATGCCAAGTGCCATTTTTGTGTTCTAACTCATGGGCTTGGAACTTCTGGCTGTGTTAAAGCATCATGATTTAATTGAGACAAGACAGAAGAGGTGCCTTGGAAAAATTAAGTGAAATAATAGAATGGTGAATTATAGTTTTAAAATCAAGTATTCAATAATTAACTGGAAAATAAAATCACACTTTTGTATTTACATTGCCCACAGTTATTTGGTATGGACTATTGCTTACAAAAGAAAGCTGCATAGAGTGAAGTATATTTCACTTTGTAAAACTCAATTTTTTTTTTTAAAGATTTATTTACTTATACATACAAGCTGGGGTACAGGCCAGAGGCATGTGGCTGCGAGAGGGCTCACCAGAAACAGAGTAGGGAGCAGAACAGGCAGATCAGAAATACACTGCTGAGGGGAGCAGCGGGTGAGGCAGGAGAGGTCTGCCACACCATGTGGGACTCTCCCCGGCTGGGCATCGAACTCGCATCGCTGCTGCCGACAGCTCCGCAGCGCAGCGCTCAACCGCTGCGCCACCAGGGAGGCCCTGTAAAACTCAATTTTTAAAGGAAATTTTAAAGGAAGCAAAATGTTTGCATCATGGTGAAGAAGACTTATATAAAATTTCTCCAAGCTAATGTCTGCAGAGACTATTTTTGGCCCTTAGAGATCAAAATGTAATCTCGAGAAAGATTTTAACAAGTAAAATGCTGCCGTTGTTAGTTTTCTTATTATATCTCAACACTGAAAAGTTTGAAAGGGAAAGACTTTGAATTACTGTATGAATCTTGATATTGCTTTTAAGATACAGTTCAACTCATGATATAGGTGATAGCAATTTATGTGATGAAATTAAAATATTGGAACTATTTTCTGCAACAATAACTGATCACATACAACTTAACTCCATCAAAATGTTATCAATTAAACTCATGAAATGTCATGGACAGATGAGCATATACATTAAAATCATGGTGCATTTCCAACCTAAGTGTTGCTTTAAGAATTTAGTTGACAATTCCAGTTGCTCCAACCTCAGGTGAACAGTTTCTCCATTTTGAAATTAATGAAAAAGAACCAAAGACCTAACAACCATACTGTCCCCAGAAGGTTGTCTAATTAGTCATTACTCTCAAGAGAACACAGATTATGAGACAGTCTTGATTATAACAACGTAATTAGTAATTTACTTAAATGAAGGCAAGAAAATTAACTTTTATGGAATAAATATAATTTATGAATTATGTATGACTCTATTTTATTACTAATAAAATACTAATCCAAATAATAAACTCATGGAAAGAGCACTCAGACACACACCAAAATAGTTAAATTCAATCATCTTTGATACCTTACAACTTTACAGATCCTTTTTATTTTGTCATCACAAGCGAGGGGCATGTGATTTAACAGTGAAAGCTGGATGGATAACATTCACTATTTGGACATACAGATGAGCTTCCTTTGTACTCTTGCTGCAAATATTAGCCCTCGGTCTGGAGAGAAAGCCAGAAAATTAAGGCTTCATGGGACTGGAAGTTCTGTCCAGTCTTCAATCCCTCGGGAAAATGACAGCAGGAGTTGATGCGAAGATGACGGTAACCCGGAAATGAAGGGAACGTGACCCGGAGATGCTCACTCTGGGGCGGTAGGGTGGAAAAGAATGGTGTTAGCCTCCGTGGAGCTCTCGATGGGGAAGGAAGGCGGACACCCCACCTCCTTACTGGAGAAGTATAGCGTGTGAGAAACGTGTCCTCCCGAGAGGGGTCCCCACAGAAGCCATGCTCAGGTGACAGCTAGGTTTGGGCTTACAGCAAAGACCTGAAGGGGACATCTGAAGGAAAAACTGCATGAAGGAACATGCTGATCTGGGAGCAAGTGTCCTAAAGGCCTGGTGACAGGGACTGAGAAGAGGGAGGGGTAGAGGATGCAGCAGGAGAGAGGTTGCAGTCATTGCTTGCACATTAAGTGATGAGGCAACATGGAAAGGTCCAGCGGTCCCAGCTCCGGTGGAGCCTTTCGGGAAGGGAACAGCTGGGCCAAACACAGTTCAGCTCTGAACTGATGGCAGAGGCCTTCCTGGGAGTAAAATTCAGGACTGGCCCTCTGCCATCAGCCAGCACGGACAGGTGCCGAGGGCAGCACAGGGGCTGGCAGCGGTGAACGCTGAACGCCTGGCTCTTCACGGACAGTCAATCCAGGCAATTCTCAGTGGCATTTCAGGTGACTGGACCAGGATGCTTCATGAGCCAGAGGCCAACATTCCCAGTGGACTGGCCTGGGCAGGGGCCGGGGCCTTTTAAAGGCCACCCTGATCAGTTGGTAGGAGTTGGTATGATCTGGTCACATTTCAAAGGGGCAAATACAAATGGGGCTCCCCACCATTTGTTTCACACAGTCAGCACTTTTCTACATTATACCCCAAATTGCCCTCATTTTCGAAACCCAGACATTTCCAGCCTGGGCATGGAGAGGTCTCCCGCCAGCCAGAGAGGCCATCTCAGCAGCTCCTGCTAACCAGTCAGCAGTACACATTTATAAAATGGCATGGTTGGGAGGGTTTTGTTGTTGTTTTGCCTTCTTATTTTGTAAAAATGAGTTGCAAATAGAAAACTGAATAAGCTGACACCAGTGCTTTTTTAAAAGTGGTCAAGTTAATCCCAGTTAGACCCAGGTGGAAACCATTAGGAGCACGACAGAGACCGATCTCGAGCCACCGCGCTTAGCCCTCAGCCAGGCATCCGTGGGCTGAGTTCCAAAAAAAGAACAAAATTAAATGCGAAGCAACAAAATACTGTCAAGGACTGTTGAAAAGAGACAGTTGTGATGGGGTGGAAGAGAGTTATCATATCTTTGGCTCTCTGAGAATGGAGCGGCATCGCCCTAGTGTGTGGATGTGTTGTTCAAGTTTTAGATATTCAGTTGTCCCAACAACGGGTTTTAAGGAACTCATTTCCTAAGAACATGGGGCTGCCTGTGCGTCACCAGAGATGCAAGATGGAAACCTCTCTCCTGGGGTGCAGTGTCTCTCCTGGGGTACAATGTCTCTCCCGGGTGCAGTGTCTCTCCTAGAGCACAGTAATCCCAGCTCTGGAGGCTCAATGGAGAGCAAATGGGAAGGCCATTGAGCTGCTGGTGTAATTCTGAGGCAGGAAAGGCAAGTCGTAGTTGCCAGATCTGGTTTCAGCCAGATCTGCCGAGGGTGCAGCCACACTGGTCCATGCACCCGCCTTCAGTAGCCCAGCCAACAGCCACCGCCCATTCCTGTAGCCTCTACTGTGGCAACAGGTATCAGGCCACGCTGGGCTCCAGGAAAGATGAGAAAGTGTAACAGGGCGGTCCCAGAAAAAGGGAGTGTCCAGGTTCCATGCCCCACCCAAGGGAGGGTGGAGCTGAGCAGGAGAGATAAGAAGCTGGAGCAGACAGACAGGACACACACACACAGAAGACAGGAGGAAAAGGAAGCAGGATGGAGGCCAGAGAGGCACATGGAGCAGAGAGACTTGTAAAGAAGCTGCACTGGCCTGGACTGATTGAAACAGACGTGGGTGAGAGACCCGTGGGGAGGTTGACTATGACAATGTTCATCTGGATTTTGATTTTGCTCTTTAACTCCCAGAATTGTCTGGCTGTTTTTGACCCTTTTCTATGGGTCCCTGCCAAAAGATGTTTTAGACTCGTGGCTGGCTTTCGAGACTTGCTTTGGGCCAATCCTGT
Organism: Scalopus aquaticus; assembly: GCA_004024925.1. NCBI lineage: Eukaryota > Metazoa > Chordata > Mammalia > Eulipotyphla > Talpidae > Scalopus > Scalopus aquaticus. Next base: position 62,190 of record PVIJ01001517.1, on the reverse strand, counting down.
TTGGGTGGACTTTTACCCACGGGGAGTTATATAACATTGGGTGCTTGACTTAGATACTATATTCTTTGTCTTATCTAGTTCTATTAAAGTTTATTTCCACAAAAGGTCATATATGTTTTGTATTGATGTGGCTGATGGCAGAACCTATTTGGATTGGGTAGGTTTGGGGGTTCTGGGGTGTCCCTCTCCCTGCCCTGTAACAAAAGGATTAATCATGATTTGCCCAAGCCAACTGCAGTGACTCTGTAGGCGCAGTGGCTGACTAAAGAATGGGTCTGCTACAATCCTGGCCAAGAGATGAGACATCTGGTAGAGGCTCAAGGAATGCAAAGAAGGCATGTCCTCTTTGGGGACCTCAGGAAAGCTTGGGGCTTCGGCCTGCAGCAAGCACCATACAACCACTTAAGGACAAGCCTGAGAATGGAAACCAACATGCTGAAGTTGGTAATTCAAGAAAACAGAATGAGCCTGAGCTCTCCGGGATGCTGAGAAAGCAAATTATTTTTTTAAGATTTTTTTATTTATACATACAAGCTGGGGTAGAGGCCAGAGGAGTGGGGCGGAGAGAGTTCACCAGAGACAGAGTGGGGAGCAGAACAGGCAGATCAGAAATACACTGCTAAGGTGCGCAGCGGGCGAGGCAGGAGAGGTCTGCCGCACCATGTGGGACTCTCCCAGGCTGGGCTTCGAACTCGCATGGCGCGCTGCCGACAGCTCCACAGCGCAGCGCTCAACCACTGCACCACTGGGGAGGCCCTGAGAAAGCAAATTAACCAACCCTGGAGCTCACCTTCATGCTGACGGCATGCAATGCTATGTCTTCTTGAGAGCGGAGTCCTTTAAAGTTGACCCTCTATGGCATATGCTGAAGCCACCTGGTGGAACAGCCCAGGAGCATCCACTAATGGGATATATGCCAAGTCCAAATCTGCACCAGACTCAAGGTGCCCTGGGAACTTTAGTCCAGTTCAACAGACCTATGGGCAAAATGCCAGTGAAGAAGTAGGAAGTTGTATCATGAACTTTCCTTGAGGCTGGGGAAAGTGTCAAAGCACTTTACAATCAAACCTAATTGAAAACAACAGCTCTTTAATCTAAATTTACAACATAATCAGCCTTCTGGTTACCTAATTATAATTAAATTAGATTGGCAGTGTATTTCATATATGCTAATTAAAAGCACAAAAAGAAAAAGCTGCATTAGGAGAAGCCTTGTCTGTTCATTCTCTGAGAACTAAGTGTGAGAGGCAGCTCCCTCAGCTGTAAATGTGAAGACCTGTGTTCCAGTCCTGCCTCTGCTCACACTGGCTGTGTGACCTTAGGCAGGTCACTTGGCCCCTCTGAACCATGTCTAGAGGACACCAATCAAACACCAAGGGTCATAATTGATTCATTTTTGCCTTTTCTTGAACGTCACATAAGTAAAATCACACAGGATATATTTGTGTGTGTGTAGTGAAAAGTCTACAATTTTTAGGGCGTTTTATTGCCAAAGAAACGACGAGCCCAAACTAGTAGAGATTTTGACTGCTCAAGCATTAAACAACCCTTGGGGCCCCAAGATTGCACAGGCAGGAAGCTGACTTGTGCAAGCTGTTCAGACTCTAAGTAGGGCAAGCTCCCCAATATTCACTTCTTTTTTAAAGATTCCATTTATTTATGCATACAAGCTGGGGCACAGGCCAGGGGCATGGGGTGGCAAGAAGGTTCACCAGAGACAGAGTGGGGAGCAGAACAGGAAGACAGAAATACACTGCTGAGGGGAGCAGCGGGTGAGGCAGGAGAGGTCTGCCGTGCCATGTGGAAATCTCCCCGGCTGGGCATCGAACTCGTGTCGCCACTGCCAACAGCTCCACAGCACAGCACAGCGCTTAACTGCTGTGCCACCAGGGAGGCCCCCAATATTCACTTTAGATGTGGCCCAGGAGATAATGATCAAGGAAAAAATCTCTCAGAGGGTGGAGTCAGGGCCATAAAGAATAATGGCCCAGGTACTTCCTCCCAGAAATCAGAGTGGGCTCTATTGAAGGAAGGTCAGCCGTGGCCCCAGCCCCTCAGTACCCGGCCAGCAGGGGCTCACCATTGCCAAGGGCTGGGGGTTACCCTGTCCGCCTTTCTTCCCTCCTGAAGACAAGTTTGATTTGTGGTCTGTGTACTGGGCGGGCGCGCAGGCGGGAGGATTCGGACAACCTGCCTTTTTAGGGTATAAGTCACCAAAGCAAGAGAAGCCACAGCCATGCACTCATCATCTCTGAGCTGGATGGATCCATTGACCTGAGGGCCTGTGAGCTACCTCCCTTGGGGAGGCAATGAGCATGTTCTGAGGGGAAGGAGAAAAGAGCGCATGCAGATATTTTGCCGGTCACCAAGAATACGTGACCCCCTTCTGGACTATTGGGTTGTCACTAGGGAGCAGTGACCTGCCAGGGATGACATTTTCCTAACCCCCTTGCACATTTTAAATTTTAGGTAAAATCCACTTAACATCAAATAAACCATTTTAAGGTGAGCCGTTCAGTGGCATTTAGTACTTTCACAATATTAGACAGCCCCGCCCCAGCCCCCGCCGTTTCAAGTTCTGAAATACACTGAGCGAGGAATCGGGGTCCCCTCCAGCACACACCTGAGCTGCTGCCATTGACACATACACCTATGGCTTCCTCCCACTATGCCCGGGATGCCCAAGAAACTCACACAAATAGGTGTCCAGGGCCCCCCATGGGCAGACAGGTGCCTGCCTCGCCCCGCCATCTCTCCCCCACCCTCTTCTCCCTGCTTGATGAGGCTCCACTGGAGATAAGAACTTCTAGGGTCTGAGCACAATCTGATGGGGCTGAGCATCGTGATCCTGCCCCACATGTCCCCCAGTTCCTACAGGGATTGTTTTTGCATCCTTTCCCCCTCATTAGACTTGGTGGCACAATGTGGAGAGGAGCGCAAAGTCGCTGTGGAGGAAGGAAGTCATCCCTCGAAGCCCACCCGCACACAGCCCAGTACAGAGGGGCTCCAGGGCCTCCTCAGTCCTGCGCCCTGAGGCAGAAGGCAAGTCCCATTTTATAGTTTATGCAACAACAAAGTACTTCTTGATCTTTCGATGAAATCTTCCAGGCTCAGAGGCTCTGCCAAGTGCAGTTAACTCATCAACCTTATAAATGTTGGGCACCAAATACAGCAATAGGAATAAAATTATTGGTTCCACACTGCCAATAGGAATTCTTCAATTCTCCAGCAGCCATAGGAACATGAACTGAATGGCTGCATATGACTTACAGAAAGTGGCTTTCAAAGGAAGGGGCAGGATCTTTTTCCTGTTGACTAGAAGGTGGATGTGATGGCTGGAGCTGCAGCAACTATCTTTGGCTATAAAGTAGATGCTACAAGATAAAAGTGCTGGAGCAACAGAGTAGAAGGAATCTGGATTCCTGACAATCACAGGAATCACCTTTCTAACCCTGGGCTATCTGCATTTCTCTCTCTACTTACATAAGAGAGAAACACACCTTATCTCATCCAACCAATCTTTTCAAACTTTCTGCCTTTCACAGCCAAACCTCAAGCTGATAGTTGGCTCTGACCTTGAGGTCTTCTCTTTTGTTAGAAACATTATCCTCTTGAAATCACCAGGATTGAAAGGTAAGTGGAAAGGAAATGACTTACATTATGCTTCAAGATTATTATATGTGTTTGTGCACTACTTAAACTATCTCTCCTTCCAAAGTGGTACCTGTCTCATGCTTTAGAGAAATCTCACAGGTTTCAAAATCAGTCAGACCCGAGTTAGACTTTTGGTTTCTAAGATTCACCCATTGTGTAAGTTGGGCAAGTTACCGAAGGTTTCTGAAGGCTGCTTTCCTGCTGTATTAAATTAGAGTAATATCTCAGAGAGTTCCCCTAGCAAATTCTTATTGTACATCTACTTGCCTGGCGTTGTACTGGAGATACTGTGGAGAAAAAGACGAGGCCTCAGCCTTTGCAGGACTTGAAGTTCAGTGATGGAGAGAGACGGGAAGGAAAGCAAATAAATATGCAAGCAAAATAATCACAGAAAACAGTCCACTGTGACGGAAAGTGACAGCGTGCAGGGCCTGGCCAACTGGGAACCCAGCCCCCCTGAGGTCTGAAGATTCCCCATTTCCCACAGCTGGCCTGGCTCAGCGGGAGGCTGCGAGTGGCCCCAGCTGGTGCACAGCTCCAGGGGAACCCAATCTGTGCTTTTGTCTGTCTGAGGGAGGATGGACAGACAGAAGGCCTCCCACCAACTGCCAGCAGGGAAAAAGCTATTGGCTGCAGACCCTGCCTGGCACAGACCTGCCACCTAGCTGGCTCGGTCCCTTCACAGAATGAGCGCCACCTGGGCCCAGGAACCGCGGTTGGCGGCCACCGGCTCTCACCGCCAACTGGTGCTGCACCCCGGCTCCCCTCCCGGCAGCCCACTCTGGGCCCTGTGTCTTTGTCCTCCTTACGTCCTCCGCGAGTGCCCTCTTCCCAGCCAGGCCAGGCCCCCTGGCCGCAGCAGCCACTGTCCATTTCTCCTGGTCCAGCAGCGGGAGCCCGGAGGGGCCGGCTGGGCCCTGAGAGCAGCAGAAGCAGCAGAGGGACTGAGGATCCCCTCTCTGGTCTTCACCCTTTCACGCAGTAAGGGGGCCAGGCAGCGAGGCATGGGTGGGGCGCACGGTGGGCGCAGAAGGCCAGCAGAAGTGGTGGGAACGAAGCCCCCCTCTGTGGTTTCGCTGAGCTGCTTAAACTCCCTAAACTTTGGTGACCACAGTGCCCACCTCATCTTCGGGGGGCAGAGTAAGGCAATCCGTGCAGATGCATCCATGTGGTCCCCGAGTGTTTGCCGGGACCCACTGCCAACCGCCAGCCAGCTCCCACAGGTGATGCGGGGACAAGCCCTCAGGACTGGTGAGAGTCACCTCACCTGGAAGGCCACACATGCAGATTTTGAGGGTCACCTTCAACCCACTGCATACCTCCTCCCCAGAATTTTAAGGGGTGAAATGGGGTCCCGAAGGGAAGCAGGACCTAGAGTAGACCAGCTTGTCCCTTGCTCTCCCGCGACCACGCGGGGCTTCTTGAAACTTTGCTTCCCCATCAAAGAAGAGCCTGTGGCGTTTCTCTGTTTTGTGATGTGAAGGAAAGTAGAAAAGCAATTTCCTACCCGTTTAGGAGCACACGGCTCCTTGCTCCTGTCTTTTCCCCCCCCCCACGGGCCTGTCTCTCCTCTGGGCCTCTTCAAAGCATTCCCTGGGAAATGGCCAGCCTGCGTTCTGGCCTCCAGGCAAGGAGCCGGACACGGGGATCTATGATTGGCACAACGGCAGTGAGCCCTGACAGCCCCAGGGTCGGGGCAGAGTTCCTGCCTGGTGGGGAAGGGATGTGTGGATGGGGAGATTTCCTCTTGCTCAGATTCAATGCGCTCTAAAGTTTAACTCGGTGTCTGCTCCAAGGGTTTGCTGAATTGAACTCCTCAGAATGCAGGATGCCCTGCTAAATTTGTTTCAGATAGACAATTGGTAGTGTATTAGTATAAGTATATCCTGAGCAATATTGTTAAGTCTGTCATACAATGACAGACTCTTTGGAGCATGAACTAACAAAGGATTCATTGTTTATCTGGAATTCAAATTCAATTGAGTGTCCTGCGTCTAATCTGTCAGCCCTACCTACGAGATTCCCTCCCTCTCTTCCTTCCTCCCTTCCTCCTCTGTCCTGAAAATCCTTTGTTATGAACCCACTCTGCAAAGCTCTATACTAGACACAAAGCATACGCTTTCTTTCAAGGGGTCCGCAACACAGAGAGAGATAAGCGACTGACAAAGGTCTTTGTGCAATGGGATCCAGCCCATTCCTAATAAATGCTCACACAGGTTGTTTGGGGAACCAGAAGAAGGAACAATTAATTCTGTGTGGGGCAGAGCCAGGTGAGGTGGAGGGAGAGCTTGGGAAAAGGTGCGGAGGAGGGGAACTTGCGCCTGAGCTGATGGGCAGGTGGAAAGCAATGGTAAGGAGAGCTGCAGGAGAGTGCCCTGGAGGGCGTGGCGTGACGGGGCCACACCCTTGCTAAGGGGGCGGCTGTGTGTGTCTGGTGAGGCGCTGGTGTTAAGAGGGGAAGGCCAGGAAGGCTTCTGGAAGCCCCCTTCTGCCATGCTCGCTCGGTGTTGGGGCTTCCTCCAGGAGGTCTGGAGAGACCGAATATTCAAATGGACACTGGCCAGGCCAGAGGTAAGGGAAGAAGTCTGACCCCTGCAGCAACCTGCCCTGGACGTCCAACTGCAGCCTCTGCAGCAATCTGGTCAGAAAAGCGATGGGTCAGCATCTGCCAGCTCCCCTATTTTTGCCCCCCGTTTCCAAGTCAGGACCAATCACATTAAAAAGCCTTAATTTCAGAATTTCAAGTAATTTTTCGTGACCATGAATAAACGCTCATTAGTAAAGTTTTATTGGTTGCCTACCCAAATGCATTCCCCTGTCATTCTTCCCTGCAGACAGAGCCTTAGAATTTTCAGGATTTTACCCTCCCAACAGCCAGACAAATGCTCAGGGAAAGTGTACATGTGGGGAGGGACGCAAATCTTGCTTAATCCAGGTCAGTGTGTCACCAGCCTGTGACCATAAGTTCCTTGTCCAGTTCATCTTTGCTCTGCTCCAGTGGATGTTTTCTTGCATTATTGTTAAGTGGAAAAAGTAAGATGTGGCTCGTGTGTGTATAGTACACTCCCCTTCTGCGATGGTTTTAAAGTTCATGTGTATGTACACACACACATTTCTACACACATATATGCACACATTTTCCTGGTTGGGATACATAGGAAACTGTAAGGAGAGGGACTAGAGATGAAGGAAGAGGAAGGAGACGATATTTCTTCTAGATCTTTCTGTACTGTCTTCATTTATTTACTCAATCATAAGTATTGCTTTTATTTTAAAAGTGCCCATCAGAAAGGACAATTCGCCCACCTCTACAGTATAGAAACCCGGCGCATTTCCCCTATGCCTGGCTGCCAGTAGCCAATGTCACCAGGGGAAGAGGATCCCTCTCGGGGAGCCCTCCTTGCTGTCAGCTCATGGTTTGTTTTCTGGGGCAGCCACTGGACTGCGGTTTTCCATCAGGGAGCGTGTCTTTGTCCCAGAATTCCAACTCGAAGGGCATTAGGACACTTGGCTCTCTGTGGACTCTGGCAAATTCTTTTCACTAGATCCCTCAGCTTAGGGCTTGCTGGCAGCCCATGGATGGAACTACTATGTGGAGACACTGTCCCAGGCCTAGGGGACTAGCAGGGACAAAGGCAGAGTTGTCCCTGCCCCCCAGGAGCAAGCCTTAAATAGACTTAAATAGCTCCCCCATCTGCGGGCAAGGGGCCACGCTGGGCGAGGCGGGAGAGATGTGGAAGAAGAGAGTCTACAGGGCCTCCCCGGTGGCGCAGCGGTTAAGCGCTGCACTGTGGAGCTGTTGGCAACAGCGACGCGAGTTCGACGCCCGGCCGGGGAGAATCCCACATGGTGCGGCAGACCTCTCCTGCCTTGCCCGCTGCTCCCCTCAGCAGTGTATTTCTGATCTGCCTGTTCTGCTCCCTGCTCTGTCTCTGGTGGACCCCCTCGCCGCCCCATGCCTCTGGCCTGTACCCCAGCTTGTATGTATAAATAAAAAAAAAATCTTAAAAAAAAAAAAAAAAAAAAGAAGAGAGTCTACGGCCAGGACTGAAGAAGCTTCCTGAGGAGATGACTGGGACTGTCCAGACAGCTGTTCCAGGCTGGGGAACAACTGAGCAGAAACTGGAGGGCCAAAAAAAGTAGGCTTATATGGGAGAAAGGAGGGTACGGGACCCAGAATGATGGTTGGGGGGGGAATGGAGGGAGAGGAGGGCAGGAGAGCCAAGAGGTTAGTGCTGACCGTGGCGACAGGAGCTGAGTGTGAGATGCTGAGGGCCAGAGGGAGGAGTTTGCACTGAATTCTGTGAACACTGCAAGTTTTTGAGTGGGGTCAAAACTATATTTGAGTCTCACGTTGATGACTGGTTTGTAAAGGTCAAAGTCGCATCCCCCCAGAATCAAGGTACCGATGGATTAGGTGCTGGTAAAAAGGGCAAAGAGCCCGGTGAGCAGGCTGTGGCTGGTTTTGCAGAGAATGCAGCGGCCAGCTCTGCTAGGCTCGGGGCGCGTGGTCGGCTGGAGCCCGCCATGTCTCTAATCTCCCTGTCACCTGGATGAGGAGATCCCTGACCTTGAACTTCTGCACTGCTTACCAGTAACTGCTCGAGACAACTCAGCTTAGCCACCCGCAGGACACCTTCCTCCAACCCAGTTAGCCCTCCTGGCCACCCTGTGAGAGGAAACAGGGGAAGACAGCTGGAAACCTCAGCGGAGACTTTCCCGGCGCCCACGTGAACGTCAATGTCTCCCACTTCAAGAAAAGCAACAGATTTCCTGTTTGCCTCTCTGAAGAGGAAGTTTTCTGTAACTTGTCGATTCTTTCAGATCCCATGGCTGGCTCCTCTCTCTCTTAGGAACCCACAGCCTCTCCCCACCTGAACGCACCCTTCATGCAGTCAGCATCGCCACAACAACTTCAGAATAGCTGGCTCCAGCCAAGCTTCTCTCCAAGTTTCTGATCCCAAGAGAATTGCAGAGCTTAATTAGAGAGACGCTGTCTGCAAGAAAGCAACCACATTACAGGTCTCGTGAGAGCAGGGCCACTGTCTAATTTGTCTAATTCAGCTGCTCATTTTGTAAATACTATAGAATGTGCCAGTTTCTTCCAGGTAACCCAGCAGAGTGCTGGCACACACAGGCTCTGAAGCAAGACTGCATGGGTTCACTCTCCTCTCCGCCACGTACAAGTTGTGTAATCTTGGCAAGGGAACCAGGCTCTCTGCGCCTTCAGGATACTATTACCCACCTTGTAGGGTGTTGAGGACTGAATGATACATGTAACTTTCTGAGAACATATATCTACACAAAACTTGCACGCGAATATTCATGACAGCCCCAAGTAGAAACAGCCCAAATGTCCATCGACTGATGAATAAATAAAATAAAATGTGGTCAATCCATACAGTAGATTATTCCACAATAAAAAGGAACAAAGTACAAATATATGCTACAAGGACAAGCCCTGAGAACATTATGCAAGAGGAAAGAAGCCAGTCGTGAAGGGCCAACTATCATTTGCTTCCATTTATATGAAATGTCCAGAATAGGGAAATCTATAGCAACAGAGAGACAGCATGTACACTATGCATGGCATTGTCATGATTTTATTGGAAAATAGGGACATTCTGTTTTGGGTGTAGAAACACTACCTCCAGGAAGCCCTCTAGGCTTTCTTTCAAATTTCAGTGGCTTCTTAGTCCCTATTTTCTTTCTCCAGGAGATCCTGGTGAAGGGAGATGAGGATGGCAGGGGAGCGTGTCCCACGGGTAATAAAGCTGAGGGATAGGGACACATGCATTTTGCCCCTCCTTAGGGGTCAGGTTCTATGCTAGAGCTAGTCTATCCACCCAGCATCCTGAAAAAGGAAGACACCTAGCAAATCCGTCAAAACAATAACCCAAACTCAGTCGCTGGCCAGGGAATTACTCCTGCGTGTTTGATGTGGGGACAGGCAAGGTCCAGCAGCAAAATGCCCAACCAACTAGCTTGGGACTGACATTCAGCCATGGCTCACTGCAAGAATTCAGACTCATCAGCGTGGAGAGGAATCGCTGTTCTAAGGCCCAGGGCTTATGAGCACAGGACAGTCTCTTCCTCCAGAAAGCCCTGCACATGTGCAGGTCAAAGATGGGGTCAAATAGTGTGCTTAGACTGGTGCTTAAGGCCCAGCATCTTCATCTTCAAAGCCCATTTACACTGTGCTGGGTCACAGCATTGTAACAGGGTGGTCCCCAGGAAAAAGGGTGTGTCCCAAGTTCCCTGTCCCACCCAAGGTAGGGTGGAACTGAGCAGGATATAAGAAGCTGGAGAAGAGAGACAGGACACACAGAGGACACACACAGAGGAGAGATAACACACAGACAGAAGACAGGAGGAGACAGAAGCAGAATGGAGAGCCAGCAGAGGCCCAAGGAGCAGAGACTTGTAAAGAAGCTGCACTGGCCTGGACTGATTGAAAGAGATGTGGGTGAGAGACCCGTGGGGAAGTTAACGGTGGCTGTGTTGATTTTGGTTTTGATTTTGTTCTGTTCCTCTCAGAACTGTCTGACTGTTTCTGACCCTTCTGTATGGGTCCCTGCCGAAAGGTGTTTTGGTTCCTCCCAGAACTGTCTGGCTGTTTCTGACCCTTATGTGTGGGTCCCTGTCAAAAGCTGTTCTAGACCTGTGACAGGCTATTGGGACTTGCTTTGGGCCAATCCCATTTGGGGGGACTTTTACCCACGAGGAGCTGGATAACACTGGGTGCTTGACTTAGAAAATATATTCTTTGCTTTCTCTGTCCTTTCTAAGTGTATTAAAGTTTCTTTCCACAAAAGGTCCTATATGTTTTGATGCGGCGGATGGCAGAACCTATTTAGATAGAACAGGGCAGGTTTGGGGGTTCTGGGGTGCCCCTCTCTCTGCCCTGTAACAGTGTGACTTGTGGGGCGGGGGTTCTAGAAGGACCTACTTGGTTCTTCCTAAATGACTGTTCGCCATGGCAACAGGCACTTCGGAGACTGAGTCTGCTCAGATGGGAATCCGCTCCTAGGGCCATTTCAGACCTTTCCCCTCATCGCTGGGGAGCAGGCTACTCACAAACTCAGGCCAGGACAAGAGGGAAACCCAGAGTTCCCCATTCCCTCATCAGTGGCACCTCTTAGTCCCTATTTTCTTTCTCCAGGAGATCCTGGTGAAGGACCATGGACGTGAAGAGAAAAGAAAACACAGCATAGATCCAGTCAGACCAGCCTCCCTGAGAACTCACCTGCCATCAAGGGTGTCCCCTGCCCCACGCCCCCTGGCAGAAGTCAGGAAGCCCAGAAAATGCCACCCCTCCCCTCAGCCCTCACTGAGGCCAGCAAGCTTCTGTCCAGGACTTCTGGAATTCCTCACTCAGGCACCCAGCCCAAGGGCAATTCCGACAGAGATAAAACTACAACTCCCACCACCAAGGAGCTCTGGAGGCCGGAAGCAGCAGCGCCTGGGGCATGGCCCCAAAGAGCACCCCAAGGAGAGGCACCCTGGAACAGTAAGAGGGTGGAATCTACTGAGAATCCCACAACTCCCCAAACTCACTTCTCCGAGCCACTCCCCTCTTGGGAAGTCCAAGTCTTTGTTCCCAGGCCCCAGGCCTGACCCTCTTACTCTCACCGGTCAGGAAGGCTGGGCCCCACCCTTTGCAGCGTGCAGGCCCCTAGCTCTCCCCGCTACCTCTCTGCTGCCCCCCGCCTCTTCACTGCCCCCCCAACAGTGAAAATGCCCTGGATTTTAAGTCAAACTGTGCTTTCTGTTCAGTACTCAGCAGCAGCCCCTCTCACCGGGAGGGAAGTCCCATGTGACCTGGTTCCTGTTTCCACCGCTGCCCCTGGCCCCATCTGCTAGGGTCATGCTGACCTTTTATCTCCTTCAGACATCTTCCCCGCCCCGGGAGAGGCTGCAATGCTCCTCTTTTTTTTTTAAAGATTTTTTAAAGATTTATTTATTTATGCATACAAGCTGGGGTACAGGCCAGAGGTGTGGGGGATGAGAGGATTCACCAGAGACAGAGTGGGGAGCAGAACAGGCAGATCCACCGAAATACACTGCTGAGGGGAGCACCGGGCGAGGCAGGAGAGGTCTGCGCCCTGTGGGAAGCTCCGTGGCTGGGGATCAAACTCCCTGGTAGCACAATGGATTAAGTCGCAGCACTATGAAGCTTTCCAGAACCACGGCAGTGCAGTGCTCCTCTTGAGAAACACAGTCAGAACAAAACCAGCCCTCATGCACCAGCATCCTCTGGGGATGGCTTAGTGGAGCCTCCTTGCTGCACAGCTCATTCCTCACAGCCAGTAGCTGAGCCTCCTGGGGCATAAGGCCTTGCCCTTTATGGAAGTGGGAACAGCCCTCAGGGGTCATCCCATCTTAGAGCTCCCTCATGCAGGATGGGCTGGGCTGACTCTTGGGACGTTTCTTCCTCGGCCCCATCCTGCTTCCTTCCCTCCTCTCTCCCTGCAAGGGCAGAGCAAATTGCCCCAAGGGACACACAGCCTCAGGCCCTGGGGACCTGTTTTACTGTCCCTCCAGGTGGCATTCTTCCACCAACTGACTCAGTTCAAATCCCAGTTCCAGCCTGCACCAGCCATGTAACTCCAGGCAAGTTCATTAACCGCTCTGTGCCTCAGTTTCCCCATCTGTGCAATGGTGGTGAAATAACAGTATCTGAAACAGTTTACAGCAGTGCTCAAACAGTGCCATAGTTGTCAAAGGACAGCCAAGGAAGGGGACAGGTCACTGGCTGCGGGTTCTCACCTGTACACTCAATTGCAAGACCACTCAGGCTCAGGGAACAAGGACGATGCAGTTTATTTAACAGACAGGAGACTGGGGAAAAGGAAACAATTCTGCGAACACAAGTGTTGGCAGTGTCCAGAAGTCCCAGAGGCCACTTCTTCAAGAAGGTACTGTCCTGTCAATGAGGACCTGGAGATGTTGGCACACTGGCAAGTAGTGGACCAGGATCCAACTCACAGTGGCATCTGTGGGTAGTCATAGGTGAGGCTGCTGAGGTTACACCACAGCAACCCACAGCAATAGTCTGAAGGCTGGGCTGGACAGCACCAGACACTGGACTGGACAGCAACAGCGGGAGGTAGTTCCAGGTGATCAAAGGCAGTGGACAGCTCTCAAAGGTGACTGGACGCTGAGTGTCAGTTACCTGTCAACAGTGTTGGACAGCACTGGCCAGCAGTGCTGGTTATTACTAGTCACCAGGAGGTGATCAGACACACCAGTGTTAATAGCTCTCTGTGAGTTACTAGCCTACACCAAGAGCAAACAGCTCTTTGAGACACTGAACCAAGGCCAAAAGCGCTCCTTGAATGCAATGTCAGAGGCAAGTGTTGCGGGCAGGGCTCTCCAAAGGTCTACCAGGCCCAGTAGTGCTCGATATTTCCTTGTTCTATGAGGCCCTCTACTTAACACTTCTTCTTTCTTTGGAGGTTAACTGCTGATCCTTCTTCCTTCAGAGGCCAGGAACAGAATGCTTCAAGCTGATGCTTGTTCTGCCTTATATCCCCTTTGGGGTTCCCCATCCGGCAAGCCTGATTGAACCATATAACACCAATTAGCTTGCTTTCCATTTTTCATTTTGAGTAACTAAAGAGCTGAACTTGAACCTGATTGGTCCATTTTACCATCCAGGTGCCAAATAGAAAAGGGGAAACTTGGTGCCTGCACAGACCTGACCCAGCCCTGAGGTCAGGGCAGGCTTGTGGGCTGGACCTGGCCTCAGCCCAGAGGCATACTGCTGCCAGTGCTCCTTCAGGGGGGCCATTTGTAATAATGTGACAAATGGGGGAGGGTGACCCTGCAGCAGCACTGGGATATGGGTCCCAGCTGCTGCAGGATGGGCTCTGCTGGGAGCCTGCCATGTTGGCCTGGAATTCCTCAGGCCTCTAGTACCTGCAGCTCCAGGAACCACAGTGCTGGAGCTGGCCAGGTGGGGCCCAGTGCCCCTCCCTGCAGCCCTGACCCAGGGGCCACTAGTCTCTGCCAGCAGCGTGAGCCCAGCTGCGCTGCTGAAACTGGCGGTGAAGGGCTGCCACCTGCTGCCACTGACAGTCGCGCTAGCTGTTGGGGGTGGGGGGCAATGCTCCCGTGCTCAAATCAGGCTGGTGCAGGGGAGGAGACTTCCACAGGCTGCAGGAGGGAAAAAATCCCGCCACTGTCTCCCCTTTCCAGAGCAGCGTGCACCAGCCTCCAACTGCACACACTGGGATAGCATGGCAGGGAAATGGCTGCCACTCAGCTTCCAGGCGCTTGTGCTGCGGGATTCCGGCTTCATGTCTACCTCACAGCGTTGCTGTGACCATCAAAATTGTACAACTGTTGTGCCAATTAAAATGGCATTTGGAAAACAGCATCTGCTCCATGCCCCCTTCGGCATCGTTCTGTGCTAAGCCGGCCTCCCCAGGGGCCCAGACAGAGGTGGTGACAAGTGCTGCTGCAGATGGGTTCCCCACCGGCTCGGCTCTTGCGGAGGGCAGCACGGAAAGGGCCCAGCAGGGTTTAGTGTTCCACCTTGTAAGTTCTTGATCCCTGGTGGAGCAGAATCACCTCCCAGCAGGAAGTACCAAGTCTGCAGTGGCTGAGAACCTGGGCCAGCCTCTCCCACCCCCACCCGAGAAAGGCCAGACTGCCCCACTCCAAAAGGGCTTCTCCTGAACCACTTTCACCTCAGCTGGGGTCCCAGGCTTAGGAGAGCCTGGAGCCCACATGGGCCAGATCTGCATCCCCATTGTCTTTAAGCTACAGTTGAAATTGAGGCTTGTTTTCTTGTGTGTTTATTCATTGTTTTGTTGTGGGTTTTGTTGTTGTTTATAGGTAACATAGGTTTACAACATTGTATAAGTGGTTTTAAGTTTTCAGGAGCTGTTTCACACCTCCCAATTTATGGGCCACACCTTGGCCACCACCAAAAATCAAGTTTCTACCTGTCTCCACCATCTAATCAATCTTCTCCCCTCTATTTTCTCCCTCTCTGGTAACCACCATTCTGATGTCAGAGTCTAAAGGTTTGCTTTGTTTTCTTATATTCCAAATGAAAGAAATCACAAGGTATTTGTCTTTCTCCCTTTGACGAGTGTCTCTTAGCATAATCCCCTCAAGGTCCATCTGTGTTGTCACAAATGACAAGACTTCATCTTTTTAATGGCTGAGTAGTATTCCATTGAGTATATATGCCACATTTCCATCCATTCACCAGTTGATGGGCGCTTAGGTTGTTTCCAAATCTTGGCTCTTGTGAATAGTCTGCAATGAACACAGTGGTGCAGATATATACAATTAGTGTTTTCACATTCTTCAGATAGATGCTTAGAAGTGAAACTCCTGGATCATGCGGTAGTTCTACTCTTAATTTTCTCGGGAACCTTCATACTGTTTTCCATAGTGGCTGTGCCCATTTCTATTCCCACCAAGAGTGCCGGAGGGCTCCTTTCCTCCACACCCTCGCCAGCACTTGTTGTTTGTTATCCTTTTGATACAGTCCATTCTCACAGGCAGGAGGTGATCTCTCATTGTGGTTTTGATTTGCATTTCTGCCATTTTCTTCCCATCAGTTGAGATAAAAATAGGCAGAATGAAAAAAAAATCATTCAAATGCTCCCCTCCCTCATGTCCAAAGGGAACTGGTGCCAATTTAAAGCTCTGCTTCCCCTGGGCTTCAGACTCATCTCTGCTTGCAAAGCCAAGGAGGTGGAGATGGCAGAGCTGGCCAGAAAAAATTGCCATCACCCACCCACTGTGGGCGCAAGGGCCTTTCCTGAGGGGACATAACCCAGGTGTCACCTGGAGTCTCTCTGCCCCTTAAAAGCTAGACCTCACTGCCCCAAGCCCATCCCGTGTCCCAGCCCCAGACATTCCGCGGTTACCACACACTCATCCTGCCTCCACTGGTTCCCATTTCCTGTTCTGTGATCTGTGGCTTGTTCTTTGTGTGCACGTGGCCTCCACCCAACCATGGAGTCAGGCCCCTCCCCACCCACAGGGCCTTGAGAGGGCTGATAGAGCCACAAAGCAAGTTTAAAATGAAATCTTGGACGGGCTCTCAAAAAGAACCTCAGACATATCACCAGCCTGGGTGCCAGCACCTGCCATGCTGCTGTTTTGTGCCCAGCCCCCCTGCAACTCCAGAAAGACCCCTGCACTTTGTCATGCAGAGAGCCCTGCTTTCTCCAGCTCCCACCACCACAGGCCAGAGGCCCTCCGCGAGTCCAGCGCTGCCCAGTCTCAGGACTGCTTGGCTGACTCCTTGCGTACAGCCAGACACACACACTTCCCCCCGTGGAGGGCGACTCGTCACGTGCTCCCCTGGGAAGGCGGATGGCCCGGAGTTGGTCCCATTTTTTATCACGATATTCTTTGCATGATGGGAAGCCGGATCTGCCCTGCCCAGCCTGTTCTCTCATCTGATCTCGCCCACCGGCTCTCCTCTAGCCAAACAGGGCAGGTGGGCCTGGAGGGAGATGCTGGCCCTGGGTGGGGACTGGACTGGTGAACTGGCCTCTCCAGGACAACACTTAAAACCAGCAGGGGACAAAGCGACCAACAGCCACAGCCCTGACAAGGGAGGTCAGACCACTTCACTGGCGTGGCCCCGAGTGGCTCGGGCACAGGGCGAGCCGCAGAGCACCGGACGTGGGCATCTCCAGGCCTTCACTCCGGGAAGAACAAGGCGGGGGCTGTGGCGTGTCTGCAGGCAAGAGGCCGTGCAGCAGCACCCCTGCCCCCCAGAAGGCCCTGGCCCAGGGCTGTGGACTGTCCACATCCACAACACCCTGCCTTTGCTTGTCCTTTGCAATGGAAAAGTGTCCAGCTGGCAGGTCCCCGGGGACAGTGACAGGCGAGCAAAGGAAGGCCGGCTGGCACCGGGGCAGGAATAAAGCTGTTCAGGCCCAGCAAAGGCAGGCCACACCTAGAGTCTTCCCCACAGTGTGGTCACGGTGCCTTCTGGCCGGCCGGCTCCCCCACCACTCCATGGCCAGGCCTTCCCAGGAGCCTTCCACCCTCCGTTAGCTACCATCTGGCGTGTTACTGAGAGCCTGGAGGGTGGCCAGGAGCTGGCACTGGCTAAGCGCGGAGATTTGCTGGCCTGTGTGCAGGGCTGGCTCCGGGGACCTCGGCTCTCTCCTGCTTCAGTGACGGGGGAGGGTTCCAGCTGCACCGAGAGTGGCCTCCAGGGCCGACAGATGGGCAGCCCCGGGAGGAAGCCGCATGGCAGGACCATGTTATTGTTAAACGCAGCTCATTAGGTTTTATCAGCAAGATGCTTCTCGGTTGGCAGGCACACACCTGCCTCCGACAGGAGCGGCCGCCAGAAGCACCCACGGCCCTGGAGTCTTCGGCGGGGAGGCTGGAGGGAAGGGCTTATTCTTGGAGCGGGGCAGCCTCTGCCAGGCCTCCTCTCTGTGTTTTCTCTGAGTCTCAGAGAAAATCTGGAGGGCACGTGAGCACCCTGCGCGGAGGCCTAGGAAACCTGACATGCCGCCCACCTGGGGCCAAGATTCAGGCAAGTCCGGGTCTTTCCGCTGCCAGCCAGCTGCCCCCGAGACGCCTTGGGAAACAGGCCACACCAGCCCTGCACACTCTGTATGGGCTACAGAGCTTTGCAGACCGCGAGGCAGACAGAGGGTGTTGTCCAGGCACTTGTGTACATACTGAAAGGTGACCATTTAGGAATGGAAGGCCATGGCCCAGCACTCAAGTGCCGGGGGCGGGGGGACAGATCTGCCCCTGAACTACCTTCGCCACAGCAGCAGAGAGCCCACCCGCAGCTCTCCTCCAAGGCAGAGCCCTCGAGGGAAGGGCTCCCGAGCAAGGGGAGCTCACACAGCCCCTCTGCACACCTGCCTCCGCCTGGACATTCCCAGGGGCCCTGGGCCTGCCCATGTGGGCGTCACTCTCCCCAGCACCACCTGGCTGAACACCCGGCCCTCGCCCCACTCGGGACTCCACCTGGTGCTACAGGCCAAAAACAGGTCAACCGGCAACGTGCTGGCCTGAGTCTCACGATCTTCCTGGAAATGCTCCCCCCACGCAAGGTGGCGGGGGCCCCAAGCTGTGCTGGTCTGGCTGCACCTTCCCCCATGCCAGGGTGGACACGGGCTGGGCTTGTCTTCCCAACTCTGCCTTCTGGCCCCCTCCCGGCAAGCTCCTCATCCCTCAGTCAAATGCACTTCGATGGCTGTGGCACACCTGGCTCCTCTTAGCTTCATGCTGAGACCCTCCCCACTCGACAGCCAACCCCGCCCCATCTTAGAGGAAGGACCAGCAGAGAGAGACGGGAGGTCTGACTTAGACCCCGCTGGGGACCCCGAGCCTGTCCCTCGACCGCCCCGTCAGCGGGTGTGATGACGGTGTGCCGCCTGGGCTGCCACAGTCAGACGCTGCGCGGAAGGGTCAGCGGCTCGCGCCGCCCGGCCGTGGGCTGTGCTCAGCAGCTGCTTCTCGGAGCCACCTGCGAATTTCAGGCCAGAAGTCAGGCGAGCGGCGGAGGGGTCTGGTGGTGGGCGGCGGCGCGGGCCTGCACTGGGAGCGGGAGCATCGTCAGGCTGGGAGCCAGGACGCCCGGGCCGCGCCCACGCCACCACGCAGCGGGAGAGCACTGGGCCTGGCCGAGGGGAAGATGGAGAATCATCTGACCACCTGCCATGAGCTGAAACAAGACTCAGCCACGGGCCTCCCTGGTGGCGCAGCGGTTGAGCGCTGCGCTGTGGAGCTGTCGGCAGCAGCAATGGAAGTTCGATGCCAGGCCGGGGAGAATCCCACATGGCGCGGCAGACCTCTCCTGCCTCGCCCGCTGCTCCCTTCAGCAGTGTATTTCTGATCTGCCTGTGCTGCTCCCCACTCTGTCTCTGGTGAACCCTCTCGCCGCCCCACGCCTCTGGCCTGTACCCCAGCTTGTATGCATAAATAAATAAATCTAAAAAAAAAAAAAAAGACAGCCTCGCCGGGGGTCCTCGCCAGCAGGTCCTCCCTTGTGGGAGCAGGCTTCCCCCAGCTGCACCTGGCCAGGGGCCCCGTTGCCCAGCTGGCGTCCATCCGCGTGGCCTGGCCACAGCGGCCCCTGAGCAAATTTGAGATTTTTCAGGAGTCTGCGGGCAGCAGGGCCTGTTGGTTTCATGGCCTTCCCATACCAGGGCTCCGGCCACAAGTCTACTGGCTTCACCTCGACTTCCCGGTTGTAAGACAGCAGCGGGAAACATCACTTCCCCAGACAGCTGCCCCCCAAGACTTGCACTTGGGGGAAAGGGCGTCTCATATCTAAGTCAAGTCCCCAGGAGACCGCCCTCAACTCCCACTGGCCAGACCCAGGTCACCGGTCCAGCCCTAAAGCCATTATTGCCAAAGGGCTGAGAGCTGAGCTTCAGGCTGTCCCCCAATGCACACACTGCACCCTATACCTGGGCACAACTGGGGTTCAGTTGGAAGGAAGCTGGGAGTGTGGATGTGCCATTGAGCAGCCAGGCCTTGTTGGGATTTTGGTGTGTAGCTTCGGTGTTATTTTTAACTGGAAATATTACACTGTCAAAACAAGTGAGTCACCAGGCTCTTCTGGTGAAGCCTGGTGGATTCTCAGACTTCCATCCAGATTCCCAGGGAGACACAGATGCCAGACAGGATAAGGCAAGGGAACTCCGACCGCCCTTGGAAGGGCTTGAGGTCACCACACCAGGACCTGGGTCGCTGGAGTGGGCCCAGGACCCAGGTGTAGGATTTGGTGAATGGCTTTTTTTTTAAAGATTGATTTATTTATGCATGCAAGCTGGGGTGTAGGCCAGAGGTGTGGGGTGGTGAGAGGATTCACCAGAGACAGAGTGGGGAGCAGAACAGGGAGACTGACTGAAGTACACTGCTGAGGGGGGTGCAGCGGGTAAGACAGGAGAGGTCTGCTGTGCCATGTGAGAAGCTCCCTGGCCGGGGATCGAACTTGTGTTGTAGTGGCTGCCGATAGCTTCATAGTGCTGAGACTTAACCCAGGTAATGAATGGCTTTTATTTGTTCCCTGTGTGACAGACACTCTGGTAGGAAAGAAGGAAACTGTCCATAAAACAGTAGGGAAAGATGAACTGAATTGTCCAAATGCCTCTGGGCAGTCCCCTCAGGCACGGGATCCCGAAGAGCCTGGGAACAGGTTGCCCGCATTCAAACCCTTGAGAAGCTACTAGGTCAGTCTCAGTTTCCACATTTGCAAAATCAGCATTTGGTGTCAAAGGTCAAGATCCTCACAGTTCTGATCTCTGGGACTGTGACCCTGAACCACACTTGGCAAGCAGGACCCTGTCCTGGTCACCCTCTCGCCTGACAGATGATGGAGGGGTGACCGCATAGTCCAGGCCTTGTTCTGTGTCTTATCTCATTTGATTTCCTCAAAGACTATGCAGATGAG
Source organism: Scalopus aquaticus (assembly GCA_004024925.1). Classification (NCBI taxonomy): domain Eukaryota; kingdom Metazoa; phylum Chordata; class Mammalia; order Eulipotyphla; family Talpidae; genus Scalopus; species Scalopus aquaticus. The sequence goes on along the minus strand of PVIJ01001517.1, from coordinate 42,128 downwards.
GAAACGGAGGCTTGGGGGGACTCCTGCCTATGTTCACCTGTTCAGACTGAATTGTGTCCCCCACATTCTTATGTTGAAGGCCTAACTCCCAATGTGAGTGTATTTGAAGGTGGAACTTCTAAAGAGTAAACTTAAATGGGGGCCTCCCTGGTGGTGCAAGGGGTTAAATCTCAGCGCTATCAAGCTATCAGCAGCCACTGCAGCATGAGTTCAATTCCCAGCCAGGGAGCTTCCCACATGGCTCAGCAGACCTCTCCTGTCTCCCCACTGCTCCCCTCAGCAGTGTACTTCAGTAGACCTGCCTGTTCCGCTCCCCATTCTGTCTCTGGTGAATCCTCTCACCCCCTACACCTTTGGCCTACACCCCAGCTCTTGTATGCATAAATAAATAAATCTTTAAAAAAAAGAATAAAATTAAATGAGGTTCCCAAGGGTGGGAGCCTAATCCAATAGGACTGGTATCCTTATAAGGGGAAGTGACACGGAGGACTCCATCACAGGGGAAAAGGCCACATGAGGGCACAGCAAGGAGGTGCCACCTGCCAGCTGAGGCGAGAAACCTCAGGGAAAACCAATCAAGACCCTGGACCTCCAGCCTCCAGAACTGTGAGAATAAATTTCTGACGTTTAAGGCTGTGATACTTTGTCATGGCAGCCCGAGCTGACAAATACGCCTGCAGTGGCAGAGCCAACACAGGGACCTGGCGATGTGGCTTCAGAGCGGGGCACTTGCCGACCTGATCCCCTGCTGCTCCCCACTTTGGCTGGGCAGGGGGACAGGTGCCTATGGCCAGGTCTGTGTGTAAGCACAAAGACGGACAGTTTCATTCCTTCTCTCTTTCCTCTACATAGCAAGAGACAGTCCATGAAAGACCAGCCAAGACCCAAGTTAGGGGGGAAATGTTCCCAACTAACTATGGGCAGAGTTGGGGGGCAGCTGGAACCGCCTGGGTCATGTGCAGAGGGGGACGGTGTCTAAGAGATTTCAGGCAGAGCTCAGATGGCATCATCATCCGCCTCCCAGGGAGCCCTTTTGGGTGCGGCCCAAATCAAACAGACCTGGACTGAAATCCTGCCTCCCCCAGGTGTGGGACCTTGGGCCTCAGCCTCTGAGCCTCCGTTTCCCCATCCATCGCATGGAGATAGCTGCTCTGACTGCAGCAGCACTGTAAAGACAGCACATGGGACTCTGCATCACACGTGGGTTTTATTCAGTCACGCCTGACCCCAGGGGCCACCTGAAATCCCCTTAGCTGCATCAAAGTGAAACCCGTAGCAGGCAGCCGTCAGTCCTTTCTGGAAGGAGCTGGGTATAAATTAAAGATCACAATCTCGCAGATCGGCTGCTGTTCTGCTCCTCCCCACCCTCATGCTGGGGGCGGTGGGGGCGAGGGTGTCTGGGCGCTGCCTGCAACCCCTGAAGTGCCTACCTCTTGCCCCAAATAGCAAATGCTCCTGGGGTTGGGGAGGGGGCACGCCCCGGAAAGACGCCAGAAAGCTGCCCTCCCTTGGTCTCTGATGCTTGGCGCTGTCTCCAGCTACAGCCCCACTGAGCATGCTCCCTCCACCCCCCCAGCCCAGGGCTGGGCAGCGGGGGTCAGGGGTGGGGGTCAGGCTCCATCTCGGGAGACCCAGGAAAGGAGGGATGTGCTGAGGGGGCTTTGTAAAAGGCTGGGAGCCCCAAGGGGCCAGAGAGAAAGCAGCTCTGTTTTCATCAGTGGATCTGCGGGGGATTCCTGCGGGGGATTCCTGCCTTCCTGCCCGTGGTTGCCAGCCCCCCTCGCCACCACCACTCTGCACCACATCCCCGAGGCCAAGAGGCACTGGGCTCTCTACCCCTTCCGGGGGCCCCGGCCTGGGCCAAGGCCAGTTGAGCAAGCATCCTGTGGGCAGGTCATGTCCAGGCCCAGGTGTTCTCCACCTGGGGAACCTGGAGGCACTGCTAGAAGCGTGAAGCCTTGGCCCCCCATGCCGGGATCCCAACCACACCCCACCTCTCCAGCTTGTGGCTTTGGACAAGTCACCCCTCTCCAAGCCCCATCCCCCTCACCAGTCACAAGGGAGACACCAATAACAAGCATGTCACTGGGTCACAGTGAGGATTAATAAAAATGAGCAGCAGGGCCTGGAGGGACCAAGCTGGAAACAGTGAACAAGCGCTGGTGCAAAGCCTGGCTACGGGGAGGGGCGGGAGTGCACAAAACGCAGGGCTACGGACTGAGTGAGGAGCGAGGGCTCCTATTCACGACCTGCCCCTCGCTTGCCCCACAGTGTGGGTGGGGAGGTGAACCAAAAGGCAAAGCCACATCCAGTATTCCCACGGCAGGGTGCAGCCTGCACAGGGGGAAGTTCCCAGCCTTGATGGCAACTCCTCCCACGCCCCCTGCTTTCTCTGTGAAACTGAGACCCCCCGACCTGGTCCTCTTCACAGAGCTATGTGGCCTTCAAATGGGAAAAGGGAGCGAAAGAACTTTGCAAACTACAGTTGACCCCTGAACAACATGGGTTTGGTGTGCATGAGTCCACTCACACTGGATTTTTTTTTCTCTTCTAGGCTTGAGTCCAGGGAGTCAACCCACATCCACGGCTGGTTCAATCCCAGGATGCAGAGCCCTGGGATTTGGAGGGCCCAGTAGAAGGGAATCCGAGGAAGGGGTAGGGGGTCCTGAAAACCAGCCCCCCACTGCTACCCAAGGACACATTTAGTTGCCATACTAGGATTTTTGGCTACGGAGAGGGGGGTCGGCTCCTCTACACCCAAGTCGTTCAAGCGCCAACCGCACGAAGCACGGGACCACCCAGACAGGATGCTCTCTTTAGGGTCGGCAGTAGGTCCTGGGCATCTTTCTCTGCTCTCCAGGCCCAGCCTCCACCCCACCACAACAGAATAAGGTCTCTCCGGAGATTTAAAGTCTCCATTAAACATACCCAGTTTCGCTTGATTCTCAGACTTCATATCTTTGTATCTGAGGGGGAGAAAGCAAAAATTATCCAAAATTGAGTTGGTAATTAAGTGTTCTGTGGCAAAGCCAATTCATCTCACCTCTATCTTAATGTTTTAAGCAAAAGCCATAAATCACCACCACCTTCAATGCATTAAATTATAAGGAAAATTGGCAGTCGGCTGGATTTTCATGCCTTGGCCATGAAAAAAAAGGTTTCTTCTTCTGCCTGTCTTTAATCACGAGTGTTAATTATCTTGGTTACATGCTCACAAATTAATTATGAGCTAATGAAGTTAAAGGAGGTCATTTGTTAAGGAAAATGATTCCATATTGTTAGCTCTAGGGGATTAAATGGGAAAACTACTGTCATGAGAACAGTTTTAAAAATTTACCCCCATATTTGATTTGTGAGGTTGCCCAGCTGAAAGGATGAATAACAAAGGCGCCTATGCTGCCCTTGAATGCCTGAGGGATTTGGGGTCCCTGGCAGCCTCAGTGTTCCCCGACAAACTGAGATCTGCCCGTGCAGGAGCGGCTTGCCAGTGGAGCTATTCCAGATGAAAGAGGTTTCTTGGGGGGGGGGGGTGCTGGGGGAACATAGGTGCATCGGTGTGTGCTACAGCAAGAATGAGCAGATATTTACAAGTGTGAGAGAACTGGTAGGGTGTGGGGGGTCAGAGAGGGTTAGTAAGATGTCGGGTGTATGTGCCCAGGCAAACAGGCAGTAGGCTATAGCCCGTGGCCCCAAGCCAGCAGTTTTCTCAGTAATGCCAAGCAGCTGAATAGAAACTGCCTTACTGGGTAGAAAACAGAAAAGAGCCTTTCGTCGCTCTGTTCTTCCCAGGGGGTTCCAGATGCTGCCTGAGAAGCACAGAAAGCCAAGGGCAAGGCAGGACGCTCGGGCTTGGTCAGGACGGGCTGATCTGAGTCAGGACAGACGAGGCCTAGGAGCCAGTGACCAGCGTTCCATGCCTTCCCACCCTTCGACAGGCCGGCAATGCAGGGGGAAGCACCGCAGTGAGCTCACAGGTGTGAGAGTCTGTGCAATGCTTTCACGCCCATGCTGAGAGGCAGACACAGCCAGTCACCTCCCAACAGTCATTCTCCTGTTTGTCTTAGAAACAGGACCCTTGTTTGGCGCAAAGCGACAGTGCGTCTTGCAACAGAGGCCTTGGAGGTAACGTACAGGGGGCACCTGAGGCCAAGAGGGACAGGGACCTGCCTATCACGCCCCGCTCCTCTGACCCTCCCTAAACCCACTCTCATTCTAGGCTGGAGAGAGAGAAACCTCATTTAAAAGAAAAAAAAATTTATCTATTTATGCATACAAGAGCTGGGGTGCAGGCCAGAGGTGTTGGGGGTCAGAGGATTCACCAGAGACAGAGAGGGGAGCAGAACAGGCAGATCTACTGAAATCCACTGCTGAGGGGAGCAGTGGGGGGGACAGGAGAGGTGTGCTGCGCCATGTGGGTCAGCTCCCTGGCTGGGGATTGAACTCGTGCTGCAGTGGCTGCCGATAGCTTCATAGTGCTGAGACTTAACCACCTGTGCTACCAGGGAAGCCCAGAAACCTTCTTTACATGTGACCCCTTTAATTAAGCATAGAGGAGAATTAACCCCAAGCTGAGTCACACCACACCTCCATAAGGCCCCCCAAGAGCGTTAACTCAACCACGATGTAAAATAGCACTTCCCACAGATGTCACTTGAAATTTTTTAGTATCCATATTAAAAAAGCAAAAGGAAACAAGCAAAATTAATTTTAATAATTATCTTTTCTTCAATACATCAGAGGGTACTCTCACCTCTTATCTATACTAAAAATCTACACAAAAAATATATTAGTGATATTTTATATCATCTTTTTCATACCAAGTCATCAAGACCCAGTGTATTTTGCACTTACACACCCAGTTCACACTAGCCACACCCCAAGCTCTCACTAGTCACCGTGGTGCGTGGCTCCTGTGTGCGGCTGCCGTGTGGAATAGAATGTTCTAGAAGGCTAGTGGGAAAGTGTCGCATCCTGAGAGGAGCCAAGCACTTGAGGGCCACCAGCTGGGCCTGAGGACACCGTTCCTCCTTCGTCCTCAACATTACCATCTATCATCAAAATCTTTAAAAACATCTGAGTTTTTAACAAAGTGTCTTTTGTTCCCTCAGCCTTTTCCTGACCTGGAGGGAAACGATCCAGCGACTTTTTCTAGGCCTGTTCCCATGACAGTTTCTATTTGTGATTTATCTTCACCAGATCCTTTGCCCATTGTCTCAATCGGTTCCTTTGACTTTTGCTCATGGAATGATTTGAATATTAATTCTTTGTCAGATGTGAAGAAACCATTTTCTCTGGGCCTGTGCTTCGCTCTAACCCCGTGTCTTTGTCAATCTGAAGTTGTTTTGTTTTCATCTAGTCAAGGATGTCTGACTTTTCCTCGGTAGCATCTGGGTTCTGTGCCTCAGGGAGGAAGCCTTATACTCCCCAAGATTACAAAAATGTTCTCCTATATTTTCTGCAAATATTCTATTCTCATTTTTGTTTGTTTAGCACTTTGCTCCATCTGGAATTTATTTTTGCCCAGCACTGTTCTTAGCACAGCTTACAAATGTTAGCCCCTGTGCTGAGCAGGGAGGGAGGCTCCTGAGAAGGGTCTGTTGAGAAGAAATGTGGAACCCCGGGAGTTTGAGGGGGCTGGTAATAGCCACAACAGCAGAGCAGTGCCTGGGGGATGGGAAGCTCAAACCCTGGGCCCTTAGGGCCTCTTAGCAACCCCAAGACCACCCCAGACAGACTTTCTGATCCCTCGGAACCTCAGTTTACCCTGGATAAAGTGAGGATAGCTACTTTTGACCCATTTTCTCTGTTCTAAAGAAGATAGTGTTTGTCCTCACAGGGTGGTTGAAAGGCCAAAATTAGCGAGCGCTCTGTGGTTGGCCACAACAGCCCCAACCACTCTCCCGGTCCCAGGAGTTGACTAAGGTCAGCCGGGCAAACTTCTGGGAGTCTCTCATGCCGGACGCTCAGATACCAGCTACAGCTGCGGCCATCTGAGGCTTGGCTGAGTCCCGTGTCCAACACGGCTCATTCACATGGCCGACCGTGGACAGGACTGCTGGCAGGGTGGGCGCTGTTTCAGACAGGTAGTCAGGGAGGGCTTCTCTGAGGAAGTGACATTTCGGCTGAGGCCTGAATGCTGAGGACACAGGCATGCAAATGCCTGGGGGCTGCCTGTCTCTAGCTCTGCAGGAAGAACTAAGTCCCACAGCAGGTGAATCCAGCTGGCCAGCACAAGGATTCTCTGGGCCTTGGGAGTTCGTTCTGCAGAAGAACAAGAAAACGCAACCGAGAGGAGAACGTGCGGGAAGCCCGCCCAGCTCAAGGCTCGAGAGAACGAGATCAGGGCGAGGATTCCTCCTCCATCTTGGAGAACTGGTGAGGACTCCTCTATCTTGGAAAACTGGTTTAGTCGAGGCCTTCTGACTGAATGAGGATGGTTCCCCATTCTTCAAGTTTGATTATTGCCACCAGCGACAAGCCAGTGACAGCTTACCCCAGCAAAAATAGCACGACCGGAGACAGAATGCAAGATAACAAGCATCCTTTATGAAGCGAGTGAGCCCAGCAGGCGCCCAGACACCCCTCGTGCTGCTCCCTTCTCTTTGACATGAACAGCTGCACTAATGTGAGTTTACACATCAGATTAAAAATAATTTGCTAAATATCGCGGAGGAGTTATTTCTAAGTGGCTTCAGTTACTGTAATGAGATGCAGGGCTGGTTTGACAGTGAGGTGCACATTGACAATAAAAGCAGGGACTTGAGGCAAAACTCCGGACAAATGATCCACAGGTTCACATTTAATTGGGTGGCATGCTAGCCCGGATTATTAGCTGTGTGTCCCAAGACTCTGCTTCATTTCAGTGTGCCTCTGTGACCGGACATGGGCAGGATTGCCAATCCACTGGATTTTCTTTCTTTTTCAAAACCTCATGATGAGGCTGTTTTGAGCCGGCGCCGAGCTGGGCTCTGCAAGGAAATCATAAAGCTGAGGCAAGATCTTCCCCCCACCCTCAGGTAGCTCAGAGCTGTAGAAACAACTAACTTAAGAAAAAATTGAAATCCATACTGAGAGGAGACTCAGTGAAAGATCTGTAATTAATTCTGCTGAGGAGGAGCCAGGGGCCAGGCTCACAGAGGATGCTCACCTGAAAGATTGTTTGTTTTTTTGGTTTTTTTTTTAAAGATTTATTTTATTTATACATACAAGCTGGGGTACAGGCCAGAGGCGTGGGGCGGCGAGAGGGTTCACCAGAGACAGAGCGGGTAGCAGAACAGGCAGATCAGAAACACACTGCTGAGGGGAGCAGCGGGCGAGGCAGGAGAGGTCTGCCGCGCCATGTGGGATTCTCCCCGGCCGGGCATCGAACTCTCATTGCTGCTGCAGACAGCTCCACAGCGCAGCGCTTAACCGCTGTGCCACCAGGGAGGCCCAAAGCTTGTTTGTTTTTAATAAAAGGTCAGAGGAAGTCAAGTTCAAGGCCTCTTGCCTTCAAAGTCCAAGAGCAGAGTCAGGGTCCCACATCTGCCCGAGGAGAAGTTTCAACTCAGCAATTCAAGTCGGTCTCTCCATGGACACATGTTAGAATCACCTGGGAGGCTTTGTTTTGTTTTTTAAGATGTATTTATTTATGCATACAAGCCGGTGGGCAGGCCAGCGGTGTGGGGTGGTGAGAGGGTTCACCAGAGACAGAATGGGGAGCAGAACAGGCGGATCTACTGAGATACACTGCTGAGGGGAGCGGCGGGGAGACAGGAGAGGTCTGCTGCGCCATGTGGGAATCTCCCTGGCCTGGTATCAAACTCATGCTGCAGTGGCTCCGGACAGCTTCACAGTGTTGCACTTAACCCGTTGTGCCACCAGGGAGGCCCTCACCTGGGAGTTTTGAACCACTACCTGGCCCCACTCTGCAAAGGTCCTCACCTAACTGGGCTGGGGCAAGCCAGGCAACCACAGTTTGAAGAGTTCCCCAGTGACTCCAGGAGGCAGCTGGGTTGCCTTCTCCTTATTAGTGGGGAGAAAGAAAGTGGGACTATGCCAGCCGTTGTCAAAGCGAAGTCGCTGGACCACCATCCCAGGAAATAGGCATGAAATGCAAATTCTCCAAATCTATCCCAGGGTGCTGCATCAAAAACTCTGGGCCCAGGCTCCTGTGTTTTAGCAAACCCTCCAGGTGACTGGGAGGCAATGTCAAGTTTGAGAGCCATTGAATTAGCAGTAACCATAGCAGAACAGTGGGAAAGACGCCTAACCCTCTGTCATAGGTGTGTCCTGACCTCTGCCTTTAATTCTGCAATTAGAAATGTGGCCATTCTTTGGATACTTACTGTAGCCAAGTATACCAGGGTTTTCCAGAGAAACAGAATCAGTAGGCAACATGTATCTTTTTCCTATAGTAATGTGGAGGAAATGGGGGCATTGCCTCTTGTGATTGTGCAGGATGGGAAGTCCTAAGATTTGCCAGTGGGAGGGGGAAGCCTGCTGGGGCCTCAGTCTGAACCCAAAGGCTGTGAACCAGGGGCCCCTGGAAGGTTAAATCCCAGTCCAAGGGCTGGAGAAGACCCAGGTCCCAGTTCTATCTACAGCAGGCAGAAGAAAGCAAGTTCTCCCTTCTTCTGCCTTTTCTATTTAGGCCCTCAAGGGGTTGGATGAAGCCCCACCTGAGGGAGGCATCTGCTTTCTGGGCCCACCAATTCATTCGAGTCTGTCCTGGAAACACCCTCCTAGACACACTCCCAGAATAATGCTTAGCTAGGGCCTACCTCTTAGCACAAGGGCTTAAGTCTCAGACTATGAAGCTATCAGCAGCCACTGCAGCACAAGTTCAATCCCCGACCAGGGAGCTTCCCACGTGGCCCAGCAGACCTCTCCTGCCTCGCCCGCTGCTCCCCTCAGCAGTGTGTTTCAGTCAATCTGCCTATTCTGTTCCCCACTCTGACTCTGGGGATCCTCTCACCTCTGGCCTACACCCCAACTCTCATATGCATAAATAAATATTTTTTTAATTATAATGCTTAGCTAAATGTGTAGGCCCTGAGTGAACCCCTCTAGTTGACCCAAAATTAACCACCACACCTGGCCCAGCCACTCATTCACTACTTTGAAACCCTTTCAGGTGGGTCTTATCTGGAAGATCGCCGGCTCTCTAGATGAGGGTTCAAGGCTCAAAGCTTCTGAGCAGGCTGCAGGTGCACAGCTCGCGCTGGGTACAGTTCCAGACCTGTGGAGCCAGGTCTCTCTGACCTCGCAGCTGTGCAGGCCCATTTCCCCTGACACCTGGCTGCGGGTGGCACACAAATATTGGGCAGTGCAGGTAGTAGTCAGAAGAATCTGGGAGTCCTTTGTCTAGAGAGGGGTCACAGCGTTAGGAGAAAAATTCCACTGTGTCTGGAGCTCAGTGCAGCTCTTTGGACCTTATGGTGCCACCCTCCTGGGGGCAATTTGGGTGAGTTGCAGAATAAGGGCCTCAGAGGAAATAAGAGAGAAACAAATGTCTCCTTTAACTCGCTTCCCCTGCGGTTTGGTTCAGCAGGACCATCAGCTCACAGGCCTCTGCCTACGGAGTAGGAATTTGGAGGCTTTCCAGAAATGTTCCCCTGGAAATGCAGAGACGAAGCCTCAGGGGGTAAGTATGAAGGTGCCCATCCAGTTGTTTTACCACCTGCCAACTGGAGGTCTGGGAATTGGGGGGCAAAGACGCAGCTACCCCAGTTGGCCTGGCCCAGTCCCGCAGGGAAGCTTCTGCCAGGCCGCCCCTCCCCACCGCCCACTTCCTCTCCCCTCCCCTCCCCCAGGCCTTCCTGGCTCTTCCTGGAGCACAGCTCACCGGTCTCCAGCCAGGCCAGCACCTGGCAGGTGGGTATGACAGGGTGAGTCACGGCTTCCTGGAAAACTGTGGTCTAGACAACGTCCCAGAGGGCAAGGGTAGCTCCAACCGGCCTCTCCAGGAGTCTTGTCCAAGGTGGACTGTTCCAGGAACATGAACTGCCCCTGGAGGAGAGGTCGGGGCCTCAGGCTCACCCTGCCGGTGTAGCTGGTTTCTAGCTGTTCCTCCTCCCACTTCACCTTGATTCTGTACTTCCAGGGAGCCAAAGCAAGACCTGGAGATCTTTTCTAATTGTGTCCCAAACTGTAATGTGCATAAAACATCACCTAAGAACTTGCTAACACTCAGGTGCTGATTCAGCAGGTCTGGGACAGGAACAAGCCCCAGCTTCTGCAGCAAGCGCCAGTGGTGCTGATGATTCTGGCCCGCAGCCCACACTGAGGAACAGAGGCCAGAACTCAGCTTCTAGTTCTGTGCTCCCAGGGTGGGCTCTGGTTTGAAGAGGAAGGGTCCAGACACCGCAGGGGCTAGCAAGGACAGGGCAGGAGCGGAGGGAATTCTGCAGAGAGAGGTCTCGAGATCTACCTTCTAGAGAACTCTAGAGACCTACCTCTAGAGAAGTGCGTTTGGTGGTTTAGAGGAGGCTGATCAGCCTGTGCCTGTCAGGAAACTACCCAGGGCAATGCAATGATCCCCTAAAAGGAGGTCCAAGAAGAGTGGGTGCTCCACCCACCAGGTGGATGCATCCATCCTTCACTGCGCATGGAGTATTCACAAAGTTCTTGCCTCTGGGTGGTGCAGCAGTTAAGCGCTGCACTGTCGGCTATGCAAGTTTGACGCGCCCCTCCAGGGAGATTCCCACATGTCGCAGCAGACCTCTCCTGCCTCACCCGCTGCTCCCCTCAGCAGTGTATTTCCATCGATCTGCCTGTGCTGCTCCCCACTCTGTCTCTGGTGAACCCTCTTGCTGCCCCACACCTCTGGCCTGTACCCCAGCTTGTATGCATAAATAAATAAATCTTAAAAAAAAAAAAAAGGTCTTGTCTCAGTTGTGGGTAATAATTAGCCCTATACTGAGTTTTGCTCTGGTTCTGCCTCCCAAATCCCAAAAGTAAGACTCACTATAATTTGAGCCTTGCAGGAAAAAAGCTCAAGGATTCAAAAATATCCAGTACCCAAAAAGGTAAAATGACAATACCTGATATCCAATCAAAGATTACTAGACAGTCATCAAAGCAGAAAAGTATGACTATAGTGATGAGGAAAAGCAATCTATTGAAATCAAGCCAGAACTGACCACAGAAGTTAGAATTAGCACACAAGAACATTAAAACAATTGTTAGAATTATAGTCTCTAAGTTGCAAAGTTACACTGAGCCATGGAAGATATTCTATAAGGCCATAATCAAATTTTTAGATGTCTCAGAAGCAGATAAAAAACAACACTGGATGGGATTAGTGAAAGTTTAGATATTACAAAAGAAAAGATGTATGAGGGCCTCCCTGGTGGCGCAATGGGTTAAGCACAGCACTACGAAGCTGTCCAGAGCCACAGAAGCATGAGTTCATTCCCCCGCTGGGGAGATTCCCACATGGCGCAGCAGACCTCTTGTCTTGCCCGCTGCTCCCCTCAGCAGTGTATTTCGGTCGACTTGCCTGTTCTGCTCCCCACTCTGTCTCTGGTGGGTCCTCTCACCTCCCCACATTTCTGGCCTACACCCCGGCTTATATGCACATAAATAAATCTTTAAAAAAAAAAGTATGAATGTGAAGACATAGCAATAGAAGTTAACCAAAATGAAACAGAGGAAAGAAGGAAGATTTTTTTTTAATTAATAGCCTCAGTGAACTCTGGCATAACTTCCCTTAGCTAATGTTGGTGTAAATGGAATCCCAGAAGGAACCGGGGACAAGCTGAAAATATTTGTGTGAGCCAGTAGGACCAGGGCAGGGCCCAAGAACTTGCACTAATAATAAGGCCCCAGGTGATGTTAATACTCTTGGTCCAAAGACCAAAATTGAAAAATTACTGCTCTAAGGCAAGAGTTGGCAAAGTCTAGCTTATGGGCTGAATCTCCTGTGTCTGCAAAGTTGTATTGAACACAGTCACATTTCTCTATTTGCATATTCTGTGTGGCTGCTTTTGTGCTACAACAGCAGAATTGAGTAATTACAACTCTCAAAAGCAAATATTTAGTATCTAGTCCTTGATTAAAAAGGTTTGCTGACTCCTGCTTTAGGGGATAAGCAGGGCTCAGGTTGTTTGTAGCCAAAGTGTCAGCCCCAGCAGCTGGCCACTCACAATGTAGAATCTGACCACAGAGGACCCAGCTCAGCGACTTCTGGGGGTCATATCACACATGACCTCCAAGTGATTCTAACTGGGGTAGAACTTGGGGGAATGAGACCAGGGCCTGGACCCCATCTTCACTTGGGTATGCCAGACCACTTTGCGACCTCCTGGTAGGCAGCCATCTTCCCAAAGAGTGTCATTCTCTGGGATGGCCAGTGTCCACCCAGTCTCTCCTCTGTCAGGTAGACCAGCAGAGGCTACTGTTGATGAGAAAAAAACCAAGAGCACACATGGAATGAGGCTGGGACAGAAAACAATTTTCTCTATCAGGGCCTCCCAAGGATGAATTCAGGACTCGGCGGCCCCTGTTCCCCTGTACACCCAAACGCCATTTCATCCATCCACCCACCCAGCATCTTATCACTTATTCTTCCATCCATCCATTCATTCCAGCTTTCTTTTCACCTGCCACTATCTCTCCACCATCCCTGCCCTTCATCCACCTGCTGATACGGTAACCCATTCAGCCACCCATTCAGCCACCCATTCAATGAATGGATTTACTCACTGAGCAGAATTTATGCTGGGCACTGTGCTGGTTGCTGGGCATACAGCTGGAAGTGAGAAATGTGGGCCCTCCACTCTAAATTTACAGCCTTCTGTAGGAGACCCATAACAATTAATCACACACCACACTACAATTGCATTAGTGCTATAAAGAAACCCATAAAATCAGTCCCATTAGGGAGGCTAAGGAAACTTCCTTGAGAATATGATGTTGGAGCTGGGGCCTGAGAAGCAGTGAAGTTGGCTGACTCAGCAGGGGAAGAACATTCTAAGAATCACACAGAGCTGCCCATGGGAAGGCCCCAAACAGGAAGGAGGGAGAGGACGCGCTGTCAGCCCCACCCCAGGCCTGCACACTCAGCCTCTCCAAGGAACGGTGGCCCAGGGCTCCCTGTTTTCGAAAGCTCAGCAAGTGGTTGGGGTGCTGCACCAGGTCTGAAAACACTTCCAGCCATTTCTGGGACCCTTCCCGGTCTTGTGGATGCCTTGAAATGTACATGGGGCTCTGTCCACAGGTTCTCAGGGAGCAGCCACTTTCTGAGACAGGTAAGGAGCACATGCCCATTTCACAGATTAGGAAACTGACCACTACAGATACCCCCTCCCACTGGGTGCTGTGAAGAAGAACAGGTAGAACTGTAACAGGGTGGTTCCCCAGGAAAAAGGGTGTGTTCCAGGTTCCCTGTCCCACCCAAGGTAGGGTGGAGCTGAGCAGGATATAAGAAGCTTGAGAAGAGAGACAGGAGACACAGAGGACTCACACAGAGGAGACAGAACACAGAGACAGAAGACAGAAGGAGACGGAAGAAGGATGGAGCCAGAAGAGGCCAGAGGAGCAGAGAGACTTGTAAAGAAGCTGCACTGGCCTGGACCGATTGAAATAGACATGGGTGAGAGACCCGTGGGGAAGTTAACGGTGGCTATTTTGATTTTGGTTTTGATTTTGTTCTGTTCCTCTCAGAATTGCCTGACTGTTTCTGACCCTTTTGCATGGGTCCCTGCCCAAAGGTATTTTCGTTCCTCCCAGAATTGTCTGGCTGTATCTGACCCTTATGTGTGGGTCCCTGCCAAAAGCTGTTCTAGACTTGTGGCAGGCTTTCGAGACTTGCTTTGGGCCAATCCCGTTTGGGTGGACTTGTACCCACGGGGAGTTGGATAGCATTGGGTGCTTGACTTAGAAAATACATTCTTTGTCTCTCTGTCTTTTCTAATTGTATTAAAGTTTCTTTCCATAAAAGGTCCTATATGTTTTGTATTGATAGGGCAGATGGCAGAACCCATTTAGACCAGGGCAGGTCTGGGGTTTCGGGGGTGTCCCCCTCCCTGCCCTGTAACAGAACCTTATTTCATTACTCATCTCACTTGACCTTGATTTCTTCCAGAGCCCACACTGGCTCAGACCTCCGCTTCCAAATGGTGCTCACTCACCTTGGCGGCAGGCCCGGCCGTAAAGGGACGGGTAATTAACGTCTTGGACTCCTTGGTCCACACAGCTCCGGTGCAGGCGCCCAGCTCTGTCCCGGCAGCACCCAGGCCTGCTGAGACATCATGTAAATGCACGCGTGTGGCCGTGGTCCAATAAACTGTATTGATAGTCACTCACATTTGGATTTCATGTGTCTTACATGTCACTAAATGTTTTTCTTCTTTTGATTTTTTTCCCCCCAACCATTTAAAAATACACAAAACCATTTCTTAGCTCAAAGACTACAAAAGCAGGCATCGGTCTGAGGGAGCCGACCCCGCACTAATCCATCCTACTCTAGGTGTCCGTGACAGTGAGCGAGCGTCTGTCCATAGCCATGAGCCGGCTCCCTGGGACCTACTGGCAGTGGTGCTCTTGGACCTGTCCCTTCTCTCCCCCAACCCCTGACTCCCTGCCTGCTCCTCTTGGCTTGTCCTTGGACTTGCCCAGATCTTTAGTTCCCAGATCTGCACTTGCCCTTAGACCTGAGCAGATTCAGCACTAGCCACAGACCACCCTGCCTAGCCCCGCCCCACTTCCCCAGACCCACACTTAATTAGCATGCCACTTGGAAATTCAAAGTAGCGGCAGGCACTTGTGTATTTTCAAAGAAACTGTATCCTCTGGGCCTTCTGCAGCCCACAGCCTAAGGTGAGGAAGCTGACCCAGAGCTGAGTTAGCCTTTGTCAGACTCCAGTGGCGTAGAAGTCACATTGGTTTGGTGCTTTTCACACCCAGCCCCTTCTGCATCTTATCCTGAAGTTCTCTTGTGACACTGAACTCTTTTTCAGTGGATTACTGTAGCTACCAGCCAGTTCTGTAATCTCTATCCCCTGGGGTCAAGTTCAAACAGAATTCCAATGTGATTAAGTAAACATATGCAAGTAGTAGATTTATGGGCTACTGTGCTATTCTTTGTGATGTTGGCATTGGGGGCAGGGAATTATAACAGCGCCTGTGTGCTGGGTTCATTCCTAAGAAATTAACTCATCAGTTCCTACTGTAGATGAAATGCTTCTTGGGACATTTGAAATTCAAAGTGAGATGCATTCAGGGCCCCATCAGTTGAAGAGGAGGAGGGAGAGGACGATCCGGAGGAGATGATTAACAAGAAAGGGCCAGTGAAGAGCGAGCTGATGAATTGTGGCTGTTTGGGAATCACGTGGTTTGCAGGGGAGCGGAAGCGAGTCTCGGGTATTTCAGTCCATCACGACAGAAAAATTGAACTGTAAATGGTACCTGGAGCAGTGGGCTGGAACTGCCCCACACAGGGAGTTAATGGAAATGTGGAGAGCTGCTCGCTTTTAACAAAGTACTTGAGCAATTATCTCAGTACACTGACTGTGCAGGGGACCCCGCGGGCTGCTTGGTTACTGAGGCATTTAGAGGCAAAATAAATTTCCTGCCAGCCGTGGCAAGCCAGGTGCTCCGGTTCAGATTTGTCACCAGCAACAAATGATATCTGGGACCCCAACCCCACCCCATGGCTTCTTCTGCACCCCAGGGATAGAGGACCTCCAGAGAAACAACTGTAGACAGATCCAAGTCACGTCCAGTCCCCAAGCACAATCCCACTTGATCCTCACACCGCCCTCTGAGCTTCACCATCACCCCACATGTGGATGAGAACCCCAGTTTACAGTGGAAAAAACAAGGCCCGGGCAGGTAATCAAGGCAGAGCCAGGGCTGGAAACCACATCAGCTGACTGAGTCCCGAGCTCTTCTCGTCACGCCCGAGGACAGGATCCTCAGCATCCTGCAATACTCAGCCCTCCACGCCCTCACACGAAGCTCAAAGAATCTTTGGGGCCAGACCCACTGGGGAAAGGGAAGTGGTTAGTCCTGGCCTTGAACTAGAAGAAAAGGGGAAATGACAAGGGAAGGGTTATATAAAGACAGCTGGAGTCCCAGTCAGATCTAAGTGAGGACATGCCTGTATGGGCTTGTCTGGGAGTCGGGGTAGGGGGTTCCCATGTCATCTACAATACAGAAGTCGAGCCGGTCCAGTGCAGCAGGTCGGTGGGAGCTCACAGCTCAACCACTGACGTGGTGCCCCAGGATTAGTCCAGAGCTACAGACTCAAGGAGGACTGGAGCCCTGTCCCCAGGATCTCTGAGGCAAAGGGGCGGGGCTAGTCTGTGTATGAAAATGAGGTTGTCCAGCCAGCGCAGTTCCGATTGGTAGAGAGTTTGCCAAGCAGTGACTGATCGAATTTCAACGCTGGTGTGGTTTCATTTCATGCCTGCAGGCTCTATTCGGTTATTAGCCAGACTCTCCAGGATGGCTCCATGTGCAATTTTCTTTTTTATTTTATTTTATCACCCTACATACGGATACTAGAGAACTTCATTACTTGAAAACCAATAAAATTAAAGCAAAGGAATCAAGTATTTATTTACCTGTCTCTCCGAAAAGGACTATACCACTGGGAAACCAAAGAGGAGTTGATGGGGGGAAATTTCTCATTATAGAAGTATCCCAGCGAACATAGAAGAAATGATGGAATTAGAATGTCACCATTTAGAAATCCATAATAAATTAATGGACCTAAGCATTGATCCTCGATATTGACCCTCCCCTAAGCATTAGTGGCTGCTAATATCATAGACAGATAACAGTAGAAATGAGGGGAGACAGGGGGAGAGGCGGACCCAAAATTATGTCCCTACTGATAGAAGAACCCAACACCACCTATGAAGTAGGACCAACCCTCCAAAGTTAAACTGGAATCTGATCAAGTTTTAAGGTCCAACTACAATTCTAGGAAATACAGCAGACAAAAGAGCATGTTAAAGAACACCAAAGGGATGAAATCCCAAAACTCAGACTGTGGAAACACCACAGGGCAAGGAGTCTGGTTTAGAGCACAATTAAGTTGGAAGCGACAAAAAGAAGATGGAGGGGGAACTACAGAATTCAAGAAACTTAGGAGACAAATCAGCCAATCACAAAGTATGAACATATTGTGCCTATTGATTCAAATAACTGGAAATTGAAATCCTGACTTGACACCCGATGATATTTATAAATCATTATTAATTACTTTAGGGTGATCATTCTATTATAGGTATTTTTTGCAGCGGCCTTATTTGATTCATCCTTGTCTCAGATGCAATTGAAATAGTTACAGTGACTCTGTAGCCAAACCCTAAATAGCACTGGCTACTGGGATACCTCAGGGCCTGGATTTCAGTGGGGGTAACTGGGGTACCCACCCAGGAAATTCCCTGTCAAAGATGGCAGATACCTAGCAGAATACTGGGTGACCACGGCGCCACCTAGTGGAAGAGGGTGTGACCCTGAGCATGTTTATGTTACTTCATGGAAACCTCCTAAGGGCTCAGGTGCTTTGTAAAGGGGACTAGAGAGAGACCCAATGTGTACACTGGGTTAGGATCAGATTAATTGGGGTTATTACTTAAAACATGACTCTCCTTTGTGCACAGGCTGGTAAGGAGTACCGAAAACCAGGTGGCTTATTACTTACAAAAAGATAACAATTTTTTGGGTAAACCTCGGATATTCACATAGATATTCATATTTCTTGGCTGTCTTCCATGGGAAGAGAACATCCAATGGCTCTTCTATTCAAGAGCATTTAAACCCCAGTATTATCTGGGTTTAATGCACAGCATCTTCCCTTCTCTGAGCAAATTTTTCCCAACCCAGTAGTGCACAAACTTTAGGAGGCAAAAGACTCACTTGTTATAAATACAGGTCTGTGGGCCTCCCCGGTGGCGCAGAGGGTTGAGCGCAGCACTACGAGGCTGTCCAGAGCCACTGCAGCATGAGTTCGATGCCCGGCCAGGGAGCTGACCCACATGGCGCAGCAGACCTCTCCTGCCTCGCCCGCTGCTCCCCTCAGCAGTGTATTTCAGTAGCTCTGCCTGTTCTGCTCCCCACTCTGTCTCTGGTGAATCCTCTCACCACCCCACACCTTTGGCCTACACCCCAGCTTGTATGCATAAATAAGTAAATCTCTTTCAAAAAAATACAGGTTCCACGTCATCCTTCTCCACAATTTTGGGGGCGGGTGTCGAAGAACCAGGGCCCTTGACAAAGTCTTAGATCTCTAGGAAAGTCTGTTCTCTGGCTCAGAAGAGGGAAAAGGGGCCCTCTCCCTCCCACGCCCCAGTCGGGACATTCACGGTCTCTGTGACTCTGGCCTGCAGGCAGGTGCTCGCCCGCGCCCTGATGACGCTGGACTCAGAACGGGCTGGACGCCGGGCCCACGGCCAAGGCCAGCGGAGCGCCATCGTTTCCCCTTGCTCAGCTGATGCAGGAACTTCCAAACTAACCCGCCACTCACGCTTCCTATGAAGCAGGAAGAGGAAGGGATCACCTGGCGAAGAAGGATTTTGGGTGTGGGGACCACTGATTGTTGCGGATGGGGCAGGCCACGTTCCTCTACCGCAGGCCTTGTGCAGGAAATACCAGCACTGGGAAAACCTGGCCCCACATCCCCAAAGTGGCTCCCAGCCTAACCAGCCCCGTTCCACGTCCTCCCCTGCACCCACCCGCTCTCCATCCTCGCGCGGACCCAGCTGGACCAGACGCTCCCATCTCCCCGGACCATGCCAGGGATCTCCATTCCACCACCACCCCCACTAAAGCCCGGGCCCTGCGGCCTTCAGGAGCCAACACTACTCATGCTGGACTGCAGGGTCACTGTGAGCATTTCAGTTGCTTCCAAGACGAGCATCAGAGAGGACCGTGCAAAAACACCCCCACAGCGAATGACCGCTCCTGGACATAGCTAGTCGGGATTCATCGATCTCCCCGGCGCAGCCTCCCGTCTTCTCTTGCTCCCGCTTCTGTGTCACTCTCTTCCTCCGAGAGGCAGACTGCTGGAAACCCTCCTTGTGGGACTTTTCGCCTCCGAAATAGACTAAACCACCTGGCCTGACCCCACTTATTCCAGACACCTCTTTGGCCTCTCCCAGCCAGGAATCACCCCCTGTCCTGCCCACCACACACATCGGCCCGGACACACTCTGGCTCCTGGGGTCCCTCAGCCATGAACACCCCGCCCCTCCTAAGGCCTCCTCCCCCTTCCGCAAACCCCAGGCACAGCGAAGGACTCGCCACGGCGGCTCACTCTGAACCGTGGTGGCGATTCCCTCACTCACCCAAGGACTCTGCCTTCGGTTTGCATGTTGGTCTCGCTCTCTCCCCACTGCTGGAGGGAAACTTCTTTCAGGAAATGGCAGGTCTCCTGCTCCTCCTCTCTCCGCAGAGCTGCCTCAGGGTGTGTTGACAGAAGCTGCTTCATCCGTGTGCGCCGACTGATCAGTCGACCGCAGGTGTTTGGAAAGAGCGTGTTCTCGAGTGTTCTAGACCTGCACTCGTGCTGCCGGAGTGGATGGTCCTCCCTCACCGTGGAATCCCACGCGGGGGCCAAGAAGCCTTGAGCCTCAGCGAAACAGCGCTCCTTGGGAAAAGGGGAGCTTTCACCTCGGCACCTGAGATGGGGCGTCCGTGGTCGCCAGCTGGACCGGCCAGGTGATGCTGAGCCAAAACCAGTCTTCTCCCTACTGGAGTCTGAAAGGACCTAGAAACCCTCTGGGACCCCAGGGCGTGTGTTTTCAGGCCACACCTGCTGCAGACCCAGCGCAGACCCAGCAGCAGAACCCCAATCTCCAGGCTCATTCTGGTGCGGGCAGGGCCAGGCCCAGCAGCGCCCCAACAGCAGGACTAGCAGCTCCCTGCTCGGGACAGACCCGCCGTGCACCCTGGAGATGGCCGTGCAAGCAGACAGCCCCGTGGGCAGTGGTGGCTGCATCCCTTCTCACATGCATCTGGGTGTGGGGACCCCACGCCCCATCCCCTCCAACCAGAAGCATCTCCTGGCATTCTCTCAAAAACATTCAATATCGGGGCCTCCCTGGTGGCGCAGCGGTTGAGCGCTGCGCTGTGGAGCTGTCGGCAGTGCGCTATGCGAGTTCGACGCCCAGCCGGGGAGAATCCCACATGGCCCGGCAGACCTCTCCTGCCTCGCCCGCTGCTCCCCTCAGCAGTGTATTTCTGATCTGCCTGTTCTGCTCCCCACTCTGTCTCCGGTGAACCCTCTCGCCGCCCCACTCCTCTGGCCTGTACCCCAGCTTGTATGTATAAATAAATAAATCTTTAAAAAAAAATATTCAATATCACGATGCCTAGTGAGATGGAGTTTTTATTAGCTCTTTAGCGGGAAGACATTTCATAGCATGTACCACAAGGGGAAGCTTCATTAAAATCACCTCTGAAAGTTCTATGCTCTCTGAAATGTTTTCCCTGGGCACTCGCCAGCTTGTCTTGTCACTTTTCAAAATTCTTCTATTGTCCTCAGCGCTGCCCTTTAGTCTAAAACCCTATTAAGCAAAAAATGGTGCCAACTCTCTGTTGTAACTGAAGTTTGTTCCTGAGTGGGGACGTGGGTCCTCACCCTCCATCCAGACCCAACAGCAAGGCTGTTGATCAAAACACTCCCCATGTTCTCCTCCCCCTTCACCCCCAAAGAAGTTTCCATGGTGGAGGACAGATTATGTTATCAAGAAAATAAGTTATTGGGCCTCCCTTGTGGTGCAAGTGGTTAAGTCTCAGCACTATGAAGCTATCAGCAGCCACTGCAGCATGAGTTCGATTCCCCAGCCAGGGAGCTTCCCACATGGCACAGCAGACCGCTCCTGTCTCCCGCTGCTCCCCTCAACAGTGTATTTCAGTAGATCCACCTGTTGTGCACCCACTCCGTCTCTGGGGAATCCTCTCACCTCCCTTCCCACACACACCTCTGACCTACACCCCAGCTCTTGTATACATAAATAAATTTTTAAAAAAAGTTTAAAAAAGAAAGTAAGCTGTTCTTCACAGTGGCATCATAATAAGATCCCATCAGGCACTGTATTAGGTACCACAGGCTCTACATCATGTAGTGGCCCCCAAAATCCTTGTGAGGCAGGTACTCCTACTGTTGAGAAATTTTGGTCCCAAAGAGATTGAGCTAGTAAATCAATAATAGAGACAATTCTTTTCACTTGGGGAAGGATTTGAATAGGCTTTTCTCTGAAGGAGATATCAAGTGGCCAATAAGCACTCAATAAGACTCAAATCCTCTGTCTCTGGGGATATGGAAAGGAAATACCACTTCACACCCATGGGAGGCTATAATCAGAAAGACAATAAGTGTTGGTGAAGACATGGAAAAATCGGAACTGCTATCAGAACTGCTGGTGGGAATGTAAAATGTTGTGGCCATTAAGGCAAACAGTCTGGCATTCCTCAAAAAGTTAAATATAGAATTATTCTTAGATTCCACTCCTAGGTGTGTACACCAGAGAAATGAAAATTCATGTTTGCATAGAAACTCGTACACAAATATTCATAGCAGTGTTATTCATAATAGCCAGAATGGACAAATGTCCATTCACCGAATAGAAAAATAAAATATGCTACATCCAATAAAATGAAATATTACCCAGACATAAAAATAAATGAAATACTGGTCCTTGCAACAATATGGATGACACTTCAAAACAAAATGATAAATAAAAGAACACAAAGACAAAAAGCCATATATTATATAATTCCATTTACAGGTTTTCCCCACTGTGTGAAAGTAAAATGTTCCTATTTGACCTGATTTAATGGGTTATTTTTGGAGTTTGGGAATGGTATTAGCATGAATTTATATGAGCAAAAAGTTTAAGCATTCTCAGACCGAAACACAATGTACTGAATTATACCAACTAGGAACCTTCTATTTTCAGACAGCAGGAGAAACCTGTATATGAAATGCCCAGACCAGGCAACTTCACAGAGACCAGATCATGGTTGCCTGGAACCGGGGGAGGGGAACTAGGAAGTGACTGCAAATGGGCACAGTTTCTTTAAGGGGTGATGTAAATGTTTTGGAATAGGATAGTGGCGATGGCTGCAAAACCTTCTAAGCATAATAACCACCATGGAATTGTGTACCTCGAATGTGACTATTAAGGTATGTCAATTCTCTCTAAAGAAAAAACAGCAGCTGATAAAAAGGCAGCCAAGAGCCCAACCCGAGCTGCCCACCTGGCCTGACACCCCTTACTATGTCCACTAACACAGCCAGAGCCCTCACAAGGGGAATTTTGCTACCCACCCCAGCTAGCATTTTGCACCATGTGACTCTGGGAAAGGGCACCACCCTACAGCTAACTGGGTCAGGGGTGGGTCCCTGGAACACCAAGCATGACAGAAACCTATGACTTCAGCAGCCTGACTTGAGACAACCACCGGCGCCAGTCAGCTTGTTCTCTCTCTCTCTCTCTCTCTCTCTCTCTCTCTCTCTCTCTCTCTCTCTCTCTCTCTCTCAAGCTGGGGAATGGGGGACTCAAGAGTTAAGCCTGAGGACCTGAGGGACATCAGCAGCAGCCATGGGAGCTGGTGAGAGATCAGGAGAAGTCAGGAGTAAGGCTAAAGCCGGGGGGAGTCAGAGAGTGAGGAGCGACAGCCTGTAGCAATATGGGCTCCAGGAGCAGCACGCCCATTCCTATTCTCTGTGGCTTTTCACAGCAGCCACCTGCCCTTCCCTTGAGCTCTTCCAGGACGGGCTGTCCTTTGCACTGAAAAGAACCTGATGACAACACCCAGCAGGCATCTACGGACCCAGGTTGGTAGACCAGCTGTCCTGAATTCATCCTCAGGGAGGAGTTCTTTGGTGAACTTCCCTTACAAAGAAAACAGCAGTTCTCAATCAGCCTTTTCAGGAGCCCCGCCAAGAGAGCTTTGAGCCATCTGCCTGCGATTCTGTGGGTAGACTCCAGGACCCACTTCAGATACGGCCTCACACCAGCCCAACAAAGAGAAGGTCGGTGTGACAGCGTCTGCGACACAGCCCCCCACAGCGCTGACAGTCCCCACATAGTGCTTTTCCTCACTCGTCTTCCAGTTCATTTGCTATGACTCGGCCTCTGCAATCCCCTCAAGTTAACCCAGTTTATTATCCAGGCTAAAAACTGGTGTGGAATAATAAAAGGAGTGAGATCGAAGAGCGTGTCTGCAGTGACCTTGGGCGTGTCCTTCAGAGTAAGAAGACGTTTCACATCTCACTTTTAATGAGGGGGAAAAAAACTGTTGCTGGAAATATTTACCTTTCATCCGCTGTGCTGTGAGACAGGAGATGTGTCAGCTTGATCTCCACTGGTTTAATTACCAGGAAGTGAAGGCGCTCAAGCCAGCGAGACCGTGAAGCCCCAGTCTCCCGCAAAGGCGGCAGCAGGGGGCCCGGGCTGAACCTTCCCGTCCCCAGATGAAAGCTGAGCCGGCGCGGGATGGAAGGAGCATCCTGACAAGGGGCCTAGGAAGAAGGTGCAGGGTCCCAGCCGAGCGGTCACTGGGCCAGCGGCTCCTGGGCCTTGTCCTCCCACCCCAAGAGAAGGGCAGGGGTCATCCAGGGTGTGTGCGCGGAGTGTCTCCCCACACACCTGGTCCGTGGCGAGCCCAGCACACCTGGCACCACACCTGGCCTGAACTCTGACCACTGTCCCCCTGCGGAGGAAGCAGCAGTGTGGGCGGCTGCCTGGGTGGGCACAGTGCCCAGCCCTGCACACGCTGGAGTCGGGACACTTGGACAGGACCTGGGCCTGGGTCGCACCTCAAGTTCCTGCTTTGCCTCCCTACACCCCTTCTAAGATCGCCCTTGGAGCTGAGCGTGAGTCAGTGACCTCCACGTCACCCTCTGGTCCGTATCAGGCCTGCCCCTCTGGCCCCCCATGACCCACAGGCACTGCCCTTCCCCGCACGCCCCCCAGCCCTTCCTGCCGCGCCGGGTCTGGGACTGGGGTTACACCTCTTCTGAAATTGCGTCCTTCGCGTGACCGTACTGAAACTGAGCCTTCTATCAAAATCACCCCGTGGGGTTCACCTCCCCAAGTGGGCGCCTGGCTGCTGAGGGACCTGCGACCCCACGTGGGTGGCTGTGCCTCCCCATTCGGCGGGTCACCGCCTGCGTGGTTTTAACCCAACACACCAGCTCTGTGTTGAACTAAATACAACTTCTCGCACTTGACCCCACATTTTCTGGCCCTTCCGACCACAACCTGAAGCCAGTCCGTTCCTGCACCTCACCGACACAGCCCCGGATGGACCCCATCCCAAAGGTGAGACCAGGAGACAGGAAACCGGACACCAGCTGACCTCGGACGTGGGAGCGGGGACTCGGCCACTGGCCACATGGCGGCTGGCCCGGAGTATGGGAACATGGCAGGTGACAGGCGACAACTGAGAGAGGACACTGTCCACGGTAGTTCACAGCATTCAACCCTCCTTAATACAGAATATCGGGGTGACTCCTTAGTGCTCATGTTTAAAAGGAGAGAGTTGAATTAAACATTCTTTGAGGGTCCTTCCCGCTTTAGTATCATCTGTCTTTATGATTCTATCTGTTGTGCTGGCTCCTGAAAAGTCACCTGAAGGAGGAGGAAGACAATGACAGCTGCTAGCATCTAATATTCACTCACCCCCCCACATCTCTGGCCTGCACCCCAGCTATTGAAGCATAAATAAATAAATCTTTAAAAAAAACGAAACAGCAAAATCCTGGCCAAACTAGAACCAATTGGTCTCCCAACCAGCTCAGAGGAAGGCTGGACCCAGAGCAACAGAGGCGAGAGGGTTTGGGAAATGTTCAGGATTTGGATTAGAGTGGGTGGAGGCAGGTGGGTAGAAGTAGGAAGAAGCTGCCCCATAGGAAAGACCGGCAGGGGCCCCAAACAAGAACAGCATGAGATATTCCTTGAACAGTGAGAAAGGCCCCCCTGAGCGGAAAGTGCCTGTTGGGAAGCAGAAATAGGGTCCATTAGCCAAAAGCTCCTCAGAGAACACACTCACACATCGCTCGAGCAAGGCTCATGGCAGTAAAAACTGGGCCCATCTGCCGGACAGTTTATAAATATA
Organism: Scalopus aquaticus; assembly: GCA_004024925.1. NCBI lineage: Eukaryota > Metazoa > Chordata > Mammalia > Eulipotyphla > Talpidae > Scalopus > Scalopus aquaticus. The sequence continues at coordinate 17,066 of PVIJ01001517.1, read as the reverse complement.
TATTGAAATGTTAAATGTGCATTTGCTTCGACTGCCTATGGGAAAGTGATTCCACCAAGGAGCCTGCACCCACCCTGTAGCTGAGCTTTCTGAGAAGTGATTTTGCAGCTCTTCCCTTCTTTTCCTCTTGATGTTGAGTTCAGCCATGAGACTCTTCGATCAAGGGGATATGAACACATTTGACTCAAGAGGAGGCTTGAAAAAGCACTTGGCTATTTCTGCTTTGTCCTCTGTTCTTCTGTTTTGTCCTGAGAACATGTCTGGACACTGAGCTAAGCCAAGCCACCCAGCTACCCAAGCCCAGGCCATCCAAGCTCATCCAACCTACATATGACCCAGAGGCACTTGCGTGAGCCCCGCCAAGCCAAGGCCAGTCCCACTTGAATAACCCTGCCCTAGACTCTGAGCGAAATAAATGCTTATTGCTTTAAGCCACTAAGCTTGTTTGTTACACAGTGTTATTATGCAAATAAATAACAGATACTGCCAATCCCTTTCTATGAATCAACTCTATGGAGCTAATCAGACAAGTGTGCAAAGATGTGTGAATAAGGATATCCATCACGGAATTCCTTACAAAAGTTTAAAAAATAATAATAATATTTTGAAATGATTTGAATGTTCAAGTAAGAGGGATTGCTTTAAAAAAAGTTAAGTTCCTACAATGGAATGTCATGACCTACTAGAAACATTTATGGATGTCGAAAGATGCCTACTTGATGTAAGTGAAAAATAGATGGCAATACAGCTTTTTAGGTATGAGCCATTTTTGTCAAATCTGAGAAGAAAGCATGAGAGATATACATGCACCAAAACATTAACAGGGATTACCCTGAAGTAGTTGGAATTTTTACTTCTTTATTCAATTCCATGTTAGATGAATTTATATAATTTATATTTTTCACAGACAGAAAAAAAGGAAAATGTCACCAAGAGAACATTTCTTTCTACATATAAAATATGACTTTCCAGTCCTTAGAAAACCTCCCCCCCCACCCCAGCTCCCCTACTACTAATTCCTGGAATGGAATCCGACTGACTTTGAGATTGCCCTTTCCACTGGCCCAGGGGAATAGAGCCCCATTGGGGTGGAGGGAGGGGCACCAGCCCCTCAGAGGCCTTCTTTGAAGATGCCAAGGAACATTTTCCCCTCCCCAAACATCTGCAAACAGAGCAAGGAAATTACCCATGAAACCAACTCCAACCACGTTTTTCAAACCCCCCCCCCATCCAAATCATAATATTTTTGGAGTGAGATTTACTTTACAATATTTTAATAACTGCAGCACTACAACTAAAGTCCTTTGTAACTGGTCTCAGGGGTCTTCCTGGAACGTTGCACTTAATGAGGTTTATAATTCAATATAACTACATCTGCATCTTTAATTATGCCTAACATTTAATCTTCACTGCTCCACTTGAATTGGAAAAGCTAAAATTAGGCCTGCTGTAGTTTAATCTGATAATAAACATCCATGACATTTAGAGAAAAAATGTACTCATTTCATTAGAGTGGCCGACACATTTACCATTTGCCTGAACTGAACAAATACTCCCCAAAGTCCTTCCAACTGTAACAGAGAACACTGTTTTAAACAATCCCCCTGCAGACGCCTGGAACTGACAAGGAGCTTGGAGGTAAGGTAGACAACATCACTGTTTCTCAAGGGAGCGCGCTGAGACCCAGAGAGGTTAACTCATTTTTCCAAAGTCACACAGCACATTAGCAGGTGCCAGGGAGGGGGGTGGTTATTGCAGAACACAAAACACAAGACCCGGGATTCTTGAATCCCCTGCCCGGCATTCTATTAGCCATTCCCTATGCCACCTTGGCATACGGGGCTAAAGTAGGACAGTATTGTTGTCAAGCATCACTCTGGACAATCACCATCTCCCTTTTTTTCCTTAATGGAGCCCAGACCAGGCAACATTCAAGTACCTCTACTGAGCAACACATCCCAACTCCAAATCAAAGCAACAACGTATAAAAAACACAAGGAGAAAAAAAAATTTTTAATGAAGTCCTCCATGGACCAAAACCCAAGAAAATTAAAACATAAAATGGGCTGAAGCTTGGGGCTATTTGGCTGAAAGTCTAGAAGGCAGGAGTGGTCAGAATTTAGTTCCCTGGGATTCCAGAACCGAAAATGCCCCCACTGGGGGCCAGCTGGAGCAGTGGCTGAAAAAGATAGGGACTAATTGAGTTAGACAATCCCAATTTGGAAGCATCATAGCAACAATCGATTAAGGCAAGAATCATTAATGGACGCTAAAACATGTGGGTGAAAACTGGAGGCTAAACAAGATATTTACATAGTCACAAAGACTTCCCACAAAATGCTAATAGCGTACAAAGGGGAAATACTGTGACAGTGGGCAAGTAATCAAGGCGAACAGCAGCAGCCACGGCTCAAGAACACAGCATCACTTCTGGGATTCTCCCCACTTATCCAGGCTTCCTCCCCTGCCATTAGCTCATTCTCATCAGTACTCTGCTTCTGTACAATCCTGGACCATCATCTCATAGGAGGCTGGCACTGGTCTGCCTAGCCCTGGCCAGTTAAGGAGCTAGTGGAAAGACAGATGTTCAGGGCCTTTGCACCCATTGCCTCAATAGACCCTCACAATCTGAACATTAAGAAAAACATATATTTCTCCCCATTTCAAAAATGCAAAAACAAAGGCTCAGAGAGGTAAAGCTATTTGCCCAAAGTCACACAGCTAGCAAGTGACTGAGTCCAGATCACCTGGCTCCCAAGATAAAAGGCTGCGGCTGACACAGTGGTTCACTCCTTGACATCTATGCCCCCTCTGCCAGCTATGGTCACAGTTCAGCTTCAGGGAATGGCTGACCCTGCTTCCGGGTGGCCATTTTGATCAGCCTTCCTCTGGGTCCGGGGACTGGTTCTAGCCAACGAGACAAGCTAAGAAGTCTGCTGGCAGTTTCTAGAAAATGCTTCTTTACTTATAAGATCAAGACTAGGAAGCTTCTCTCTCTTCCCAAAATAAATGAGGGAAAAGTAACCTTGTTTACTGCTGGCCACAAGCCTACAAAGAAGGGAACCACTCCTAAAATGAATCTGACACTTTGGCTAGCAGAAGGAAGAGGTAGGAAGGACAAGGCATCCCTCCTTGATGACCTCACAAAACAGAATCACACAGCCCTGAGGCTCGTCCTAGCTGGGGGCATCTGCTCAAGGGAGGCAATGAAGTCCCCTAAACTCTAAGCCACATCAAGTTAGCTCATCTGATTACTGTGGTTAAGTATGACTTTAAAGCACCCCACTAGATGCAGGTGCCCCAACCCAGAGGCAGACTGGCAGCAGGGACCCCAACAGCCTGTTTCTCATTGAGCCCCAAGGTAATAATGACACCTGCCTCACCAGCCCTTATCCCCCCACCTTCCAAAAATGCCTGTTGGCTGATTTCATTGCATCGTCTCTCTTGAGCTTTTCAAACTTCACAGGGAAGGCTGTTCCACGGGGCTATGAGTCACCCTTCCAAGAAGCAGCCCTAGTGCTCAGGCTGATAAAGATTAGTCTGTTCCCAGCACCCACCCACCCCTGCTCCCCACACAGGGCCACTGTCCTCTGGAATCCACGCACATGCAATTTATTTCTAACTGCAGCAGCAGGTTCCAATCCTGACGCTTGCTGCTTCTAGTTATTTGCTAGGAGTCAGAGCCACTAGGAAGTCAAAATTAGCCTCATTCTACCAGCATGAGAAAGAAATGCAGAAGCAGTCCTTTGACTTCACAGAGACAAAACCTGGGGCGCTTGCTTGTCCTCTTCTGTAAACACCAGGGCTCACAGTGACATGGGTCTGTGACTGCACCGTCATTTGGAAATCCTGTGAGTGGGAAGCAGCACTGTCATTGACTCCTATGAAGAACAGACAGCAGGAGAAGTCCCCAGGAGGGGCTCGTGGGGACAGTCATCTGGTAGGAAGTCACCACATTTACATAAGTTGTCTCTTCACTTGATGTAGCAAGGGGGAGTCTTGGGAGGGTGTGGAGGGAGAGAGCAGGGCTGTAAATGACCCTGAGCCATGCTTAACAACATGCATTAATCATGTTTCTTATTTCCTGTATTCGACAATGCTTTGGCATCTTGATGATCCTGGTGAGAGGGCCCCTCCCGAAATAGCTAATTCCTCAAGGCAGAAAACCGCTCTCCATTGGGCATGCTGTTCATATACAAACCAAGCAATCCAGAGCCTATAGTGACAAACATCCCCCCTCCCTAACTCTCATACACCAGCCACTATTCCTTCTGCACTAACCCCTGGGACAGGAACCAGACAGCTAGAAACCATCCTTAAAGCTCAGAGCCTGCAGACATTACCCAAAGTAGCCAGTTCTAAACACGCTCAAATTCATGTCCCCTGTCTCACCCACTCCTTCCCATGGAAGCCACAATCAAGGCTCCGTCTGTGCTATTCTCTCAAGGTAGTTGTCTCCAAGTCTGTCATCTTACCCAATCTGATTAAAGTTGGGAGAGGAAGATAACATCATCTCAGGTGGGAATTATGGGGCTCCATTTACATGAGCGTAGAGTGAAACTCAAGAGTAGCCTGCTGATGTCGGTTGACAGAAAACATGGGTTATTAGCTCTTTATAGAAATATAAAATATTATATTAAAAAGTATATTTTTAATTAAAAATATTATACTTAAAATATTAAACTATTGGTATGTGGTAGAAGAGTTGGGTACTATTCATTGAAATTAAAATGTTTATTTTAGAAGGGACATGTATTAGGCTGAGACCTGAAAATGAAATGTGTTAAGTGAATATATTCAGAGGCGGTAAGGGGAAAAGCTGACAAAATAGAAGGAAACTTCCAGCACAGCTGCATCAAATCTCCTGAGGTTTTTGTTTACGTTCTTACAATTTCAAGAGGAGGTGAGCCACGCTGACACAGCCAGTGGCGCCCAGGGCCCAGCTGAGACTGAACTCAGTTGCCCCCGCTCTGATAGCCCCCTTACAGAACATGGCGCCCCCACCCCCGCACGTTAGTGATATAATGAGGGAAGCCACATGCATGAAATAAATAGGGGAAAAGCAACATGTGGTCTCACTTCCTACTACTCAAAGTCTGGTCCATGGACCAGCAGTGTTGGCGTCACCCAGGAGCTTGTTAGAAACACAGAATCTCAGACCCCTCCCAGACTCCCTCAGTCAGAGTCTGCATGTTCACAAGACCCCCGGGTGATCCCAACGCACATCATAGTCTGGAACGTTCTTGTCTTCATATTCCACATTTGGGAAGCAGAGGACGTGATTAGGGATGTGGGTGAAGGATGAAGTCAGACAGAGATGGACTTAAGCTATAAACTCAAGGAACCGGACTGAGCCTGGATGCTTTACTCCGGGTACCACAGACCTAATGGGGTTCTCAGTGCTCCAGTCATAGGTTATCAGGGTATTGCCAAACTGGCCTGGATGACTCTTCATGGGGAGCAGTCACGTGCACTAAAGGTTACTTAACAACTTCCCTGGCTTCTATCCACTAGGTGCCAGTAGTGTTCTCCAAACTCCCCCAACACCCTCCTCCTCCCCAGTTTTGACAAGCAAGATGGACTCCAGGCTTTGCTGAATATTCTGAGCCAAGAGGGCTAGGTAAGCTCATTCCCCATCCCCACCCCACTGAGAACCACTGAGTTAGATAAAGCGTGTTCTCATGCCCTGCCTAGGGCCATCGGCACACAGTAGGACTGGGAGATGGCAAGTCTGTTCGGGGTTAGCATGAGTTTGCTGCTACAATTACATTCTCTCTCTCTACTGCCTCAAAGTGAAGAAAGCCTCCAATGGGAAGGAAGGACCGTAGACAATAAGTTAGAGGGATGATAACAAGTCAGCGTGTCCACGTTATTGCCTTGCAGCTAGCCCCCTCCAGGCGGGAGAGCGAGCGGAAGTGCCCTAGACGTGAGCTCTGGGTGTAGGCTCTAACGCCAGCTTAGGCCCTGTTGGCCATATGCCTTTGGAAGAGTCAGATCTGGTCTGGCCAAGGGATTGCCCTTCTGTTTTACTCATTCAACAAAAACCCCAGCATGATAAAATGCCGGCTTCAAAAGGCTGAATTCCCATTTGGGAAATGTAGATGCGGACAAGTGTTTGCTGACTGCCACCGCCCAGCAGGCTGAGGAGACAGGCCCCTGGTAGGGCAGTCCTGCCCGGGTACCGGGTAGCCCCCGCTGAGAGGGGGGGGAAGCTGGTCTCCGCACACCTGGCTGCCCCCGGGGAAGATTCTCAGGCATGAGGAGGAGCCAGCCCAGCCATAGATGGCGTGGGGCGTGGGGTGATCAGAGAAGGCCCACTCTGCGTGAGAGAACCAGGGAGGCCTCTCACCAGCTGACACAATCTGGGGAGCTGGTCAGTGGTCCCTGCAAGCTGCGCCTCCGCAACTAGTAGTAAGCCTGGGTCACTCTCGGTCAGTTGGAGCAGTGGACAGGAAGGAAAACTGAATGTGGGTGGAGGCAAGAGCAAACCGGAACCCCAAGAAAGAGCGGGGACCTACAGGTCACTCTCACTTTCCAGACTCAATACTGAAAATGCTCGATGGAAAGTCAGTCCCTTGGTCACCTCAGAAGTGCCCCACAGGCGAGCTCAGCTCAGAGCAGACAGAGAGTGTCTCGCCACGCTGCGGGAGCTGCCCAGTGGGTGCCCTCGTTCACCTTCTGATCGTGCAGCTTTATTCTGATGGAGGAGATATAACGCAAAATAAGATTAGAACTAGGCCCTCACAAGGAAGTGGGGGGTAGAAGAAATCAACATAACCATTAGCACCTGAGTTACAAAGCACCTGAGTTACAAAGCATAGGTAGGCGCTGGACGGCAGTGTAGGGGCAAAGATATGGAGATAGAGCCCACTGTAGAATCTCCGGTCTCTTTTCTAATTCTAGCTAGCCAGCAAACAGGAATCTTCCTCGAAGATGAGCCCCTCCCAACTGAAAGAAGGCTGTATCAGGGCCATCTGGGCAAGAACTCAGGGCAGCCATTTCTCTGCCCACCTGTGCCTATGCAGGTGCTTTCCTTTACCAGCTCTGTCTCTCTGCAGGGCAGCGGCCTGCCTGTCCGCCCGTTACCTGCACCACGCAGGCCTCTCTTAGCAAACTGCCCCCTCAGCGGGGCAGCTCTCCCTGCCCGCTTGTGTCTGTGCAAGTGTCCTGTACTTCTTTTCCTAATAAACTTGTTCTTTAAGTATGACTGAGTTTCTGTCTCGTGGAGAAATTTGCCGCGTGCTGCCGAAGGGAGCTCTGGTGAAACATTTCCCAGAGTGAACCCAGGGACCCCGCTCCGCTCGCAAATCCATCATATCTAAAAATGATATCACTTCCACGTCCCAAGGTTTGTCCAAAGTATCTCTTGTAGCCTCACTTGAGTAAGAAGGGCAGGGAAGGGTATTCTTGGAAACCTGGTTCCTGTTCAGCCAAAGTGGAGACACAGAGCTACAGACCGGCGGGCAGGCAGGGTGGGCGTCTGGGAGAGTCCCCAATGCAGAAAATGAAGCGCTCAGCCCAGCCTTGCTCCCCACCACACACTGCCAAGAAAGCAGGCACCAAGACAGGGCAGGTTAGCAGAGGAAAACCCCTAATCCCACTCAGTCTGGGTGATCACAGAGCTTGGGTGCCGCCCAGGAGCGGAATCCACAGTGAACCAAAACATCTGAAATTGCCATCCAGCCTCTGCCCAGCTCAAATACTCGGTGGGTTGTTTTTTTTAAAGGGGAGGTGGGCGGACTAATAACAGGTGATTCTATTTAAGTCAGGCCACACCCAAGCAGACTCCAAGAGGCGACTCCCCACCCCTCATCCCGTCTGCTCGGCAGAGGAGGGGGCTGCGCGTACCTGAGGGCGGACACAAGTCTGAGAGAGCTGAGACTCCAGCAACAGCAGTTTGGAGGGCTCCAGGCCACACATGAAGCGACACCGTGAGAGTGGAATTCACCGAGGATGACTCGGTGCGGGTGAGGCTTCCAAGCCAGTACCGACCATTGGATAGAAGCCCCAAGCAGTCCAGCTGCACCCGCAAATAAATTCATGGTAGACAACCGGCAGAAGGGTCTGCTGATTCAGACGCTCTGACTGCTTTTTCCATGGCCCCTTCTGTAACTCACGGGTTGAAGCTAAGGCAAATGGTAGAAGACAAGTTTTTAGAGAAATGAAAAAGCAGTGTCACAGAGAAATGACCTGTCTCTCCCGCCCCTGCCACCCCCGCCCTTTCCCCCACCCCAGCCCCAGGCTGCAAGAACACCATCTCTTCCTCCTCCTCAGCCTGCTCAACGAGAGACCGCCAGGATGGAGGCCTTTGTTAAGATCCACTTGCACTTCATGAAGAGTAAATACAGACTATGTATTGTTTGTGTTAACGGCAGGTCAATAGCAGCTATTGGAAGTTAATTTGGGGGGCTGCCCTGGTGGTACAACAGGTTAAGTCTCAGCACCATGAAGCTATCCACAGCCACTGCAGCATGGGTTCCATCCCCAGCCAGGGAGCTGACCCACATGGCGCAGCAGACCTCTCCTGTCTCCCCGCTGCTCCCCTCAGCAGTGTACTTCAGTAGATCCACCTGTTCTGCTCCCCACTCTCTCTCCGGTGAATCCTCTCTCACCTCCCAACCCCACCTCTGGCCTACACTCCAGCTCTTGTATGCATAAATAAATAAATCTTTTTTTAAAAAAGTTACAAGAGGATTTTCAACTCCAGGAGAGTGAGCTCCCCTAGCCTCTGCATGGTTCCAGTGTCAGCTGTACATACTTTTGTCTTCACAACAAAAAGCGTGAACCAAGCAAAGAACATACAACCCAAAGTCAGGAGAACTATAGCCAATAGAAAGAGTTCCACAAACACACTAGTTGTCGGAATTAATAAAGACATTTAAACTTATTATAACATTATGTTATAACATAAACAAGTTAAATGCTTTAGAGGAAAGATTAATAGAATGGCTGTTTCAACATAAAAAATTGAAATAGAAACACTAATCAAAAAAATGTATTTGGAGAGTATATTGGGAGATTTATAATGTATGTAAAAGTTGAATAAGACAATAGCACAAAAGATGGGGAGTAGAGGCTCCCTTACATTATTCATTAGTTCAAGGTAGACAATGATCAATTGAGGATATATATTTAATCCCTAGAGGAGCCACTGCAAAAGTATTGAAAATCCAATGGAAGATGTAAGATAAAACATGAAATAAGTACTTGCTTAATCCCCAAGAAGACAGGAAAGAAAGAACAAAGGATAGATGGGACAAAAAAAAAAAATAGGGAAGTAAGCTTAGCTACAACCCTATCAATAATTGTGCCACATATCAATGGATTAAGCACGCCTATTAAAAGGTAGAGATTGTCAGACTAGATACAAAAGCAAGACCAAATTATATTCTGACCACAATAGATCTGCTTTTAAATACAAAAGCTACAGGTAAAACGATAGAAAAACTATATTGTGCAAAAAATTAATCACAAGGAAGATGGAGTGGGTCTGTTGCTATTAGACAAGGCAGACTTTATGGTAAGTATATATGTCCTAGGTAAGGGGAGAATTCATAATTATCAAAGGGCCAATTCATTAAAAAGATGTATCTCGAATGCATATCACTTAATAACAACCTCTAAATATATGTGGCAAAATTTGACAGAAAAGAAAGCAACAAATAAATCCACAAACATAAAAGAACTGTTTAACATTATCTTCTCATAAACTCATAAAAACAGACAAAATATCACTGGGAATATAAAAAATCTGAACAATACTCTCAGCCAACTTGACCTAGTTGGGATTTACAAATTTATAAGCCATGATAAAAGTCTTAAATGTTTTTAATATATCAAAATATTCCAGAATATGATTCTCTGTCCACATATTGTTCAATTAGAAATCAATAATAAGCAGACCTAGAAAATCCCTGAATATCTGGAAATTAAACAACACTCTTCTAAACAACCCATGCATTAAGGTAGAAATCACAAGATTAGAAAATATTTCCAATTGAATGATAATAAAAACGCAACATAAAAATTTATGGGCTACAGCTGAAGAAGTACATAGATGGAATTTCACATCCTTAAAAGCTTATATTATGGAAGATTTAAAATCAATCATCTAAGCCTCCACTTTAAAAATCCAGATATACCAAAGTAAAAAATGTAAAATAAGTAGAAAGAAGAAAATAATTGAGTAGAAATTGGTGAAATAGAAAACATGAACAATAGAAATATCACTAAGGCCAAAAGTTAATTTGTTGATAAGTTAGTAAGATTGATAAACCCTACCAAAGCTAACCAAGAAAAAAAATTAAATTACCAATATTAGGAATAAAAGGGGGGAATGACTATAGACTTACATACACTAGAAGGAAAACAGAAGAATAATATGAAAAACCTTATGCCAATAAGTTGACTTCTTCAATTAATTAGATGGGCAAATTCCGCATAGGACACAACTTCCCAAACTTGACATAAGACAAAACAGAAAATCTGAAAAGTACTATGCCAGTCAAAAATAATAATATTAATAATTAAAAACCTTCCCACAAAGAAAACTCCAGTCCCAGATGGCCTCCTTGGTGAAATCTATTTAAGGAAGAAATATTAATCTTTTCAAAACTCTTGCATAAAATACAAGAGGAAGGAACATTTGCTAATTGTTTTTGATGAGGCTTCTATAACCTTCTATCTGAAACAGACAGATATCACAAGAAAAGACAAATACAGAGTAATAGCGTTCATGAACATAGACACAAAAATCCTCAACAGAATTTCAGCAATATATAAAAGAGATAACACATCTCAACCAAGAAGTGTTTATTTAAAGAATTAACACACACACATACACACAAAACAATCAGTGCAGTTCACATTAACTAAAGAGAGGGGGACCAGATAATCATCACAAAGTATATAGAAAAAGCTTGTAACAAAATAAAAATGCATTCATTATTTAAAACAACAACAAAACAAACAAGAAACACCTCTCAGCAAAATATAATGAGAAGGAAACTTCTTCAGTCTTATCAAGCACAGTTAAGAAAATCTTACAGGGCCTCCCTGGTGGCACAGCAGTTAAGCACTGCGCTGTGGAGCTGTCAGCAGAGGTGACACAAGTTTGACGCCCGGCAGGGGAGATTCCCACATGGCACAGCAGACCTCTCCTGCCTCGCCTGCTGCTCCCCTCAGCAGTGTATTTCCATTGATCTGCCTGTTCTGCTCCCTACTCTGTCTCTGGTGAACCCTCTCGCCACCCCATGCCTCTGGTCTGCACCCCAGCTTGTATGCATAAATAAATAAATCTTTAAAGAAAAGAAAAGAAAATCTCACAGTTAACATCATAGTTAATGTGACAGCTCGAATGCTTTCTCATCGAGATCAAGACCATGGTAAATACATCTGTTTTCATCATTTCTATTCAATATTGGGCTGCAGTTCCTAGACAGTGAAATAAGAAAGAGAAGTAAACAAAGATGTAAAATTATCTTCAAAGCACTTTACTATTTACAGAAAAACATCCGAAAAATTGCTAAAACTAGTAAGTGTAAATTTAGCAGCATCATAGGATACAAAAACAGTATATAAAAACCATTTGTATTTCTTTATGCCAGCAGCAAATAATTGTAAGGTGACATTTTTAAAAGTATAATACATACAATAGCATTTTTAAATACTTAGGGGCAGATTTAACAAAATAAATGCAAAACTTCTACACTGAAAATTACAATCAATGCTGAGTTAAAGAAAACCTAAAAGCTGAAGTGCTATGGTCATGGATTATAACCAGATATAACTAGATATTGCCAGATATTGTCAATTCTTCCCAAATTCAAAGCAATCCAAACAAAATTCCATTTTTGTAGAAACTGAAAAACTGACTGTGAAATTTATATAGAAATACATGCAAATGACCTGATTAGCCAAAGTAATTTTGAAAAAATCATGCTACTTGATTCCAGTATTTACTATAAGACTACAGTAATCAAGATAGTGTCGTATTTGCAGTAAGACAAAAATATTAATGGAACAGAATGCAGAGTCCAGACTAGACCCACTGTCTAAGGCAGTTTAAAAAGTTCAGTGAGGAGGGGAGATCTTTTTATAAATTATTCTGGACCAACTAGACATCAATGTGGGGAAAAAAATGAACCTCAACCCCTACCTCATTCATATGAAAAATTCAACAGGAGATATATCACAAACCCTAATGTAAAAGTTAATATTATAAAGCCTCTAGGGGAAATCATTTAACAATAGCTTCACATATTTGAGGCAAAGATGTCATAAAGAGCACATAAAAATGTTAAGCATTAAAAAAGGAAAGTGATAACCTTCATTTCATCAAAATTAAAACCTTTGCTATTTTGAAAAACAGGAATTAAGCAAGTTGCTGAAGAAAATACATGGAAAATATAGCTCTCATAAAGGATTTGTATTCAGAGTATATGAATAATTCTTGAAACTAAAAAAAAAGAAGCCCAATAAAAAAGGGATTAGGACAAAGATGTCAATAGATATTTCACAAAATAAAATATATGGATGATAAGTAAACACATGAAAATATGTTAGTGACAGGACATAACATAAAACATTTATTTAATAGCCACAGGAAAACACACAAATTAAAGCTACAATTAGATGTCATTACACACCCACTAAAGTGGTTAAAATTGAAACAATTGACAACACCAAGTGTTGGCAAGAATATGGAGTAACTAATAACTGATACATTGATGGCAGTAATGTAGAAGGGTACAATCACTATGGGAAAAGTTTGTTAGTTTCTTATAAAGTAATGCCTACAATTTAGTAATTCAAGTCTAGGTTTTCATACAACAGAAATGAAAACATGTAATGTCTGGTACACACATGTTCTTAAAAGCTGGATCATAATTAAAGCCACTAGAATGAAGACCATTTAAGAGACTGATCACACTAAAATTTGTTGAGAAAATGAAGCAACTGGAATTCTCATATGTTGCTGGTGAAACATAAAATAGACAATCACTTTAGAAAATTCTATGGCAGTTTCTTATAGTTAAACAAATCCCCAGCCCACTGACCCCAGAATCCTATTCTTAAAACAAATGAGGGTAAATGAAAGATTTGTACAAGGATAGTCAACGCAGCCTTAATCTAATAGCCAAAATCAGAACCTTGACATCCACTGGCAGGAGATTGGAGAAGTCAAATGAGACAGCTCTCAAATACTACTGAGCAATAAACTGAACATTTGATATAAGTAAACAACAGAGATGAATCTCACATTGTGGTGAATGAACTAAACCAGTTACAAAAGGGTTTCCACTAGGTAATGCCATTCATTTGAAGTTCAAAGACAGACAAAACTAACCTGTGTGCTAGAAATCTCAGGGTAGTGGTTAATCCAAAGTAGGGGGCTCTCTGGATTGGGACATGGGAAGAGGATTAATTGGAAAAGGGGTTATAGGAAACTGTCTTGAGTTCTGGAAATGTTCTTTATCTCATCAAATGCATATCTAAGTACATCTGAGATCTGCATGTAAATTAGATTTCAATTGTTCTAGTAATGAAAGTAAAAGAGAAAAGAAAGCTGAAGACATCGCCTCTGTTTGGTCTCAACGACCCGAATTTCGTCACAGGGTGACATGACTATAAGGGAGACGAAGAAATGCAGTCTTTATTCCACATAGTTCTATGCTCAGTTAAATCCCGGGGTCTTATTCGCTGGAGAAGAGAGCAGAGACTAGATTTAGAGGGACAACTCTCTGCCATTAGCCAGGCAAGCAAATAAGCAATTCTCTTGAGGAAGGGGGCTGCAAGGAAGATTTCAAAAACACAACTGAATTGAGTAATTCTTCTAATTTTGCTCCCAGACTACTTTCTGTTATTTTCAGTGCTTCCTGTACCTTACTGTAATGAGGCAAAGGCACTCTTTCGGCAGTGACCATAACCTTGAGCCTCTGCCAAGGGCACACTGACAAATGGAAAGGGGGACAAAGGGAGAGGAGCAGGGCTAGGAAGGAAAATGAAACAGCCTTGCAAGTGTGAATGAAAACCTGTACGCCGGATCCAGTATGTGTGACATTCCCCACTGTCCAGTTAGGTGAAACCACCTCCTTTGTGTTTAAAGCTTGACTTGGCTCCCTTTGGGGACCACACAGGATTGCACTGGCTTTAGCGTGACGAGAGGCACGGCAACAGCTGCATTCCTGGTCCCCGGATGTCGTAGGAGCCCCCCAGGGCAGGGCTGGGGTGTCTGCCATGCACTGGAGTCCTCTCAACAGAGTCCAAGATTGATGCTACTAATGGGCTAGAATTTTCCTATGGAGAATCTCATTCCATCGGCAGGAACTGAAAAAGAACGTGACTTTATTTCCCATGGGAACCATGCCAATGACTGCCTTGTTGCACGTAATCTTCTACCAGGGTTTTCTCACTCTGACAACAAACGTTTATGGAGCCCCTGCTTTGCCTGGCTCTCAGCACAAAGCTGGGAATAAAGAGAAAGCATAGGGCTGTAGCCTGGGCTGGGGGTTAATCCCCTGCCCCAGCCCGACCTCTGGACCAAGTCCCACCGATGTCACCAGAACCGCACCCCAGTCCCCCAGGGCCAAACACTCTGCGGACAGCCCCAGTCTATTTCCCCAGCCAGCGCCCTCCCTATTCCTCCCCCATAGGCCTGTGCCACCAAGATTTCAGGCCGCTTCTGCTGGAGCCCGACACCACCTCTTTCCCAATATAGATGGATGAGGGATGAGCAGGGTCGACTTGATGAAATTGGTCCATGGGCTGCCTCCAAGATGTGGCTGCAAGGAGAATGGACTGGAAATTGCACAGTCATTATCTTTGCAGACAACCCTCTCCTCCCATCTTTTCAACATAATGAATCGCATGGAGAGCTCAGCTGCCATGACAGCTCTTGAATTCCAGCGCCACAGTCTTCCAGGACATCCTCAGAGGTTATCTCAGCAAGGCAGGTGGAAGAGGAAAGAGAAAAGCTTAACCCTATAGGAGTAATTATGATGTATTATTAGCAGCGATGGCAATCTTATGCAGTTTCAATATAGACACTGCAAGCTGTAATTTTTCTCTGTCATATGCGCGCGCGCGCACACACACACACACACACACACACACACACACTACATTTAATGACTCCAAAGTTCAGAGCAGTTTCTCCAACTAAATGTAGTTCCTTGGAAGCACTATCTTAATGCAGGTCATTTTAATAAAATCGAGACATAGTTTGAATGTTGGAGACACTTTTCAGGGTAGATGGAAAATGTTATGAGTATGTTTGCATGATAAGACCACTCATTGCCATCAAGGTTGAGTTCTCAAGGCTGTGTGAACTGCATTACGTGCAGAAATCAGAATGGCGACCAAAACGGCAGAACCACCTTTGCCACAGGAACTAATCACACCATGGGTAACATGCAGACATAGAGTCTAATTAGTTTTGCTGTCGTCTATCACTAGCACAATGCTGGGCACAGGCAGAGGTTTGGTAAATGGTTGCTGGCTGGGTGAATGAATGGATGGATGGATGGATGAATGGAAGATGGATGGACGGATGGATGACGGATGAATGGATGGATGGAAAATGGATGGATGGAAAGTGGATGGATGGATGGATGGATGGAAGGATGGAAGGAAGATAGATGGATGCATGCATGGGTGCATGGGTGGATGGATCAATGAACAAAATAGCTATGCTGTTTTTATAAGTTTAGTGATCTGTTTTCATGTGTTAGAATACCAATCTTATTACTAAGAGGCTGAAAATTGGGAATTTACATATTCAAAGCACAGTGATATGATTACCTATGTTTGACTTGGCTGAAAAGTATTAAAGGCAGGTGCCTACCAATAAATCAGCCTTTTGGCTCTCAGTTTTTTGTCCTAGTCATTTTGGAAAACACACACACACACACACACACACACACACACACTTCTATGCATGCTTTGCCTTAGCCTGAGCGCCCCCCAGAGCAGAGTCTATGACAAGAGCTGAGGGGCATTTTCATGGTCTTGTTTATCATCAGAAAGTGGCCTACAGGGCTAGGAAGCAGGTCTATGCTTAACTTCCTCTGTCCATCTGCCTGCATTTGATTTTAACCTGAACACGAGCTGTCAGGGAGTCTGGGAAATGAGGTTTCAGCTCTCCAACCTCCCCAACTGGAAGGAGGGAAAACAAGTATGGAGGTGCCAACTCACAGCATCCACTGTGCCCTAGTCACTCCCCTTCAGCTTGCGGACCATCTGGATCACCATCTGGAACCCCTCCCGAGAAGGGCACACCTGTAGCGCTTCTCTCCCTACCCACAGAGGCTGGTACCAGACAGCATGAGGCTGCCTGCTCTGCACTGCAGCCACATGTGCCTTTCCTCTATCTCAAACACAGCGAGGTCCCCCACCACCACCACCACAGGCCTTTGCACACACTGTTCCCCCTGCTAAGGTGGTCTCCCACCTTACCATGACCATTTTCTAGTTAATTCTTTATCCTTTGAATTGTAGCTGAAACAACACCCCCTCCAGGAAGTCTCCCCGGACTTCCCCGGACTTCCCCAATTAGAGGCTCGCTTAACACAGTAGCATCTGCAGATCATTAACTGCTGGTAGGCAGGACACCTGTGACTCACCCACAGTCAAAGCCAGTCTTTCTTCCAGAAGATGCACTGAATCTGACAATC
This sequence comes from Scalopus aquaticus, assembly GCA_004024925.1. Taxonomy (NCBI): domain Eukaryota; kingdom Metazoa; phylum Chordata; class Mammalia; order Eulipotyphla; family Talpidae; genus Scalopus; species Scalopus aquaticus. Next base: position 393 of record PVIJ01001517.1, on the reverse strand, counting down.
ATCTTCCTTCACTGACACACTGAAACACCCTGACATCACAATTTTTGTTTCTCTGAAACAAGGCAGTGGTGGTGCAACAGGTTAAGTCACAGCACTATGAAGCTATCGGCAGCCACTGCAGCACGAGTTCTGTCCCCAGCCAGGGAGCTTCCCACATGGCGCAGCAGACCTCTCCTGACTTGCCTGCTGCTCCCCTTAGCAGTGTTCTTTAGTGGATCTGCCAGTTCTGTTCCCCACTCTGTCTCTGGTGACTCCTCTCACCACCCCACACCTCTGGCCTACACCCCAGTTCTTACATGCATAAATAAATAAATCTTTCAAAAAAAAAAAAACAGGGGCCTCCCTAGTGGCGCAGCGGTTAAGCGCTGCGCTGTGGAGCTGTTGGCAGCAGCG
>PVIJ01001516.1:87949-195544 GCA_004024925.1 Scalopus aquaticus | reverse complement strand
TCTCACCTCCCTGAGTTTGTGCTCTCTCTCCCAGATGCATTCCTGCTGACTCTGGTGAGATTACTTGGCGACCTAGCTCCCATTGCACAAGATGGGCGAGAATGATTCCTGAGGGTAGACGCTCAAAATAACTCTGCAGGTTTGTTTCATAAGTTAACTTTGTGCCAGGCTCACATTATTATTCCCCCCCACCACCCCAAATCAGAGATTCTGAAGCCCAGGCCTTGGCAGAGAAGTTGCTCCTCTTCATGTGGGTCTCAGGTTGGGGGTTTCAGGGTTAGAAGAGAGGACATGGAGGTGTCAGTCTCTCAAGAACACAAAGTTTAGCTCCCAAATCCTCAGGTGGCCCTCTGTCTCTATGTGCCGTCTTGTATGTGCCCCTAGAAAGCCAGCTAGCTGGGAATGTTGGTCCTACTGATGATGCTGCACGAGGCACGCATGCTTGGTTGAGGAACTGCAGAGTTGCCCTTCTCACCTGGGACAGAGCCTTCTTCTAGAGACTTAGCTGGAAAATCTCCAAGCATCAGGCTTTTCTGCAGTACATTAGACTTATCACTGGGTAGGAGCGGGGCAAGGCTTTTTTCATCCTCTTCTATTCTCCACGAGGCTTGTTTCATCATAGACTCAATGTATATATTTCTTAATTGAAGGAAGAGAGTCTACTTTCATTCATACCTATTATGTGCCAGGTGCTCCGTGAAGTGCTTGCCTGTAAGTCCTATTACTTGGCATTACTTGACAGTATGGTGAAGTAGCCACGAGCAAGAGCTCCAGTAGCAAAAAGACTTGGACTTAAATCCCAGTCTTCCCATTTACTGACTGGATGAACTTCAGCTTGTCACTTAACTTCCCTGAGCCTCCTTTTCCTTATCAATAGAATAGGAATAATAATAAATCACTTCATAAGGTTGTTATGAGAATTAAATAGGTAATGCATATAAAGTACATCATGTCTACTTGACATTCAGTAAGGGGTACTTACTGTTGTTATTAGTGATATACTAATACTCTGGGATCCTGCAGCACCTTATATGATTAAACAATGTTAGAGAAAATTTGTTCAAAAAGAAAGAGTTCCAAAATTTATAAGTCCAAACATAGTAGCTCCCCAGATATTCACTGGATCAACAAACGCGCCAGTGCCTGAGAACTCCTGCGTTGGTTCTTGGCACGGAGTTTGTTTATTCTGGCTTGCTGTGTGCTGGGCATGGTGCTAGGCAACATGGTCCATGACCTTACGAAATTTAAACTCTTGTTGTGGAGACAAGGCCAACAAATATAACATGTGTGAGACATACAAGATGGAATACATTGCTAAACTGACATTCTGGCAGCAAGTACTCTGTGAGTTAAGAGGGGGAAAGTAACAGTAATTGAGTACCCAGTATGTTGGGCTCTGGATTGAAAAATAACCCCTTATTTAAGTTTTCATTAGTCTCCTGAGGTCAATCTTATATCCCTATATTAGATGAAGAAACTGACTCAGTGAGATTCAACGATTACCCAAGGACACATGGTAGTAAGAGGCTGAATCAGAACTTGAATCCATGCCTCCTGGCTCATAAACCCTGCAAAATGCTTCCTTCCACACAAACATAGCTATCAACCCCATCTTCTAGAAGAGGAAATTAGTGATCAGAGAACTTAAGTGACTTGTCCAAGACGATTGAAATAACTGGTTGAGCTGGGTTCCAATGCAGGTCTACCCACTCCTTGACTTCAGGACTTCATTTTTCAACTCACAGCCCGGCTTGAGCCCAGTTGTTATGCCAGAGGAGGGTAAATGTGTCTTTCATCTGAAGAACTGGGCATCTTGGCTGTTGCTTTCAATTTAGTGAAGGATGTGAGGACTATAAAAGAGGTGCCCATTGGGCCTCCAAGGGTAGCCAGATCCCCATTTTATAGGTAAAAACCCTAAAGTCCAGAAAAACTCATCCTTGATAGTTGTTCTCACTGTCACCCCCAACCTTTGCCTTGGCTTGGTTGCCCCTCATTTGAAATCCCTTTTATATTCCTATCCACCTGTAAAGCCTACTCATTTCTCCAGAACTACTATTTCCTAACCTCCTAGCTTCAACTGTGGGTCTAGTAGTCACTGAGCAAGCGTGAGTAAGAGGTCTGGTACTGTACCATTATTAGTCCCCATTTATTGGCTACTGTTAGCACACAGCAAATGTTTGTTTGAAGAGATGAAAAAAAAAATCAATAAATAAGCCAGAGCACTAGCACACAGACGAGTGGGTATGTATTTAGTATTTAGATGAGGCAGGGGTCCTCTGGCTCTGACCTTGGTTTCAGCAGCGCCATCTATTGTCTTCCAAAGGGAACTTTATTATGTTGGGCTAAAGAGTGACAGGAGAAGAGAGAAGACCCACTAAGGGGACAGGGATGACTAAATATTATGCAACCACTGAGGGTCCTTGTGAAGATGCTCAAAACAGACTACCCCAACATTCTCAGAGATGATCTCCTCAAGATTCCATGCTCTGGCATTCAGATTATTTTGAGTTAAGATCAGTGGAGGATCTGGAGGTTAAGGAGAAGCTCTTGCCCTTCTAATCAAAGAAACAATCATCACTTCCTTTTACTACCTAGAAGATTGAAGATTGATAGTGATGGTGGGAGCACAGAATTTTCTATGTCCCATAAATACTCTTCAAATAGTAGCATACTGATAAACAGGGAAAAGCAAGTGATACACCTATATTTGGTGAATGTTCTGACTGGTCAAAAATGCTTATTTTTATGTTTATGAGAATGATTTCAGAAAGAGAGTACAATACAGATTTGATTTGTCTACTGAATGAAACCCATGGAATTCAAACACTGCTCAAGCTAAGGGTGCTGTGGTGTGCAGAGTCACTATTTATAGACAAAACATGGGGAAGAGTTATTATGAGAATGCCCAGGGGTGCTTTTATCTTGGGAGCACACAAGCCCATCAAAACATCAGTCTCTGGGCAAGAGGAACCAAACAGCACCACCTAGCGACTCCCACAAATTCTTTTTCTGGTGAAACTGCTCAGTAGTGAGTAATGGTGAGTCAAAAGGAGACTCAACACCTTGGAAATAAAAGACAAAAGGCCAAAGGACAAGTATGGGGCCTAAGACATATGTAAAAAAGGCTTCAAAGTACTCATCACACAAGGCTATTTGACCAATGACATATTTTCTTTTTATATGAAATATCTTGTGTTCATAAAAAGCAGTGGCAACTAAATAATCCTCATGAATCTAGGAACCTCAGTCTATTATGTAATAGATTACATGAGAATATATCATATTGTTTTATAAATTGTATTATCTTTATATGTGACTATGGAATATTTGTTATTGGAAATAACAAGTTTGCAGTAATTGTGGACTTTTTCCCCCTTCTAGAGTATAGGAACTATCTTGTAGAAAACAATGTAATTGGGTTCAGGAGAATGCAAAATATAGAAAAAAATTATTAATAAAAGCTACTATTAATAAAAATATAGAAAATATTTAATAAAAAATATTATATTTGTGTATGTTCTTGGGTACCTATGTGTATATATACACAGGTGTCCAAGAAAGAGAGGTAGAGAGACCCAAGATGCAATAAATAGGACAAATTAAGGCCTCACAATTAGTGAAATTCACTGTTTCTTGAAATATTCATACATGTAAGCCTAAAAGTATATTCTATGGGACAATGGCAAATCTGGCTCAGGATGAGACCAACTTGTATTCCTTGTGTGTCTGCTTATATTCCTGGAAGGCAGAGATGAGAGTCATCTACAGGGAATCCAAACACAGCCTTTTTGATGACTCTGAGTCACTTCCTTTATGGAAATGGGAAACCCACATGTGCAAGCAACAGTTGGCAATATCAAAAAGAGTGTACCTGACAGCTAGATGTGGGTGTGTAATTAGATGGCGTCAATACATGATTAAATAGGTATGTAATATTAGATGTAATATATTAATCCTCCTTACTCACTTTAGGAATATTTTAATTTTCATAACAAATGTATCCAGATTATAAAGAATAATGATTATAGTTAGAGCGTAACAATGTTTTAATTTAATGATGCCATTGTATCCAATATGTGTACAATGGAGGCCCTCAACAGATGACAAGCGCAAGCAGTGGAGGCAATCAGTGAATTCAAAAGCACAATGTTGGGAGAACACACAAATAGAAAAAATAATTAACAAAAAAGAAAAACAGTGTAACAGCCTTTTGGGATAATAGAAAGAGAAACAGCATCCATATTATAAGGATCCCAAAAGGAAAAGAGAAAGAGAACGTCATAAAGAAATTTATTTAAAGAAGTAATAGCTGAAAGCTATCTGGGAAACAAGATATTGAGATTCAAGAGACCCAAAGAATTCCAAACAAAATAATACCCAACAGGCACACACCAAGACACATTAAAATAAAGTTGGGAAAGACAGCAAGGACAGAATATTGAAAACATCAAGAGAAAAAAGTTTTACTTGTAAGGGAACACCAATTAGAATCTCAGTGGAGTTTTTGGTAGAAATATTACAAGCAGGAAAGGAATGGCAGGAGATATGTCAAGCATTCAAAGAAAAGGATTTCCAACCTAGGATCCCTGCCTAAAATTCCTTACCCTGCAAGATTAAATTTCAAGAGAGAAGGAAAAGTAAGGAGCTTCACTGAAAAAGAATTTATCAACACCAGGTTGCACATGAAGGAAGTTGTAAAGGGGTTATTATAATGCAACAGAACAATGGGGGTGTTATAATGCAACAGAACAAGGGGTTATTATAATGCAACAGAACAATGAATAATAGAGGTAACAAACATCTAAATCACTTAACATGGAGGAGGAGAAGGAGTGTAGCAATGTGTTCCATCAGAATGAGTTGGCGACCAGACTGTCCTATGGGTCATACCAATAACCCATTAGTTACTAACTGCAGCAGAACTCGCAAACAAAAATTAATAGAACACATAAGACATTGGAAATGGAACCTAAAGAAAACAAAATGAAGACCCCAAAAATTTTCAAAGACAAGACAAACTAAAAAAAAAAAGGCAAGGAGTATTTAAATGTAAATGTCTCAATTCACCAGTAAAAAGGTACAGATTGGTTGAATGGACTTTAAGACAAAGTCCAACCTTCTGTTGTTCATAAGAAACCAATCTTACTACCTGGAGTTAAAGACTGAAAGAGACTCATTCAAGCAAATGACAATCAAAAAGATCAGGAACAGCTATACTTATGTGAGATAAAATAGATACCCGATTAAAAAAAGTGTTAAGAGAAAGATATGAACAGCCTAATATAGCAAGAAAAAAAATAACAATTATAAATATATATATAGACCAAATCATGGAGCACAAGATACACAAGACAACAACAGAACTAAAGAGAGATATGGACAGCAACACAATACTGCTAGGGGATTTTAATACCCTTCTCACAGCAAAGGACATATCGACAGGAAAAAGAAGCAATAAAGAAGCAATAGCCTTGAATGAGGAGCTAGACCAAATAGTTTTAAGAGACATCTATAGAACATTCCACACATGCCATGAACCGTCCAGGTCAAGCAGACTCTGATGGAGGAGTGTAGGAGGCTGAGGGAAGACAGGAATCAAATATGTTAGTAAAAGCTGGGACCACGTGGGCTGTAGCAGAGCGGACCTATGCAGTCCTGGCGCAGCACGTTGCGCGTTTGTTTATACAATTTCCAGCACAGGGGACTGCAGGGTAAGGTTGATGCTTGGTAACAGCGTCTTGGAGGTATCAGGAGGGGCTAGTGGTTGCAAGAGTATCCGGAGGCTGCATGCCTCTGCTGCGTTCAGTGTTCTAACTTGAAGGTCATAGTGGGGAGACATGCTCTTTCTAGCCCCCTGACCTAGCAACTGTTGCCACCTTAGGTCACTCAGTGGGAGTGGCGTGGCTCAGAACTGTTGCCCCAAGAGCGTACCACGGTGGCTCCCAACACACACACACAAAATACTGCATGCACTTTTTTTTCAAGTGCACATGGAGCATTTTTAAGAATAGACCATATGTTGGGATGTAAGTCAAACAATTCAATGATAAAAAACTAACAACCCAATTAACAAATGAATAACAATTCACCAAAGAGGATACACAGAAGGCCAATAGGCCAATGAAAAAATGCTCATCAACAGAGAAGGTTTGCGCTGCCTGGAGCTTTCACGCCCAGCAGCTGCCAGGTCCCCTCCCGAATCCCGGAACCTCTTCCACGAGCCTTCTGTTCGCTCACACCCAGCACAAGCTGGCTTTGATCCTGAAAGCCAATCAGGGCCACACATGGCTGCTTTGAAACAAACGCTAGAAGCCCTGATGGACAGAGGGGAAATAATGAGAAACTTGGAAAACCTGGGTGAAATGCGCTTATAAAATCTGCTCCCACGGTAAGCGGTACAGCAGAGGAGGGTACTTTTTGGTGGATTTTTATGCACCAACAACTACTGTTGAAAGCATGATGGAGCACTTTCTCAAGACATTGATGTGATTTGGCCGAATATTGTAAAACACACTCTCACACAAGAAGTAAGCGTGTGTGAAGGGATTGTCCCTGTCCCACCTGAAGAAAACTATATATCTACAAGAGGAAGTGACAGCATCCACCAGATTTCAACCTTCTATTTAATTCTCGGGGCCTCCCTCGTGGCGCAACCGTTAAGTCTCAGCACTATGAAGCTAGCACTCGTGCTTGCCACTGCAGGACGAGTTTCTTCTCCAGCCAGGAGCTTCCCACATGGTGCTGCAGACCTCTCCTGCCTGGACTGCTGCTCCCCGCAGCAGCGTATTTCAGTAGATCCACCTGTTTTGCTCCCCAGGCTGTCTCTGGTGAATCCGCTCACCACTCCACATCTCTGGCCTACACCCCAGCTCTTGTATGCATAAATAAATCTTTAAAAAAAATTCTCTCACTTTTGAGCATCATATATTAGTAATTTATAAGCTTAACCTTTATAGAATATTGTGCTACAGGTGCCATTTGATTTTTCTAAATTATTTTTAGCCTTGGTCCCTACCCCTTTGCCATATGTGGGGAAGGAGAGTAGGAAGAGGAATTGAAATCGGGCAGAAGGGGTGTCTAATCCCTTCGTGGTCGCCAATTGAAATCGGGCAGAACGGGCCTCAAATGCCCAGGCTCTGCGGCAGGAGTGACCAAAAAGCCCCAAAAGGCCAAAAGGCCAAATACAACAAAGGCCAGCGCCTGATGAGAGGACAGGGCACTGCCTGTGGGTTCTCACCCGCGCACACAATTGCAGGAGACTTCAGGCTACAGGAACAACAGCAGCAAACATGGGGTTTATTGTACAAACGGGGGAAACAGAGAGTTCACTGCAGCCTCAGGCGGCGGCCGCCTCACCCAGAACACCTCGGGGACGGCAGCTCCTTGGGAGATGCTGGGTGACACCCACAAACAGGCCTCTGAGACACCAGGCGCAGGCCTCAGGGGCTCCTTTCAGGCTACGTCAGAGACAGCACCGGAGGCCCAGTCTCTTCAGAGTCCTTCGGCTTCTCTTCCTCCTCGGAGGGCGGCTGCTGGTGCTTCTTTTCTTCTTTCTTCTCTTCTCAGAGGCCAGGAACTGACTTCTCTCTTCTCTCTTCGGAGTCTGGAACCGTCGTCTTTCTTCTCCTGGGGGCTGGTGGTGTCGTGTCTTCTCCTGTTCGGTTCAATCTTTTCCTCCTCTTCAGTTCAATATTTTTCTTCCTTGACTTCTTCCTCTTCTCCTTCTTTTCTCCTCATTCCTTCCAGTCCTGGCTTATATCCTCTCCCAGAGTACCATCCATTAGTCTGATTGGACCATGTTCAATCCTGGAGCTGATTGGACCGGCCCATCAGCTCCCAGCACCTGATTGGTCCATACAAAAATGGCAGTTACTGGGGAGGAGCAACTGCTATAACTGACTCCAGAGCAGCGGGATAAGAGGCCCCACCGCTCCTGCAGGCACCCAAGCTGCTAAGGCAGCTTGGTTTTGGTAACAGAATGGCTTGCTCAGAGACTTACCTAAGGTATCACACCTCATTCTGGATTTTATCCATTCATGTCTTTTCTGGGTCAGTGAGGACTTTTTGTTCTAAACAACAGTAACACTGCTTCCAAGACCAAAGCTTATAAAAGCTGCCCAGGATTGTATCACCATGCAAAGTAAAAGTGTAAGATCATTGTATATGAGTAATTTTTGATCAGAGTAATAAAAATCATTGAAAAATTTAGAAAAAAAATTCAGTAGGACAGACGATATGATTTTCTTAATAAATGGCATGAAAATAAATGAGAGTAGGAATTGCTATAGATGAAAAGAAATGTTCAAAATACATCCACAAACAATATATATTGTTTGGATGCTGATTTAAACAAAACAATTATAAAAAGACAGTGTGAGATAATTAAACTTGAACATGGACTAGATATTATATTAAAGAATCATTGTAATATTTACTATGATGATACTTGGGATATTATGATTTTAAAAAAATGCTTACTAATACAGGAGCCAGTGTGAAATCTGGGACAATATGAATATCAGAATAATGATTGTAAAGGATTATAACCCACTGAATCAAATTGAAATCCATGAGTGTGTGTGAGTGTATTATGATAGAAACCCAGCTAATAAATGTAAATGGAATGATGGAATTAATAAGTCACCATTGAAATAATCAGAGTAACAGTGAATTCAGGCAAGAATTTTTAATGGATGCTGAAACTAGAGGGAGAATGTTCAATGAATAACAGTTTATATGGTTTCAAAATATTTATTCACAAAGGCAAAAATAGTAAGCTTAAAGTGGAAAAACTTGGCAGATATTACCTTAAACAAATCAGCAAAGTGAACATCATCAATAATGGGACAAATCGAAATCATGTGCCTCCTGAAAAGAAGCACAGATGTTAAGAAAACATTACTTCAAGGGATATTTTTGACAAAATGTATTACCTACATCTGTGAATTCTGAGGCTCATTATACAAAGTAATTTGCTTGTACTCATTGTAAATGTTAAGGCTATGAAAGATAAAGATTGAGAAACTGTTCTAAGGTAAAGAAGACTAAAGAGGCACAACAGGGGGAACTGGTATTTTTCTTTTTTATTTGTAAAGACATTATGAGGCAACTAACAAAATTGATTATAGGTATTCCCCACTTTCCATGTTTGATTTATGCCTCTTTGCTTTTACAAAAGACCAACATTAGTACCTGTTTTCACCTGTTTCACATTAGTACCTGCAAGAGGAAGAGACCAGGAGCTGAAAGAAACTAAAGTGGATTTTTATTTCTAAAACAAAAGGTAAAAAGCAATAGCACTCAGTATTGGTTTTGCAGCAGCCATTTTAGCAGCAGCACATACTCTCAGCAGTGAGAGTGACCTTGCCAAGTTCCTTCCCTGGAAACTACTTTATATAATTATGCATTTCTCATATTATTAATGCTTTTATTATATGTTATTGTTATTTTGGGTTTTGTGTGTTATTTGGCATGATTTGATGGGTTAATTTTTGGATCTGGGAACACTAACATTTTTTCCATGTAAATCAACAGTAATTAGTGCTTTGCTTTATAAAAGGTTTCATAAAATATCCTACTTTCAGATAGTGGAAGAAACCTGTACAATTTCTTTATTAGCTAATAGTATTGCTTTCCTAATTTTGATCTTTGTGCTGTGTTTACATAAAAGAATATTCTTGTTCGTAAGAAATGCACATGCAAACTTTAGGGTTGAAGGGACATATCTGCAATTTATTCTCACATAGTTCAAAAGAAAAATATACTTATTGACAGAGACTGAAAGTGAGACAAAATGATTATATTTGGTGATTATGAATAAAAATATATGTAGGAATTCTTTGTATTGCTATTGTAATGTTTTCTATAAGTCCTTCCCTAGTTATTATATATATATATATATATATATGTGTGTGTGTGTGTGTGTGTGTGTGTGTGTGTGTGTGTATGTGTGTGTGTGGATTTGGGATAAGACACTAACTTGAAACAGATTGGCAAAAACAGTGATAATTTTTAAAACTTGTGTGATGGATGCATGAGACTTCATTATAACATTCTCTTTTCCATGTGTTAAAGTGTGCATAATAAAAAAGGGTAATTGCAAAACTATGTTCTAGGGTAAGTGATGCTCAGGCTTTTATGCCAATGGCCTCTGTGGCTATCACCTGTAGCCCTGAATGCAGGAGGGGCTTGGGAGTGGGGGATAGGGTACGAATGCCTGATGGTGGACACCTGGATTATGGTGTGGGCATGTGTGAGTGCGCACACCTGAGCCAAGATACTGAGGCTGTAAGGGCAGTGTCACAGAGGATGTTGTGTAGCAGAGAGTGGCAGCATAACAGCTGCAAGAGGAAGAGACCAGGAGAGAAGGTCAGAGCAAGCCCAGAGAGAGTAAAGATTCTTGGGGGGCTGGCCACAGGTCCCCTGCCTGCCCTACACCTGGTTGTCTCATTACAAGTGAAGTAGAAAGATCATTAAAAGCCTGAAAACGACAGTGAGGGCTCTAGGACTCTCATTTACCTGTCTGCCCGAATCCATAGAGAACCTGCCCTGTGCTTGCTTGAACAGCATGTTAGGTAGCTAAATTTAATGAAAATCAGGGAATGATACATTCAGAAATAATGGTAGTGTTTGTTTCTGGGAAATAGGGAAAGGGATGTCATCAGGAAGGGTTTCAGACATTTGTCATAGTTTCTTACTTTAGTTCCTTGTTAAGTACAGTAAGCCTTCATTTAATGTGGATAGGTTCTTGGAAATTGCCACTTTAAGTGAAATGACATCAGGAAAGCAGGTCCTTAATAAGTTCTATTGCTTAATATTTGCTTTTTCTTATTTTTTTCCTTATCAATGTTACAGTGAAATGAAGTTTAACTGAATGACTTTGAGAACCTGCTATATATCGGTATTTATTTCATAATTCCTTAAAATGTACATAGATTTTAAATAGATTATTTTAAGTTATCAAGGTAACCAATAGAGGAATTTAAAAAATAATTATATATGCTGAAAATCTGGAGGAGAGAAAGGGTGTGAGTTCATCTCTGTCATAGCAGGAAGGTAATGATTGAAGTTGAGAAATCAAGATATAATGATATAAGCATACTATTTAATGTTACTGAGATGAATCAACTGCTCCATTAAATACTTAAAATAATGAATGGTGACTGTCTCTAAGCACAGCTTCCCTGAACTTCCTTCCTAGTGTGGAGTCCAGTCCCTCTGCTGTAGCCTGGAAGCTGCCTTCAGGCTGTGGGCAAGGGCAGCTCTCCGGCTTATTTTGTTTGTGCCCCACTCTCAATGTTCATAAGCCCACTTACCTTTTCCCCAGTATCAAAAAACAATTATTTCAAATACTTTATCCTATGTTTTAGTTGGCTATGGAAAGAACAATTTCCATAGCTGTTAATCTTTCATGGATGAAAGTGCTGCAGTCTGGGCTTTTAAGTGGAAGTATCAATATTAAATTGGGATATACATACATATCAAGAGACTGTTCCTTCCCTCTTCAAAATTCTGGTGGTTTCATCTTGTGTCTCTATCTCTAATCTCTGCATCTGTGGTTACTTTGATTCCTTTTCTGTCTGTCAAATCTCCTGTTTCACTCTTACAGTACACTTGTCATTGCATTTAGAGTCCTTAACATTCTAGGATTATCTCAAGAGCCTTAATTTAGTTATATCTGCAAAGACACTTTTCAAACAGGCAATAGTCAGAGAATTGGGAAGTGAACATATCTCCTGGGGGCAGGGAAAGGGGCTACCATTCAAGTCAGTACAAAGGTCAAGCAGAGAAAGGAGAGTCTGCCAGGGAGAAATGGTGACATAGCAATTAGAGATTGGTTGTATAAGATTGATTAATCCAACACATAAAGATATTAAGGAAAATATAAGCCAGGCTTTTCATTGTCAGAAAAGAGAGCTACAAACATTAAAAAAAGGAGAGCAACGGAATCAAGTGGTGTTAAATTGGAATGAAATACGTTGGGAGATGTGTGTGTGCATGTTTTTTTAGTAATTCTCCCAACTAGAGGCACTTTTGCTTCCCAGTTTTGGCAAGATCTAAAGATGCTTTTCTATCCTTTTATTTATTCTTTTACTATTTTAAAAAATATTTACTTTTTTATGCATACAGGAACTGGGGTGTAGGCCAGAGGTGTGGGGTGGTGAGAGGATTCACCAGAGACAGAGTGGGGAGCAGAACAGGCAGACTGACTGAAATATACTGCAGAGGGGAGCAGCAGGTGAGACAGGTCTGCTGCGCCATGTGGGTCAGCTCCCAGGCTGGAGATTGGACTCATGGGATTGAACTCTTGCCAAGGTGACTGGTGATAGCTTGATAGCCCTAAGACTTTAACTGCTGCACCACCAGGGCAGTCCCCATCCTTTTATTTTCAATCCATTTGTGTCTTTGAATTTATAGTGTCTCTCACAGAGAGCATATAGTCGGATCATTATTTGTATTCATTCTGTCCATCTCTGTTTCTTAATTGGAATATTTAATTCATCACAGTTACGTAATTAGTGAGAAAGTGGGGATTACATTTGCAATTATGCCATTTATTTTCTTCTCTCCATTCATAACACTTTTATTCCACGTAGATGAACTTATTAATAGGTATGTTCTCAGCAATTATGCATGGATTGTTCATGAAAATTTCACAAGACGTTAAACAAAGCTGGTCATCATCTCAAGGTATTTCCCTGTTAACTATTTTTACAGCACATGCGTGTTAGGCACATATAAAAAAAGACAAAAACAAACAATATATAAATAAAGTTAACTACATGAGTTTTTTGTTTTGTTGCTGCGTTCATATACATGAAATAATGGATCTGAAGGAATTCATTTTTACTGCCTTTTTACTTGTACATTTGTTCTTAGATTGCCTAAAACATTTAAATGAAAATAAAATGACTGTAGCAAAAATAATGAAAGCAAATAGCAGGTAATTTTATAAATAGTCGACTGTGAACTGTATCTGCCCTTAGACAGAATAAACTGGGTCACAACTCTGTCTTGAGGAACATTCTACAGCTGAATTCAAAGTTGTGCACACTAAGTGGTTCACATATACACATGTTCTAACATGTGTTCTAACACATAGTCTCTACCACTGCCTTGTAAGTGTTCCAAACCTTAATGTATCCACTACAACTACACCTTTGATGAAACCAATTATCCCTCTTACTTCCCACCAGAACAAACAAATATGTAGGCAGTTTTCTTTGCTTAGACATGGAAGCAGGTTTTAACATAAGCCCTTGTGAATTCACAATGTACCAAAAGTACCATGCCAAACGTTAATAACTTGTATAAAAATTCCACATTCCTATACTGGCCACCTCAAGATGAAAACAATGTCTCTTAGGTGTACAATGAATGCTCTATGATTGTGTAGTGGAAATGTCTTTGTCTTCAGGTAATAAATAAATGTTGGGAAGCTTAGGGGTGGAAGTTGCTATGTCTGCAAAAATGCATTTATGAGGCTAGAAACCATGGCAGAATGTTAACAATTTTGCATACAGAATGTGAAGGGCGGGCCTCCCCGGTGGCGCAGCGGTTAAGCGCTGCGCTGTAGAGCTGTCAGCAGCGGCGACACGAGTTCGACGCCCGGCCAGGGAGAATCCCACATGGTGCGGCAGCCCTCTCCTGCCTCGCCTGCTGCTCCCCTCAGCAGTGTATTTCTGATCTGCCTGTTCTGCTCCCCGCTCTGGCTCTGGTGAACCCTCTCGCCGCCCATGTCTCTGGCCTGTACCCCAGCTTGTATGTATAAATAAAAAATAAATCTTTAAAAAAAAAAAGAATGTGAAGGGCGTTCATTATGTTAGCATTCATTTGGGGAAAATAATTTAATGTAAAAAGATTTCTATTATATGTTTTCTCCCTTGCCCCCATGCTAAGATTTATTTAAAAGTAGCTCTTTCCATAGTGAGACAGTACTGAAAGAATGGCAGATGAGCAGTTTCAGACAATGCCTGAATGTCTTAGAATTCACTGTCATATAAAATATGAGTCAGTATCAATATTCTGCTTATGAAAGCTAAATAACCAACTCATCATTGCTGCAATTCATGTGCAAATAGTCTCTTCCCCAAGTCTGATTATCAAAACATGATTTATTAGAAATCCTAGAACCTATGTGCATTGACCGAGATTTTGCTTTGAGCAGACCTCTGCCTTGGCAGTGGCTACACAAAAGAGTTGAGTTTAGTACAGAATGTTCATTACTTGTATGTGCAAGTAAATTCAAGTCATGCCCATCAGGGATCCTTGATAAATATAGCACAGATAGAAAATAACTATTAAGCACTTTTGACTCAGTAATCTCAGGCCTGGAAACTGATACTAATAAAACTATCAAAAAGAAGGAAAAAGCTTTATTTATAAAGATGTGTATAGTGGCATTATTTATAATAGTGAAAATTTGGAAAGAATATAAATGCACATCTATAGAGAAATACTTAAATTATTTCTACTAGTTTTGTGTGGAAATGTTTCATAAATTTCAATATAATGTGAAATCAGAAAAAAATACTATCAAAAATGTTAGGAGAGAAATGAAGAATGCAAAACTGTATTCACATTTGACTTGTGACCATGAACCAACTATGATCTTTCTGAGAAAAACCAGAAGGGCCCAAAATCAATCACTGAAAATTTTGCTGGGGTTATAGGCATAATTCTTTTGCTAATTAAAATATTTACTATTTCTGGGTCTCCCTGATGGTGCAAGGGGTTAAGTCTCAGCATTATGAAACTATCTGCAACCCACTGCAGCACAAGTTGGATCCCCAGCGTGGGAGCTAACCCACGTGGCGCAGCAGACCTCTCCTGTCTCACCTGCTGCTCCCCTCAGCAGTGTATTTCAGTACATCTGCCTGTTCTGCTCCCCACTCTGTCCTTGGTGGACCCCACCACACCTCTGGCCTACACCCCATCTCTTGTATGCATAAACAGATCTAAAAAAAATTACTATTTCTTTCACTATACTAGAAATCAATGAAATCAGGAATTATATTTCCCTTCTTCATCTTTGTATTCCTTGAACTTACAACAGGGCTTGAGATACTGATTTAAGGAATGAATGAAGAATGAAGGAATAAATAAACGAAAGAAAGAAATATTTTCTCATTAAATGACGTTGTAAAAAAGGACTCTTTCTTATAGATTAGGACATTCCATGAGTTTCACAAGGACACCAATAGGTTAATATATTGAAAAGATTCACACTGGTCTTAACTTAGGCTTTAAAAAATAACATCTTTCATGTTAACATGCGGACTCTCCCTCCAATGGCTTCCTAATGTCACAGCCCAGATCTCCCACTGCCCCTCTCTGACTTCATTTCTTTCTCTCCTCTCTCACTGAAACACCTGTTCTCCCAAGTCATTGATCAGGGAAGTTTCCTCCTTTGCTAGAAGAGAGGTGAGGAAGGATGCCTTCACATGGACGTTTAAGACCCTGAAAACGAGGTGCTTCGCCAATGATGTGGAGAAAAGTGTACATAGGGTATTGTGAGGACATTCCAACCTGGTGGTTCCAGAAGCCTGAATTAAGTATTGAGGACAGAGTTATCCAGGCAAGGAGAGATAGAAAGAATTTGGGCATAATCATGAGGCAATGAAATAATATTTTGAGCTGGGGGCACTGCAAGAATTTTAATATTCTTAAATCATAAAGTGTGAGGGAGGGAAGGGTAGCACAGAGAGCTGGCACTGTACAAAGGGCCAGATTATGGAGGGTGGTGTACACCCAACAAGGGTCTTATCTAGAATCCCCCGTCAAGTCAGTACAGGTAAAGAGAGGGAGAAGAGGGGTTTTGAACATACACAGAACCTTGCTTCGTGCTTGTACATAGCAGATGCTCAACAAATGATGAATATATTGAAATAATTTAGTACTTTAAGATGAAAGATTCCTGTGAACTAAAAGTGCCCCCCAAATGTATAGTCTCTTATCCCTGTTCTCTCAATTTTTTCTCTTGAAGCAATCTTGTATAACAGAGGTTTTAAAAGTGTGATCTTAGACTAGTAGCATCAGCATTTTCTAGGAACTTGTTGGAAATACAGCTGCTCAAGCCCCACCTCAAACTTACTGAATCAGAAACTCTGGGGATGGGGTCCAACAATGTGTTTCAAAAAAATATCCAGGTGATTCTAGTATATGCTAAAGTTTGACAATCACTGATCTATAACTGAATCCACTTAAGTAGCACTGTGCATTTCTAGCCTGAATTGTTATCTTTACGTTGTCTATTCAGGGTCATTAGGCCTTAGGCACCAACAAGCAAATTGTTCTGAGATTTTTAGTCATTATTTTATCAGCCTGCCTGTTGGCTTATGCATCTATCCTTGCGAAACTCTTTGTTAATTTTTCCTTCAGCCTTCCAGATGACTTCAGTCAAAAAATTTTTATTTGACCCAGTGATGCCTTACACACCAATTTGAACTTTGTATGCCCCATATTGTAAAATGTCTCTCATCACTGATGCTGTGACTTGGGCAGCATGAAGGTACTAATAGGTATCCAGAAGGTGTTTCCAATGGAGCCTAATTGATTTGTTTCAAACACACTCCATTAGAGTGAAATCAACTATATTAGTCAGAATTCCAGAGAAACAGAATAGATGTATGTATGTGCGTGTGCAGAGAAAGGAGGGAAGGAAAGTAGGAAGGAAGCAATTGCCTCATGAAATTGTGGGGACTGGCAAGTTTCTAAAATCTGTGGGGCAGACAGGCTGGAACCCCAGTGAAATCTTTACATTCAGTCTCAAGTTCAAAGACAGTCTGGATGCAAAATTCCTTCTTACTCAGGGAACTTCAGTCTCTTTACCTCATGTCTTCAAAGGATTAGAAAAAGCCCACCCACATTATGGACAGTAATTTGCTTTACTCAAAGCCACTGACTTAAATGTTAATGTCACCTAAAATTTTTTTTTCTAAAAAATACTTATCTATTTTTATTGTGGTAACATTGGTTTGATAAAGGCCAGCAAGGGGCACTAAAACCGGCCAAGGACACTGCCCAAATAGTTCACCGGTCACTGTCAGAGTTCTTCATCCACACACACAATTGTAAGACTACTCAGGTTCAGGGAACAACAACAATGGGATTTATTTAACAAACCAGGGGAAAACAAAGAGTTACTGAGGCCAGGAATGGATGTTTACCTCACCCGAAGCAGTGTCCAGTCTTTAAAGTCCCAAGCAAAATGCAGCTAAGATGGCATCTCCCTCCCACCCACCGCAGGATGCAGTTCCTCTCCCAAACAATAGGCCATATGCCCAAGATGGCGTCTTCCTGCCTCTGCCGACCTAGAATACACAGCAGCTAGACTATAGGCCAGGTTCCAACTCACAAAGACAACAGAAGACATGACAAGAAATGCTCCCGGAGCTGCCAAGCTGCCTCAACGCAGCACCAGACAAGCGACACTCGAAAGAGCAGCTGCAGTAGCTGAAAGACCTGACAAACGGCCACACTCAGCTCAGTGAGGCTTCCAGCTCCGGGTTTTCACCTTCTCCACCAGGCTATAACAGCAGCAAAAACCAGAAATAGTTTCAGTCACTTGGTCACTTGCAAAGCCTCTGAATTTTTCCTCTCTGAGGTTGGCTGCTGAAAGCCTCTACCTTCAGAGGCCCACAACTGCCTTTTGGAAGATAAACACAGTGGGGACCAAAATTGCTGACCCCAAATGCTGAATCTGAAACACTATATCCACAAGACTGAATGAATCTGCACCCCTTTCTGCAGTCCCTTATATTTCTTTCTTTTTTTTTTTTTAAGATTTATTTTTTATTTATACATACAAGCTGGGGTACAGGACAGAGGCATGGGGCGGCGAGAGGGTTCACCAGAGCCAAAGCGGGGAGCAGAACAGGCAGATCAGAAATACACTGCTGAGGGGAGCAGCAGGCGAGGCAGGAGAGGTCTGCCGCACCATGTGGGATTCTCCCTGGCCGGGCGTCAAACTCGCGTCGCCGCTGCTGACAGCTCTACAGCGCAGAGCTTAACCGCTGCGCCACCGGGGCGGCCCCAGTCCCTTATATTTCTTATCAGTCGCTCTACCCCAAAATGTGATACTTTTTAGCATTTTTCCTGCAGCTATCCATCCTCACTAGCAACCCCCTCCAGGGGGCACCACCTGTAACAGTCTATGGCTTCAGCCAATGGTTACAGGTCTACAAAGTTATTTGTGATTTTAGAACGTAAGATCTCCCCTCAGGTATTTTTACAGCACCCCTATACTTAGGTTGATGAAAATTGAACACCATATGTTTTTCAACCATTCCAGGCCAGGTAGGTCCATCTTCAGTTCTCACAGACAGAAAGATAATTTTGGAGCCTTCAGTGGATTTTTACAGGCCTCTAATGCTGAATCAGGGGACAGACCAGCTTTCTCTAAGAATCTCTCTGGTTGTCTCCTCTCTCTTGTCCTACCTCAGAGTGACCCTCCCGTACCCATAGTTGTAGCCCTACCTGAGAGTGATGCCGCCCCTTATATCCCCTCAGCCCTTGGCACAGGTGCCTGCACTTACACACGTGCACACCCCGTTCTCTCTGGGCCCAGGTGTTCACAGTATTTGGCACACGTGCAAGACTGCAGGTGTCAGTGATAGATGCTAATGACAGGAGGGTGTGAAAAGCCTGATTATTAACTCATTTACCCTACGCCAAAGTTTAGCCAAGTTGATAAATAAAATTAACCATCACACCAATAAACAATTGGGAGAACTAAATTTCCTGTACTGGTTTTTTTTTCCCCCACATTGAAATATATTGAAGTGTTTACCTGAGGTGTTGTGTGGCCAGAAAATATTCTGGTTCAGAGAACACACCGACCTGAGAAGTTTTCCATGAACCTGACTTATTTTTTTCCAACTGGGCCCAAACCAGAGTCTGGATACTAGTAATGAGGATAAATGTGTGGGTTTACCAATCCTCCTCTCTCTCTGGCCTTGGGATTGGGTTGTCAAAGTGGTTTTCATCTTGGATGATTTTACCCCCTTCCCCACCTTTGGAAATATTTTTGGCTACTGTAATTGGAGGAATGCAATTTGTATTTAGTGGATGGAAGCCAGGGATGCTGCTAAACAGACATCCTTTCAAGACACAGGACAACCCCCCCAAGAACTGAAAATTCTCTAGCCCTAAATGTCAATAGAGCCAAAAACCTATCAACCTAAGAGTGATAGCTCAATTTAAAAAATTAATTCTACTTTTTTGACAATGTTATTTTCATCTGTCTTGCTTCCCAAAGAGTTAAGTTGCCAACCTCCTTAATTATTCTAATTGCATATAGAATTTCTTTATCCAAGTGCATGCTATCAACATATGCCCATTCAAATGATAATTTGAATTTAAATGACTGTTGGTGTTTTGCCAGGTTCCCAATGAAACAAGAATAAAATTTCTCTGTAGCTACAGAGAAATTAAGAACAGGGAAATTCAGAGGCAATAGGAAGGGAGCCGGGGGAAAAATTTCATTTCTGTTCAGCAGAAGACAAACACGTACTTGTGATCAGAGCCCTGAGACATCACCTTTTGTGTCATCATATTGATAGGCTTAAGCCATCATCTTGTTTGACTGCTGCTTACTCAACACCAAACCTGCGCAGCTGAAGGTGGCTGAGGAAAAACAACCAAGACTTATCAGCATTGCTTTAAATGTGTGATCTCTAATATCAGGAGAGTAGTCACACTGTTTTTCCCTAGACCATTATTTACTCTACTACTCTCCTAGTGGCCCTTCAGTCTGGATTCTGTTTCCTTTAGCCTCTCTTGTTGGGAGGCTTGGCTTCCTACTTCACTGCCAAAAGTGAAGCAGAGGAGAGCTCTCACAAGCTGTCACCACTACACCTATTCATCTACCTGCAGTTTTGCCCCCGCTATCATTGACACACTGCCTAAGGTCCACATGTGCACTGATGTTGTCCTGGCTTTGATTTAAAGACGTCCCTCCAGTACATTGGTCTTTTCTCCTTAATTATCAGTTTTTCTCTCTCTACTAGATTATTTCTGTCAGCATAGACACGAACCCAAACGAAGCAAAAATCTCCTTTGAGCCCCTTTCTTCCTGCAGCAGTTGCCCTTTGTCTCTTTTTTTCCTTTACAAGAAAACTGCTTGAATTCACCTTTAAGATTATCGCTCCGTCCATTCTTTAAAAACTACCCTTTCAAGATCCCCCATGACTGTTAGGTTACTACGCTAATGGTCCTTTTCTCAGGGTTTAGCAGCATTTGGCAGTTACCCACTGCCTTTAGGAAATATGTTTTTCCAGTTCCACATTCTTCTGATTTAACGTATACCTTTCTCCCCACTAAATTAGTATAGTTTCGTGGAAGTTTCTGCATTCCGACTCTTTGATATGGTAGACACATATGGCTAATAATCATTTAAAATGTGGCTAGTGTGACTGAGGAATTTTTTAGATTTAAAATTTAATTTTAATAGCCACACATGGGTGGAGACTATTTATACAGAACAGTGCAGCCCTCGATAATAGGGTGTCCCAGGACTTTGTTCTTCGTTGTAGGGTAAATGAGAGAATTATCAGGTTTTTCCGCCCTCCCCTCAAGGATAGCCCTCTGCAGGTCTGCGCACATGCCTAATGGCGGGCACCTGGAGGGTGTGGGCCTGCTTGAATGGGCACACCTTATCCAGAGACTAGGCTTCTAAGAAGCAGCAGAAGCAGCAGAGAACAGAGTGTGGGGCAGAGGACTATTTGGGGTGCAGTGGAGAGATCATGGGATGTTGCCAGAGAGCCCGAGAGAGTGAAGATTCGGGAGGCTAGCAAGCCTCCCGGCCCTCAGGCCCCACTGTCTACCCTGTACCTGGTTGCCTCTCTACAAGAGACCATTAAAAGTCTAAAAGCCACCAAGGGCTCCAGAACTCACTCCCTTTAGACCTGTCTGTGCAGCTCCATGGAGAACCTGTGCTCCTGTCTTTCTTGCTTTCTATGTTTGTTTTCCTGACTACCCTCTCACACACTCTTAGTAAATTATCCAGTTACATGGCTTTCCACACCATTCGTATGCCAATGACCCCAAATGTATAGCTGCAACCAGATTCTACCTCTAAGCTCCAAAAGAGAATATAAAATTGTCTACTTGACACCTGAATGTCCTGTTGAAATGCCAGACTTAATATGTTCAAAACTGAGCTCCTGTTATCCATCACCCAAACTGACAACTTTGAGTCCTTTTCAGTTTTTCCTATCTTAATAACTCTGAATTTGCAGCTGCTCACAAGTTAAATATCTTGAAGTTGTCTTTAACTGTTCTCAGTGCCCCAACTCCCCATCCAATCCATCAGAAAATTCCATTTACTGTACCTTCAAAAGATATCTGGATATTAACTACTTCTCAGTAATTTCACTGTCAACATCCTAATTGAAACCATCATCACTTCTGCAGGGTAAATGAAGTTATCAAGTTTTTCCACATTCCTGGCATTATCATCTATGATCGACCCCTGCAGTCCTACACATACACCTGATGGTTGGCAACTGGAGTAGGGTGTGGGTGTGTGTGAGTGGTCACAACTGGGCCAGAGACTGAGCATATAAGGGCAGCGTCACAGAGGTGGTAGTAGAGAACAGAGCATGGCAGCAGAGGACCATGAGAGAATGCCAGAGAGCCCAGAGAGTAAAGATTTGCTGGGGGCTAGGAGGCCTGCCAGCCTCTTGGCCACCTGAACACCCCCTCCCCCTGCCCTGCACCTGGTTGCCTCTCTATAAATGCTGTAGAAAACATTAAAAGCCTGAAGAAGCCCCTGAGGGCTCCAGGGCTCCTCCTTTACCCATCTGCCAAGATCATAGAAAACCTGCTCTGTACCTTGCTGGCACTACAACTTCACACCCAGCTTATTGCAAAAGCCTCATAACAATTCCAAGTCTGCACTGAATCTGTTTAGTTTGTTGCTAGAACAGTAGCCAAAATGGGTGAAGAAAAAAGAAAACAAAAACAGCAGAGTGCCTCTTCTGCTCACAAGTGCCTTCTCAGAGTGACAGAGTCCTTCCTGTGACATAAAAGCCCTACGTGATGTGCCTTCCTATTTCCTAACTTCATATCTTCCTTCTATCCCTCTCATCAATGTGCTCAAACTATCTACTGTTCCTCAACTGTACCAGTCCTGTTCCCACCTGTGGGGTAAGTGAAATGGTCCGGCTTTTATACCACTGGCTTCTCTGGATATCACCTGAGGCATTGATTGTGCTAAAACAGCAGGCACTTGGAAGTGTGGGTGAGGTGCATGTATGCCTGAGGTATGGTGTGGGTAAGTGTGCACACCTAAGCCTAAAGCCTGAGGCTACAAGGGCGGCAACGCACAGAATGGTAGTGGTATAACAGCTACTATTATGGCAGAATTCCATTAGGAAACCAAACAGCACTCAGAGAGGAGGAAAAGTCTTTATTTATGCTGGTGGGCCCAGAGGAGATCTTTCTCCAAAGTCTGAGCTCCGAGCAATTGGATAACAGAGTATTTATTGCCTAAAGCAGGGGTACATTTTCACTGTAAAGTCAGCTGGGATGCATGAATCAAGTGTGTGGCCTTGACAGCATTTATCAGTTGTTCCCTGAAGGCCAGCAGACAGTCAGTGAATTTCTTAGCTATTAACCAAGACTCGAAGTCTAAACTAATTTGCAGCAGGGGGAGGCTGGAGAGAGCGCCATCGAGAGCAACTATGCCTTTCACTCTCCCAGCCAGAGCTTTTATTAAAGATAAGAACAAAGGAACAAGAAAATAGCATGCAATTGTGCTTATGCTTATACAAATTAATAAGCTACTGCTGGAAAAAGTTTTCCTAGTTAGTAGGGAACATGCACACAGGCCAGTACATCTTCAGAGAACAGGAGTCAACTGTAAGAAGTTCTGTTTGCAGAACTTCTAACCCCCTGGAACTCCACATGCAGAGTAAGCAGGTACTCTAAGAAAACTCCGGCTCCTTTTAGGGCAGCAAGCTGCCAACACCTGAAACTTTCAGTCTACAGGCTATGTCCCAACTTCAGCTAATCAACAGGTTAGTCTGACATTTTCCACTTCACTATGAGAGGATGAGTGACTACAGAGAGGTAGGAACACACGCTGCCGCCGGAGAAAGCCCAAAGGGTAAAGATCCTGCCAGCCTCCTGGCCCTTGGCCACCCTGCCCACCATGCGTCTGGTTGCTGCACCATTCCACCTTAAGGTCCTGGTTGCATTCCTTTTCTGGAGTGCTCTCCAGGATATCCTATAGCAAGTTCCCTCTTCTCCTTCGGGACTTTCCTGACCATTCAGTCTTCCTAAATTTCATACCAATCCCACCCTGACTATCCAAATCTCCCTTCCCTGCTTCATTTTTCACCTTGGTATTTATCTCCGCCTAGTTAACATTCTATGTATTTTATTTCATTATCTGTTGCTTTCCTTACTAGAATTTGAGCCTCACACGGCAGAGAATTTCATCTGTTGTTTTTTTTTTTTCCCTACTGCTATATTTTAGTGTCTAGAGCAGTGTTTGGCACAGAGTAGGCACCCCATGAGTAAGAATTGAAAAAGATGGAAGCAGGAGGAAGGGACAAAGAAAGGACATCTGTGGTGGGGTCACACTGGTGATGTTTGTTATCAGGTTTGTTTTCTGGGTGCTGCATCAGTAACACTGCTCTGCAGAGCCATACTGGATTCTGAGGCCAAAAGGAAAAGTCAGTGCAACTGGTCCTATCTTTAAAGTTTTCATATTTTATTATAGGATTTATTGCATTCATTTTTATTTTTTAAACTATTATCTTGATTGCTGAGAGTTGTAGATAATTCCTTAAATTTTGCACTTGAGGTCAAGTGACAGCTCCTAGTCCTGGCCATGGGATTTTAAAAGTTGCCCAACCTTCCGATATAATAAGAAATTATTATACATAGTCTTTGTCACAGAGCACCTAAAACCATTGTAATTTCCTGAGTGATAGGGATGAGAGCAGTGTCTTTTGCTACTCAATAAGCTCCTTTTAAACATAGCTGATCTTACGGTGATGAGGTGATTCTTGGTGGGCCCCTAGAGGACTTAAGGATGGGGTTTGGTTATCAGAGGAGCCAACCATGTGATTATAGAGTTGGAATTTCCAGTCCCACCATGAATGACCAATGATTTTGTCACTCATGCTTCCAGGTTTCTGAGTGCATTCACATGCCAGCAGGGAGAGCACCCCGACTTCCTAGGGATGGAAGCTCCCTTGCA
This sequence comes from Scalopus aquaticus, assembly GCA_004024925.1. Taxonomy (NCBI): domain Eukaryota; kingdom Metazoa; phylum Chordata; class Mammalia; order Eulipotyphla; family Talpidae; genus Scalopus; species Scalopus aquaticus. The sequence goes on along the minus strand of PVIJ01001516.1, from coordinate 171,333 downwards.
GAACCCTTCCAGACCTCATTCCACGTACCTCTTCATCTGTCTGTTCATTTGGATCCTTTATAATAAACTGGTACTATGAAGTGTTATACTCATTTCTGTGAGCTGGTATAGAAAATTATTAAACCTAAGGAGAATGGGTCAGAGTATTGGAGGTCTAGTATTGGAGGTCCAAATGGTATCTGAAGTGGGTTCAGTTACTGTCAAAGCTTATTGGCAGTGTAGGATATACCCAGTTAGCCTGGAGAGTTGGAGAATTGATTGGGATGAAAAACACCCACATATTTGAAGTCAGAAGTGTCGAGAATAAAAATAAGTGAGACACATAGAAATGTTAGCTGTTTTCTATTTCTTAAACTCATTCCATAAAATAGATTTTTTTTAAAGATTTATTTATTTATACATACAAGCTGGGGTATAGGCCAGAGGCATGGGGCGGTAAGAGGGTTCACCAGAGGCAGAGCGGGAAGCAGAACAGAAATACACTGCTGAGGGGAGCAGCGGGCGAGGCAGGAGAGGTCTGCCGCACCATGTGGGATTCTCCCCGGCCGGGCGTCAAACTCGCATCGCTGCTGCCGACAGCTCCACAGCGCAGCGCTCAACCGCGCCACCAGGGAGGCCCGCATAAAATAGATTTTTGCTAATGATTTTGTAACTTTTGCCTGACATACTTATAGTTTGAAAATGTCTGTTTTCTAGAAAACAACTGTAGGCAAAAGCGGGGAAATTCCTGTAGAAAATAGTCATTGTGCTATGGTGAAAAGAACTAAGCAGAGAGACTGGGTTCAAATCCTCACTCTGTCAACTTTGTGCTTGGGGGAGTTAAGGCCTCTAGCCTTCATTTCTAATATAGGAGTTAAATCTGTAACTTGCAGAGTTGTAAATATTTGTAAAATGTCATCTAATTGGTGCATAATTGGTAGCTATTTTCTACTGTGAGTCCATTGGAAAAGTAGAATAAATATTGTTGTCAACTGCTTGTCCTCTCAGGAAACTAGTAGTGTGGCGTAGTTTAGAGTTTCCTAATTGTCCAACATTTCAAAATCTGGCTCAAAGGAATTGGAGAGTTTGTTGTCACAACACCTTTAATAAAATTAAAGCACTGCCTTTTGGCAGAAATAGCGGTGTTTCAGATAGACTGGCATATTTCCTAATACATAGCAAGCACTCAGTTTCACACAAGGTTGATGTCGGTAGCTGTTTTTGGAAAGTATCATGCTCATTATAAATTACAGACAGGGGCCTCCCTGGTGGCACATGGGTTAAAGTCAGTGCTATCAAGCTGTTGGCAGCCACTGTAGCATGGGTTTGATCCTGGTCAGGGAGCTAACCCACACGGCGCGGCAGACCTCTCCTGTCTTGCCTGTTGCTCCCCTCAGCAGTGTATTTCAGGGATCTGCCTGTTTGGCTCCCCACTCTGTCTCTGTGAATCCTCTCACCCCCTACACCTCTGGCCTAAACCCCAGTTCTTGTATGTATACATAAAAATGAACCTTTTTTAAAAATTTCAGACAGTAGTACAAAAATCAATATAGTACCCATTAAACATGGTGTGCTGGTTTCCCAATGGCCTTAGTAGGATTGTCATATTGTTGAAAATGAAAAGAGTCTGTAAGACATTTTAGCTGGTTCATTAGAGCTGTTCACTCTGAACACCCACTAGATGAACAAAAATTGCAATCTGATAATACTGATTGCTGGGAAAGATGTGAAGCAATAGAGAATTCTCATATATATTTTTAACCTAATATAGAAAAATCTTAAATATTGAGCCCTAATTAAGGATCTGCTGGCAAACTTGAGGGTGAAGTGCATTCAAGTCTACAACTTTTTTTCTGCTAGTTTATCATCAACAATAAATAAAAATTTGAATAGCCCAAATAGTTCTTTTCCATTAGTTATTCCCACCATCGTCCCTTTTGTTCCCTGAGTCCTTCCACTTCCCCTATCTCATTTAAACTCAAAATCTCATTTCCGTTATCAATGTCTGAGAAATTATAATTATTTTACTTTAGCAGTTTTTACCTTGTTTCCTTATATTACTGATGTATGTGAAATTGTCAGTTTATATCTTTCTGACTTACTTTACTTTGCCGAGAATTGTATCTTGCTGAAAGTGTAAATTAGTACTTTTGCTTTGGAGAGTTATTTGATAACATTTCAAGTGTATATTGAGATGTAAGGAGTAACGATTTTCCTTCCCAGATACATAGTAAGATAGACTCTTTTCACATGTGCTCAAGGAGACATATACAAGAATTGTATTACAGCATTTCTTGCATAGCATTGTACCAAAACACTGCTGCATTGCCTGCATTACCCTTTCCTTTATATACACATACCACACATTATTTTTGGTTCTGAACTATTTCAGAATAAGCTGAAGACATTATGACCAAATAAGAAAGTTGCAGTATTAGCAGTTATAAAATTAAGTCAAAATATACAAGAATATACCATAAAGTTTAAACATATACATGCAAATACAGAAAGATAGGAACAGGAATGATAAACACCAGATTGAGGCAAGTGGCCACCTTCGAGATAGGGAAGGAAAAGTGTTTGTGGGTGAGTGCTTAAAAGTCTCACCACCTACACTAGTTTTCTTAAGTTATGTGGTGTGTACACATTATTATAGAAAATTCACCAAGATGCAAGTGAGTTTTGGGTTTCTGGGAGGAAGACCATCATTCTTATCACATCCTATCAAAGATAGTGTTATAAATATTAATCCCTTTGTTCTCAAACCCTAGCTGTACCCCGAGATCCAGCACCTCAGGAGGTGTCTCTTATGTAGAGAAGTCTCCTCCAGGGTCTCTTGGCTTCTCTTTGCTAATCAGGATGAGCAGACTCCTTGCCTGCCTTCCTAGCGTCTATGTAGTCTTCTTTTCGATCTTGTTTTTATTCTTTATTTTTTTGCTTTCTCTTTTCAATCTTCACCGGAGGGTCTCAAGAGCCCCCGGCTTGGTTGCAAGGCCTCTTAGTCTATCCCTCTGATTTCCAACGGATGGAGCAGGGGCCAGCGGCTGGCTTGTCCCCAGTTTATCCGCCTGAGATATCACAGGGTGGGATTCGACTGACTAGCCCCGGGTCCTCTCCCTTGTCCGGTGACAGCTTCACAGACATCCCTTGGCCATTGTGCCTCGAAGACAAAAAAAAAAAAAGTTCTCGGCGTGGGCACTATCGGTCAGTCACCAGGTTTTCACGAATTAATTACGCAACCCCCTCGAACAAGAATAACTTGTTGCAGCCGCCTCCAGCCTCCCCAGGGCGAGAAGATGTGATCCCTCGGGCGTTCAGAACTGTGCGGGACAAACGATGGGACGCAGGATGGGCCGCCTGCAGCTCCTGCCAGCCCCGGAAGCGAATCTGCAGCCAGAGTCCAGGCCGCCAGCAGCCCGGCAGCCGAAAGCTCCTGAAGAAGAGACGCCGGGGCTGCGCGGGCGTGCGGCGGCGTGGGCGTGGGCGTGGCCCTTGCGCGGAGGCGCGCGCGGGGCTTCGGGAGCGCGGCGCACAGGTGGCGGCGGCGGCGGCGGCAGCCCAGACAGAGGCGGTTGCTGCGCCCGGTACTGGGGTCGCTGCCTGAGGCGCAGGCGCCGTGGACTTTGCCCGCCCCGGGCCTCTGCTCGTAGCGGGCTAGTCATGGCGACCGACAAAAGGCCTTTCCACCTGGTGGTGTTTGGCGCCTCTGGCTTCACCGGCCAGTTCGTCACGGAGGAGGTGGCCCGGGAGCAGGTGGACCCGGAGCGGAGCTCCCACCTGCCTTGGGCCGTGGCGGGCCGTAGCCGGGAGAAGCTGCAGCGGGTGCTGGAGAAGGCTGCCCTGAAGCTGGGTAAAGGGGGCGGGGTGGGACCGTCCCCGCGCCGCAGGCTCCGCCTGACCGCGGCCTTTCGCCGCGGAGCCCCCTTCTTTGGGCTGACGGCTTCAAGTCGCGTAAGAGGAGCGTTTCCCTTCCGTGGGTGCGCCCCTAGGTGTCCCCAAGCCCTGCTGGAGGAGAGGAGGAGGAGGAGAGCTACGCTGCCAACTGTAGTGTCATGGCATTGTTTATCTACCGAGCTAAAAGATTACATTTTAAAAACTTGAATATCTCCTCTAGTTTGGGCAATCCCGCAGGCCACATAGTCCAGAACTTTTCTTTTTTTCTTTGCTGCCTCCTGCTCTAGAGCAAGGGTACTTGGTATGATTGGAGATTTCTTCATATTTGGTTGTATGAAAAAGTAGAGCATTGGCTTGAGATTGTTTGCACTCTCCCTTTGTCTTGTGTTTTCAAGGTGGGAGAGAACGCTTAAGAGGTTTACTGGTAACGTCGTTGTGGTTTCTATTTTTTAATTTATTTTGGCTTGTAAGAATCCTGCAGTCTTAATGCTTCATTCAAAAAAAAGTTTGTATTTCTGTTTGGGGCTTTTACTAATTTTTTCAGCATTCGTCCAAACTTAATTTTTTTTGGCCTTTTCTGTGCTGTTCTAAGTGGTGAGGAGACAGATTTTGAGCACACACAAATCCTACGCTCATGTTAGGGGAAGACAGCTTTAATTTAGGATTCAGTAGCCTTTTCATACAGACCAATGGCACCTGTTAGAGTTCTGGTTATATCACATCCTTCAGTTTAATCTTCATATCATAAATCCACACAACTTTGTTTATGGTGGCAATATAAAATATTATTTATGGTTATGCACAGAAGATACATGTAGGCTGGTGCCTCCTACAACTCTTTATGCAGCTGATGCCAAATAAGGAGTCTTGACCAAAAAACCTTTTTGGACTTTTTCTACTTTTCCAAGAGAGAGAATTCACTATTAAAATATGCTCTTGCCTTTTTTGTTCTACAAGAGTAACTGGTGCAGCCTTGTTACTTACTATTTGTAACGCCCTGATTGTTATTTCAGGAACCACCCCTTGACACATGGAAACCTGCATTACTCTGTTGATTCATTGATTGCAATTTTTTCCGGAGGAGCCTGAGTTTTCTTACCTAGGCTATACTTTTCACCTCAGAGTCCTATTCTCTTTATGTTAATGTTAAGGACGGCTCCTCACTCCCATAATTGTATCATATGTAATTGCTCAGTAGTTGATGAGAAACACCTTTTATAATATAATTCTTGGCAGAGAAAGTCTGACTGTAATCTACTTAATATTCAAACAGGAGTAAAATTGGCATTTTCACAACCTATGTTGTTATGTTACTAATCTCTTTAAAAAGATTAGTAATGTTTTTAGTAACTCTTAATATTAACTCCATTTCCCCAAAGCCCTTTCCTATTTTTTAATTGTCTGGTTAAAAAGTTTTATCTTTTGTTTGAGAGGGAGAGTTAGCTTTCAGTATCTATAATAAGTTAGCTATCAATGATTACTATAGAAAGATCTGGAAGATATAACACTGTATCAGGATTTGCTTAAAACAATTTATTTCTTGTTTTAGGAAGACCGACGCTGTCATCTGAAGTTGGAATAATAATTTGTGATATCAATAATCCAGCCTCACTTGATGAAATGGCTAAACAGGCAGCAGTTGTCCTCAATTGTGTAGGACCAGTAAGTAATCAGCCCTTCTTTGTGTTAGAACAAACAGTCCATTCATTCCAGCAGAATCTGGAACAGTAAGGCAGAGAACAGAAGATTTGGTTGAGGGCCTTAATCCCATATAGGGTATTTTCACCTCTTGTAAGGAGCAGAAGGTATGGATATGGCCAGAGTCTCCTGAGAGAGAAAGTGGCTTTCTGTGATGCTCAGGGAATGTGTCTGGCTTGTTTGTTGTTTACAGCTATGGTTGCCAATTTTTTTTTTTTAACTATGCCCCTTAAGTAAAAAAAGATTGTGTGTGTACCCCTAATATGTTTTTATATATTTATAAATATTTCTGTATTACTATATAAATATACTGAAAACATGAAAAAATAGGTACTAAAAAGGATTGATTAATTATTGCATAAACACTGAATATAGACTGCACTAATCTAGGTATCTGGGACTTAAGGGTGAACAAAAACAGAATCCCTTGTGGAACATAAGAGTCCAGTGGGGGAGATAGAAAAAATATTATAATAGTAGTCAAATGCTATGAAGAAAAATAGAGCAGGGTAAAAAGATTAAGATGTTGATATATCAATCCCTGCTAAATGGAGTCAGGGAAGGCTTCTGTGAGAAGTTGACATTTGAGCAGAGCCCTCAACGAAGTGAGGGAGTAAATCATGTTGCGTATTTGAGGAGAAAGGGTATTTCAGGGAAAAGCAAATACAAGGTCCTGAGATGACTGTGTGCTTGGCAAGACTGAGGAATGTGAGACACCAATGTGAGTAGGCCCCTGTAACTGGGTCTTGTGTAAGGGAGAGAGGTAGAAATTAGATTGTAGAAGTACTCAGATCTAGGTCACATAGGGTCTTACAGGTCAAGGCTACGATTTGGATTTCCTGCTAAATTTAATGGTGTTTTTGAATGGTTGAAAGCAAGGCATGATCTGAATTTGAAATTCTTTGGTAAGGAACAATAGGGCACTGGCCCAAGCAAGCCCAGCACCGGGTGATGGTAGAAATGAGAAGTGTTTGGGTTCAGAGTATATTTTCAGAGTTGAGTCATCAGCTTTGTTTTTGTGCTGTATGTGAAAGAGATATATTGACATGTATGTAACAGGGTGAATGTTGGTGACATTTACCCATCTGAGAAAGCCATCACAACTGGCAAAACATTTGAAAGCTAGCATTTAGAAATTTGTAAAGCATTTTTAATTGAAAGCAGAAAGTTTTTTTTTATTATTTAAGTAAAAATATTTAAATTGCTTAGAGTTATGCTTAACTAGCTTAAATTCTATTGTCTGTTGATATAGTCACACTCTTATATATACTCTCAGCCTACTTCCTTGTACTTCCCTCTCCAGTACTCTGAAAAACCCTCTGTACCTCATTATTTAGCTCTGCCTTCTCTTCACCGGAATAGGAGTAACCCAGTGCGACTAGAGAAAAATGCATCTCCATACTGCTGGTCCCACTTTGAATTTGTGGTTAACAAACCTCATGTGGGATCTCAGCACCTCCAGCATTTCTGGTGCATTTCCCTGGGTTATTGTCTGTTCTACTCCTGAAGCAATAGTTTCACAGTTTGTTTTTTGTCACACTTTTAGCATCCTACCCCTCTTTCTTCATCCTTATCTGATGATTTCATTTCTTCTTTTTTTTATGAAATTAGAAAATGTCAGAAGTGAATTTCTTCATATTGACCTCCTTGCACTGTACGCTGACTCTGCCATACTTCTTGTTACAAGAAAAAACTGCCCTGCTTATGTTGGGTGCAGTATCACACACTTTCTTCTTATTAGATTTTCCCTCTTGACTGGATTGCTTCCATCAATATACCAAAAAGGTATATTGGTAAAAAAACTTCCCTTAATTCCACATATCCCTCCAGCGACTCCATTTTTATGTGCCCCCTTTTAGCAGAATACCTTGAAAGAATTTTCTCTACTTCCTCACCTCCTATTCTGGCTTAAAACTGTTCTTCTGCGGCTTTCCTCCTCAATACTTTAATGAAGTGACTGTCAAAATTCAGTTATCAATTCTCAGTCCTATCACACCTCTCAGCATTTTTTCCAGTTGCTCGCTTTCTTTACTTGGTTTCTGCATTCTTGTCCCCTCCTGGCTTCCTCTTGTCCCCCAGCTTTATCTCAACCTCCCTTGTTCAATCTCTTTATCCTTCCATAAATGCTAGAGGCCTCTGAGCTCAAGCCTTAGAAACTCTCCTCTTTACATTCTCTGGGCCAGTTTTTAAAAAATAATTGCTATGGTAAAATATATATAACAAAATTTATCTTATTAACCATTTTTAAGTATATTCTTCAGTGACATTAAATACAGTCATACCATCTTCATTATCCCAAACAGAAACGAATTGGCCAGTATTTTTAAACAGTGTAGTGTGAACTCAATTTAGGTTGAGAATCAGCATTAAAAAGAAAACTAGGATTGGGTCCTGTGGGGCTTGGGGTCCTGCAGAGTGAAGACTTAAATCCAAAGTTATGGCAAAATGTCTCAGGTTCTTTGCTAGGGCTGTGATGGTGCAGAAAGGGAACATTGAAGGTACATACAGGACCCTAGACAGAACCCTCACCCTGGACGGGCTCATAAAGGACAATAAGCAATGGCAGTGCTATGAGGAACCTTGCCACTGATAACAGTGGGAATGTTATGACATCTGAGGGCGTGTCTACAGTATGGAAATAGCTCACAAGATCAACGTCTTGATGCAAAAGAATTGGGCAGATCCATTGCAGGGCTGCTGAGGCCTGTGTATAGGAAGCCCAGAATGAAACCCTTGCCAATGTGTCTCCCTGTTTTCTTTCACTAATCTCATTTTCTCTTAGTTTCTCTTATGATAAATTAAATCACTTACATGCAAGAAAACCTGCATATATGGAAGCAGTCCCTAGTCAGCAGTGGGCATTCTCTTTTATTAAGTGGAAGTAAGATAGTGGGGACTTTCATGAAGTCAACAAGTAGTCTAGGGGTAGAATGGTTGGTTGCCAAGGACTGGTTGGGAAGGGTTATTTCATGGTACAGAGTTTCATTTGGAGAAAATGAAAAAAATTTTGGAAATGGATGGTGGTAAATGTGCCTAATGCCACTGAACTGTATGCTTAAATGGTAAATTATTATGTATGTTTTACTAGAATAAAAAATTGAAAAACATGAGTACTTGGAGTAGGAAATAGGGTGAATTATATAATACTGGTAAGTCCTACTAGTTTATAAAACTTTTGTTTCAGATGGTGCTGCTATGTGAAATGAATTTCTTAGAAGCATGGATTGTGGTCAAAAAGATTTGGATGGCATGGTTTTAAATACTAACTGTATGTTGATGATACCTCTATTAGTTTATCTCCAGTGAGGACCTCCCCTTTAACCTCCAGACTGATGAATGTAACTGCCTAATTCTGGATGTTTCCACTTGGCATCCCAGTCTCTAAGTTTTTACCCCCAAAATCTGCTTCTCCCTAATCTCTACTTAGATTGTCATTTTCACTTTTTGATGTGGGTAATTTAGAGAGAAAATTTATGCTCTCAAGGGCAGAAGTATATGCTTTGCCAGTTTGGACTCAAAACTTGTTTCTTTGCAAATTGGGGTTTTTGTTTTGTTTTTCTCTATTTTATGAGGATTTATTTAGTTAAAGCCAGATGATACTGGTAAAACTTCCTAGGTGTGTGTAAACAAACATAAGGTCAAATATCCCCAAAATGACTGCCTGAATGAGGGTATCATTATGACCCCTATGTGTTGTGGAACTCTCCCACATTGCCCTCAGGATATCTTTTGTAACTGTATTCAATATATGACACATTACCAGAGAGCATTCTACAGTCAACAAATGTATTAACTATTAATAGAACTTAACCTTTTTAAAAAAGATTTATTTTTATCTATTTATGCATACAAGAACTGGGGTATAGGCTAGAGGTGTGGGGGGTGAGAGGATTCACCAGAGCACTGGGGAGTAGAACAGGTGGATCTACTGAAATACACAGCTGAGGGAGCAAAGTATGAGACAGGAGAGATCTGCTGTGCCATGTGGGTGGGCTTCTTCGCTGGGGATCGAACTCAGGATGCAGTGGCTGGCAAGCGTTTGATAATGTCTTTAACTCTTGCGCCACCAGGGAGGCCCTAAAAACTTAACTTTTTTCTTTGTTTCCTATAACACTTAGCGTGAATAAAGGGATTGTTTTGTACACACCTATTTGGGAGACCACTGGGTTAGAACATAAAACTTTGAGAGCAGAATTGCAATTTTGACCTGTAAGTTAATTGACTTCACAAGGGAAAAACGTCTTCTCTGAGATCAAGGATTGATCTGCTGTTCTGACTCTGTCCATTTACCTGATAAAAACACAAGAGTACTAAGAAAGAAAGAAATAATGGTTTAGGGATATTTGTGTGGAAGTCTCACCCTCATATTACCCAAAGGAGTAGTAGTTCAGGTGTAAAAAGAGTACAGTATAAGGAGTGGAACAATTGTAGTGAATAGGAAAATGTGAACTTTTCCTGAAAGTAGTAGTTATTATTTTCAGAAGCTCATTAATTTTTATTGTAACTTGCCAATACTTGTACATAAACCAGATAGCTGAAAGACTGTAGCTTACTAGCTGACGCATGAGAAGTGAACCTGAGGCTAAAATGCTAAGCCTGGAAAAGTTGGGAATAAGCCAGGCAGTCACAGAATCGGGAGAGGATGTTCCAGATAGTAAAAGCAAAAATGTATTAATGTGAAGAAGCAGCCTGCTCAGGCAATTACAGGCAATTTAGAATTGCTGGAATTTGGGGATTAAAGGGCTGTGATGTGACATGATGCTTGAAGACTTTTTGTGACATACATGGTAAGAAGCATGGATTTTATACAATGTAATAGGCACTGGAGATGTAGTGAAGAATTTTTAAGATGGATATGTAGTGGTGGGACCAAGGATGATACCAGCTTTTTATTTTAGAATAATGATTTCACATTTCTTTGGGGCTGTATTGGCTGCAGTGAAGACAGTTACTGTTTGTAGTAAGTTAGGTGAGGGGTGACATGGGTATGAACTAAGATTTGGAAGTGTAGAGAAGGGGGGAATGATTTGATAAAAACTCTGTGACTTCCAGAATAGGTAGTCCTGAAGAAAGCTTCCATGTTTCTCACCTGAGAATTGTGTGAAGAGTGAGCCATTAATAAAAACAAAAAAGAGTAATTTACTGAGTCTGTGTGCACAGTACTTTACTAAGCTCTTAGTATTACCTTATTTCATCCTCATAACAATGAAGTACATGCTGTAATTATCCTTTTTATTTTTTTAAGAAATTGAAGTTTGCTAAAGTCTAAAGTAGCTTGTCCAGGATTGCCATGAGTTTAGGGTCTGGATTTAAATCAGGCTTAACTTTAAACCCAACGTGTTAGACAAATCATGCTGTTCAGCCTGTTTTTATGATTTTGTCTCACTATCTTCTCTGTTCGATTAGAAAAGAAAAGATAGCAGGAGTGAAACACAGACAGTCTGAACTAGAGGCTACACTTGAAGCTTCTAGGGCTAGGATGTGTAGGAGGAAAGACAGGTTTTGAGAAAAGGTGATGAAACTGATTTTGAACATGTTGAAACTGAGCTATCTGCAATATATTCTTACATTAATTAAAAGAAGATGTGCATACAAGAGAGTCAATTTTTTTTTTAGTAGAGGAAATCAGGGTGAAGAAAAAAACAGAAGGAAAATGAAGCTAAAATGAACATAGTTTTATGCATAAACCATGCTACATGTCTTGTGTTCTTGCTGGTCATCAACTTTATAGCCCACTCCACAGATAAGGAAATCTTAGCAGTAACAAGCTGTGGAGATAGAGGTTGAACATTACCAGCGTATATGTTGTAGTTGAAGTTGGGAAGTATAGATGAGATTTTCCAGGGAGAATGTCTAGGTAGGCAATGCTCTACCTCTAATGAATAAGAATTGCCTGTGAGGATTACTCTATAAGCAGGTTACTGGAGTCTACCCCAGAAAACCTGATTCAGGAGGGACTTAACAGTGGGAATAAATAACCAGTATGTTTAGCAAGTGACCCAGGTAATTCTAAGCAGGTGGAATACTAGCCAACTTGAGAAACTGGGGTAAAGAACAAAAAGAAAGGCCAAAGAATTCTATAAATGAGTTTCCAAGAGGATGTGTGTAAATCTTAAGAATTACCCAGGGTGATCCATTTGGTACAGAAAAAGAATTTTGACATCTATTTTAATCTATATTTTTTCTATTTTATGTATGCTTTAAATGTATATTAATATAGTAGTCCATATAATTGGAAATAAATTTATATAGCTAGTAGATGACTGATTTAGGGAATGAACTTGGATCTTTCTGCCCTGAAAAACTCTTGTTTGTCCCACTATACTACCTTGTCTGAGAAGTATGTGCTTCAGTAATTTTATGAGGTTGATTAATGGCAGAGAAGGAACTAGAATTTAAATATACTTTACTAGTTCAGTAATTTTTATGTCACTTGTTATTAAAGCAGGGGAGGAGGTTAATTTGCTTTTTAGGTAGATAAAAGAAGACAGCCTCTCTGACCTACTTGAAAAGGTCAATACTGCGTTGCCCTGTCTTTTAAGTGTCGGTTTACCAGTTTCTTGAGGGCTAAAAGTAAGAGTGTCTCTTTTCTACATCTCTTGCTACTGGAATGAGAGAAGCAGAGAGTTTTGTGCTTCTCCTTATGGTGTCTTCACATAGGAAAAAAATTGCCATACTTACTTTGAAATGGGGCGGATCCTGCTGTATTATTACACATTAAAATTTTTTGTTTTACTTTAGTTTGAGCAACAAATAATTTGGGAGGTCCAGTATAATGCAGGCTCAGAATATCTACTCTATCCAATATTAAACTTTTCCCCTCAACCTGTTTTTCTTTATTTTGGTTTATAGTATCACTAGCTTTGGTCCCCCTGTTCAGAAAATCAGGAAGTACAATAATTTTTGCCATTTTGTTATATTTCATTCTTGATGTATATTTCTCCTTAGTTTTGTCCTTCATTATTTCCTACTGACCACAAATCTTGTTTTCCAATGCTGCATGCAGAGTGAGATGTCTATACAATAAATCTTACAGTGTACTATTTAAAATCCTCCAGAAGAGCCTAGAAATCCAGGAAAAATAAAGTTCAATTTTTGTCAGAGACCAGCTCCAGTGAATAGGGTTGAAGAGAGGAGTCTGAAAGAACCAAGAAATAAAGAAATGACAGATGCAAAATAAAGTATAAGAGAAGCAGGACCCGAGGGATGCAAGGCTCCTCAGGCCAAGCTCAAGCATCCCTAGCCCCCAGAGCAACTCATTTTTATTGAGACAGACGCCCATGCTGATCAGTCTTCCAGTCATGATGCTGATACTTTCCTTGTCTCAGTATTTCATGCCTTAGGGGTCTCCAACATCCTCTTCACACATTAGGGGTCTCCAATAAGTTTTGATAGCATGGCAACTCAGGGTTCTTCCTGATCTGGCCCAAATGTTTCTTTCCACACTTCTTCTCTCTTACCATTTGCTCTCAACTCAGCTGTGCTTCAGGTATCCTGAATAGCCCCATTTTAGAACGTTAAATATACTTTTTCCTTAATCTGGATTTTTCTTTTTCCTGGTAAATCCTTACTCTTTACCTATGAGGCATATTTAATTTGCACATTACTGGATTCTGCCGCAGAAAACCTGATTCAAAGGGTCAGCTCAAATGAATCACTTCTATAAAACTTCCCATTTTTATCTTTAGTTAGGGGTAAGCCACATTTCTCTTATTCCATCATTGCTTTATACTGTGGGAGATTGTTTGTGCAGCTACATTGTTTTCTCATTTCTATCTGTAGGTTATTTTATTAATATTTAATTTCTTTCTTTTTTTTTTTTTTCATACAAGCTGGGGTACAGGCCAGAGGCATGGGGCGGTGAGAGGGTTCACCAGAGACAGAGTGGGGAGCAGAACAGGCATATCAGAAATACACTGCTGAGGGGAGCAGCAGGCGAGGCAGGAGAGGTCTGCCCCACCATGTGGGATTCTCCCCAGCCGGGTGTCGAACTCGCGTCGCCGCTGCCGACAGCTCCACAGCGCAGCGCTCAACCGCTGCGCCACCAGGGAGGCCCAATATTTAATTTCTTAATAACCAAGACTGTACTTTTAAAATGCAATGGTATTTCATTCATTAAGCTTGCTAAGTGAGGGAACTGTTGGTTTTCTTTATTTCCCCAGTATCGATTTTATGGAGAACCTGTAGTAAAAGCATGTATTGAAAATGGAACCAGCTGTATTGACATCTGTGGAGAACCTCAGGTATGTAAAATAAAGAAGAAAGAGAAACTAACACAACTTTTTGTTAAAGTAGACAATATTTACTGTAATTTTGCAGATATATTTTAGAAGTTGACATGCTCTGGTTTATAGAGGTGTTATTCCACTGATAACTTGAAAGAGCATGGTGGTAAAGGTATAGCTTTAGTTTTCTGGATTTTTTTTTTTCTTCCCTGCACCCTCATTTGTTTCAGGTTCATCATGTATAGGATGTATTGATTTATATATACATTTATATATTATATATATTTATATATATATGAATGATGTAGGTTGATTTTTATATGTATATAGAATGTACTGATTTTATTTTGATAAATGAAATTAATCAAAATAGTATATTGTGTACCTTTCACTGAATCTCACTTTTAGAACTTTTTCATAAACAATTCCCTTTTTAAAATCAGTCACCTTTAGGGGGCTTTCCTGGTGGTGCAGAGGTTAAAGTCTCAGCACTATCAAGCTATCTCCAGCCTCTGCAGCACTAGTTCCGATCTCCAGCCAGGGAGCTTCCCACATGGCTCAGCAGACCTTTCCTGTCTCGTCTGCTGCTCCAATCAGCCTTATATTTCAGTAGATCTACCTGTTCTGCTCCCTGCTCTGTCTCTGGTGAATCCTCTCACCTCCTGCACTTCTCGCCTCCATCCCAGTTCCTATATGCATTAATAAATAAAAATAAATCTTTTTAAAAAAAATCAGACACCTTTACATATTACAGAAATATAAATGAAAAAATTCCTTTATTTGGAAAATTTTGAATGTTCATATTTAGTGGATGCTTACCACATACCTAACATTACGCTAAGCATTTTATGTAACTTTTTCAACATTCCTATAAAACAGGTATCTTTCCCCCTATTTTATAGATGAAGAAATTGAAGCTTAGGAAGGTTAAATGACTTGCTCAGAGTCCTGCAGCTAATAAGTAGAAGAACTAAGACTTGAATTGAGATTTGCTTGACTGTAGGAAGTGGTGTATTAAGAAGCTCTAAGCTTTAAAACTGTAATCTCATATGTCCCTATAGTCTTCATTGATTACATCATCAGTGTGCCAATATAGCATGTTTATTGATTGGTAGTGTAAATTGGAAATACTAAGAAAGTATAAATTATCAAAATTAATTCAAGAAAAAGTAGTAAATATGAATAAAAACAATTCCTGTCTTTTTTAAAATAACCCAGAGCAAAGAAAATAATGAATCACTTGTAAGTTATCATTATAAATTACCATAAAAGTGATATCACAATATCCAGAATGTATAGAAAACTTATGTCAGTGATGCAAATTCAATTAAACAATTAAAAAATGGATAAAGAGGAAGAGACAAATTTTTACAGAAGAATTTCAAATAATTTATGTAGATTTTTTTGCCCTTAACACTTTGTGGTCCGCTCACGTATTAATTAATCACGTGTTTTTGTCACCAGTATCAGGTGGCCGCTCACGTATTAATACGTGTTTATCTAGTCTCCGGTTTTTCACGCCACGGTGGATTTATTTGGAACTATTAGGAGTTATCTCTTTGATCGTACTCAGTCTAGAAGCCTTACACATTGTTTTGGTAAAAGTGTAAGGTGTTTTACGAGAGATATTACAGTTTTTTTAATATCCATTAGTTCAGGAGTTGTGTGTGTTTTATTGAATCCTTATACCATTCATGTGGTGGCACAGAAAATGGCCGGCCCCAAGGGCTGGTAAATTTAAAGAGCACTGGCACACAAAGTGTTGAGGAGGAGGAACATAAACTCCCCACTTCTTATATGTGGGCAACATGTAGCCAGTTCTCCCAAAGAGTGCAGAATGGAAAGAAGGGGGACAAAGAGTGACTTGACAGTGAAGAAACCTGACAAACAATCCTCAACCAGATGTTCAAGGTCAACATCAGCAGTGAGAAATCTTATTGTTAGTGTCTACCCTTGGTGGGCTGTGACAAAATGACATATTTTAGTCCTGTATCTCCCCAAAACTTTTAACTCCAGTCTAGTCATGAGAATAACATGAGATAGATTCCAGTAGAGGGGGATTCTACAAAATACCTTACCAATACTCTGAGAAACTGTCAAAGTCATCAGTAAAGAAAGTCTAAGAAACTGTAACAGCCAAGAGGAACCTCAGGAGACATGACAACTAAATGTAATATATCCTGGTTGGAATTCTAGAACAGGGAGAGGACATTAGGGAAAAACTAAGTGCATATGAATAAAGTATGGATTTCAGTTAATGGTAATCAGTATTGGTTTATTAGTTGTAACAAAGGTTACTTTAAAATATAATAAGGAAATGGGTGCAGGGCACTTCGGAAACTTTACTATTCAATTTTCAGCAAATAGAAAACTGTTCTAAAAAAATAATTGTTAAAAAAAGACAACGTATTGGAATAGAAATTATTCCCATCTTGCATTCCCAACTTCCCTACCGTTCTATCTTTGTACTATATATAGGCATAGATATATGTCTATGATGAAGTTCATCTGGGTAATGTGATTTGGGGTAAGTTTTCTTGCTTTGTTTATAGTTTTGATAATAGGTACTACTTTTACATATAAAAGTTGTTCTAAAAACTTAATAGTGTGAAGTCAGATCAGCATTCTCCTGTACCACCTAGGACATGATAGATAGACAGTAAATAATGTTAACTAAGTGAAAAAAGCATTTTAATAGTTAACATTTGGTCGCAGTGCTGTATTAGTTAGCTTTTCAAAGTTTAAGTGTTTTGTCTTTAAAGGTATTGCTGTAGATATTTCTATGTAGCTCTGATTCATTTTTTTTGTGTGTCCTGAAATTTTTAGTTTCTGGAACTAATGTATTGGAAGTATCATGAGAAAGCTGCAGAAAAAGGAGTTTATATCATTGGAAGCTGTGGTTTTGACTCTATTCCAGCAGATCTGGGAGTAATATATACCAAAAGTAAAATGAATGGTAATTATTGACCCATAGACAATAATTTCATCTAAAATGGAATTTAACGTGTTTGCAATTGTGATAAACTAAAATCTAGTTGGGAAAAGAAACAACTGTAAATGGGCAAAGTTAAACTTATGACTTGTTATTAATATTACTACACTAACTATAAAATTCTATTGATTCTACTGTTTTTTGACATGGAGCATATGTAAGTGTTATAAAGTGAGATTGTAGCCATGAAATTTCTGGAAAACAATTTTTGGCCTCCACTATGAATTCAAATTGTTTTACTTAAGAGTCTAACATATTTTAAAGTGCAGTTTATATAGATAAAATTAAAAGGTTTTCAATTTTTTAACCAACAAAGCTAAAAAGTATTTAACAAAATTTTTGGCATCTTTTTTACCCCATTTTTAAAATGGAGACTTTAAGAGTGAAAAACTATTAATAGTATAGTATAGAAGTTACTAATGTCTTGCATGTTTTAAAAGTGCCCATTTAGGGCCTCCCTGGTGGTGCAACGGGTTAGTGCAGTACTGTGGCACGGTCGGTGGCTGCGGCACAAGTTCGATGCCTGGTTGGGGAGAATCCCACATGGCACCACAGATCTCTCCTATCTTGCCCGCTGCTCCCTCAGCAGTGTATTTTCGTTGATCTGCCTGTTCTGCTCCCCACTCTGTCTCTGGTGAGCCCTTTCACCGCCTCACACCTCTGGCCTGCACCCTAGCTTGTATGCAAAAATAAAATAAATCTTGAAAAATAAATAAATAAAAATAAAAGTGCCATTTAGAAAATGACCTAAAACTATTAACTCCAGTGCCAATGTAAAGTTATTTATAACTTTAAAGTCATGGAAATTGTTGCAGTTTACATTTAAAGTAGCACAAAAAAAGAAGCTGTAAATCAATCTTAATTAGGAAATTAGTACTAAAAAGAAAATACTAAAAACTAATGAATTTTCTTTTTTTAAATATAATTTATTTATTTACATATTTTTTACTTCATTGTTTATTTTTGTATAATGTCCCCGTAAAATTCCCATCACCAGTTTACCTGTGCATCACCACCATAGTCCCTTGTACTCTCCCCTTCCCTCTTTTGATCCCTGCCTCTCCTCCTCCCCTGCAGAATATCTCTGATTTATAGTTGCCTGTTAATTTTGTTTTGTTTTTTAAAACTAATGAATTTTCAGTGGCATTTTCAAAGAATAATATATCAGACCATTGCTTATTAAGAAGTAATCATCACATTAGAATATCATAAGTGAAAAACTTATGTCTATCTCCACAGATGATTTGAGAATTCATGTTATTTACTGATCTCAGATTTTGGGAAACAGAATATTTTCCTAACATACTGTTAGAAAGCAATAGCCAACACACTATTTAATGATGAAACACTGGGAAAATTCCCAATTAAAAAAAAAACCATGAATTGAGCATCTTTAAGATATTTATCTTGTAATCCATGGACTCTGGTGTGTCTCCATTTAATAAAAGAATTCTCTTAAGAGTGCAAAGTTTAGAAATTTTCTTCATGGTAGTTTTACATATTTCTTATTTAGGTTATTTCAATATATGGGTTGATGGATAGATAAGAGAAATAGAAGTCTTTAGTTATTTTGAATAGATTTTCTTTTTATGAGAGAATTACTACATTAAACTTTGTTTAAAACTTTTTTTTTTTTTTGAAATATTGAAGCCTAGAAGTTAGCATTGTAACAAGCACCCCAGCTGATGTTTTATATAGGTTGCCCACATTTACACATTCTTTCTTTGGATAGGCTTAGATCACAGAGCCATAGATACAGACCACATTCTCTTATCCTCAGAATCATCTCCACTAAATTTTACTTTAATGATCTGTTGTTGGATTTTGCCAGCAGTCAGATTAGCAACATTTATGTCACTGTAGTTCTCTTCTGCTGTAACATCATTGTTGATGATTTGGTTGCTATCTTGCTCATTGTCAACTTTCTAAAGCCTCAGGTTTTAATTTTCTATTGGAACTAAAGTTGGAATACTGTCTCTTAAAAAATAAATATCGTTCATTTTATCAGATTTTGAGAATCACCAGCCCATTATGTTTTTCTTTTATCTTACCACTAGCAAGAAACTCAAAACTTGATTGATTAATTAAATACTTAATCGCCTATATATACCTATATATTAGTTCTCCTGGTCAGTATAGTTGATTTTCCCCCCTTTTTTCTGGCTTTGGTTTTCTCCTTTTCTACTTATATTTTTATTTCATCTTAGCAGCCTTTAAGTATTTTGTATGACATCACAAAGGCCATTTTAATAGTTTTCTCTGTAGTCACTGTAAATCACTAGTAATAAGCCTTCTTGAAAGCCATCATATTGGAAAACAGAATAATTCCCATAGGTGTAATTTTGAGAACTGTGTCTTAATGGCCTTCTGGAATGAGTGCTCTAAATTGTTGCCTTCCTGGAGGTTGTCAGCTTGAATACTGGAAGAGATTTTGTCAGCATTAGCAGTTAGAGTTCATGTTAAATTACTGTATCTGACAATTTACCTGACTTTAGTTGCTTAAGTCTGTTTACAATAACATAATAAAACTGTTTTCAATATAAATTTTCTGATTTTAGCAGCTGTCAGCTGATAAAATGGTCCCTAGATGAATAGGAATAGTTTATTACTATTTGTCATGGCTAAATAGATATTTTTATTTTACTTTTACTTTTACCATTTTCTTCTTTTAGGTACTTTGACTGCTGTGGAAAGTTTCCTGGCTGTAAATTCAGGTCCTGAGGTTAGTTATCTGGTTGGCAGGTGTTTTGAGTTAACATTAAAAACATTTTGCAAATGATAGAAACCTCTTAAGATCTAGATTAATTCAGTTATATATGTGAATTTGTGTGTGTTTATGTCTCTGTGTGTGTGTGTGTGTGTGTGTGTGTGTAGTTTTTGGTGCCTTAATCATTATGTTAAATTTAAAAAAGTAAAGATACTGAATTGCCAGGAATTACTTTGACTTAAAATGGAATTTATTTTTAAAACAGCTGCGCAATTTATTAAATCAGAATTAATTCCATACCATGATTCTAACACTAAAATATGTATCATTTGATGTTATTCAATAAATGTCTGGCAAGAAATCTGTCACCTTAGTGCACACTAGTACATTTTTATTTTGTGCCTATCTTGAATTTAGGTACTTTTATGACTATAAAAGAAGCATATGATGTAAATATAGTCTTTCAGTTGTAGTTTTGAGAAGGACCATGCTTATGCTAGTACTTTTATTACTGGTAATGTTTAGCCTATTTCTGTATCTTTGTTTGAAGCTTTATTATTTGTTCTCTGTAAAAGATATTCATTCAACAAATACATAGTAGTGCAAGTATATTCAATACTACTAGATAATGTAGCACATGAATAAGATGCAAACCTGCCTTTAAAGAATTTGGTTTGGCAGGAGTTAAAAAGTGTTATTCAAGAGATCAGATGAAATGCTGTAAGATTCTGAGAATGGAGAGTACATCTAGCTGGGAGGCCAAATATCAAAAACTTTGTGGAGAAGCTAGAATACGGACTGAATTTCAAAGGTTGATGTTACAGAGATGTGCGTAAGAGAGATAATGTATTAAAGACAGAACTGTGGGATGATATGGAATATGTTCAAGTAAAAGTAATGGTTCTCTTCATCTGCGCTATGGGTTTAGATTAATAAATTCAGAAGACTAAAACATGCTGCAATTTGTGGCTATAGAAAATATCCTCCAGCGTATCAGAGAAAACAGGATAGCAGTGGGTAGGCCTGAGTAATTTGGATGCCTCATAGAGACCTTACTAAGTTCAGTCTTGAAAAGTCATTAGCATTTGGAAGGTCAGAGGCAATGACCTGAACAAGGCTCAGAAACAAGAATGAAAAGTCTTGTTTGGAACTCAAGATAGCATTTGTGAGAAACCCAGCTCAACCCAGTTTAAATCAACAAAGCAAAAAGGAATTTATTTATTCATATTACCAAAATTCTGCAAGTAAATGTTATGGCTGCATCTGTATGTTCAGTTGGTAATATTAGTCCTCTCTACGCACCCCCTCTCCCAACACCTCTCATTTCCTTTCTTTTCCTTTCCTATGTATGCCTTTGTGTAGGCTCTTAACATGACCGGGAAGGTACTGACAGCCCCAGGTGTATGTTGTCCTATGGTTCTTGATTTCCTGGGGAGATTACCACAGTTTTATCAAATGGTAAAGAAGTTTAGTCAAATATTGGGTCATTTCATCATATTTGAGCCAATCAATGTGACCTGGGGTAATGGACTAATCAGATGGCTGAGATCTGGATCATGGACCTCTGGAGGAAGAAGCATAGGGGCAAGCCAGTCTGAGCAACATGAAATAAGTTCTAAATAGGAAAGAATTTTATAAGGAGAGTTATATAAAAAAAAGTTTTATAATGGGAGGAGGCCCCAGAAAATAGTGCAAGACTGACAAAAAACAGATGTCCTCTCTGGAGATGATAAGAAAACTGGTAGAGTTAGAGCAGCAGGAAAGGCAATTGGAAAGACTAGATAATGTAATGGCCTCCTCTTAATTAGAAGCAACACAACAGCTACTTTGTGGATTGTTCTTACAGAATCAAGTTCAAGAATCTTCCCTAGAGTAATCTACAGTACAGATTTTGAAACCAGATTACTTGGGCTTGAATTTTGTCTCTTACTGCTTCTCAGTGATGTGACCATGGGCAGCTTCCTTAAAATAGCATACAAGTTATAAGTGATTTGGCCCTAGTACCTCTCCAACCTCTTCTCCCTTACTTTGTCCTTTTTTTTTTCCTTCAGTTTTACTTATCTCTGTGAATATGTATGTGCTATTGAATCTCCTAGAATATACCAGTACCCCTGTCTTAGAACTTTTTAGTGGCTCTATCCTTTGCCCAAAAATTGTTCCCTAAGATACATGCATGACTCAACTCCCTTCAAGTCTTTTCTCAAATACCATTTTCCTAATGGAGCCAACCCTGTCCTCTGTATTTAAAACTGCAAACTAATTCCTTTGCCTAGCATGCTCAATTTATCTTAACCACTCTCCTTCTTCTGTTCTTCTATAATATTTCACACCTTCTAAATTCTATATTATGTATTTTTACTGATTTCATCACTTTCTCTAGAATGTGAGTACCACAGAAGGATGGATCTTTTTCATTTTAATGACTGAGCACTTAAAATAGTGGTCACATAAGAGCAACTTACTGAATTTTTGTTGAATGAATTGAGTAGCAAAGGCTAACTTAACCTTGATTCCGAAACCCTATAGAAACAATTCTGGAGTATAAAAGTGCAATCCAATTGAATAGGAACATAGATATAAAATTTAAACAAAATATTAGTAAATGCAAAATATTAGAAAGTACTAATATTTCTCTATTAGTAATATATAAAAAGAAAAATACATTTTGAGCAAGTTGGTCTTAGAGAAGAAATAAAAGGTTTAACATTAAATAATCACTGTAGTTCACCTCATTAAGTTAAAGGAGGAAAATTATGGTCATCTCAATAGATGATAGAAAAAAAGAATTTGATAAAGTGTAGTATCCATTTATGATTAAAATGTATAGTAAACTTAGGAGTAAAGGGAAGATTATAACTTTTTTATAGCTAAAAGCTATAACAGGCATGACACCCAATATTTAGCATTAAAAACTCTTGAATTTAAGAATAATATTTGGATACCCACTATCATTACTTTAGTCACATCTTGGCCAGACCAGTAAGGCAGGAAAAAATAAACTGAATATAGAGATAAAACTGTTCTGAGCAGATGATGTAATTGTGAATGTAGGAAATTTGTAAGACTCTATAAGCAATGTTACTATAATTAATAAAAGAATTTAGTAAGATACTGGAAGAATTCTTTTTTTTTTACCTAATTGCTTTGACTAGACCCTCCAGCATTATAATGTGAAAAGTTGCAAAAGCTGACACTCTTGTCTTCCTGATCTTAGAAATATTTCACACTTTTGCCAGTGTGTGATACTAGCAGTAGGATTACATAGATGCTTTTTATCAGATTGAGGACATTTACTTCTATTCCTACTTTGTTGAGTTTTTTTAATATGAATCTTTTGTCAAATGGTTTTTCTCCATCTCAGATGATCATGTGGTTTTTGCTTTTATTCTCTACCTACATACATAATATTATCTTTTGTTTGTTGAACCAGCCTTGCATTTCAGGGATAAATACCTCAATTGTATGTAATTCTTTGTATATATTATTAGATTTAGTTTGTGTTTATGTTCATAGGGAATATTTATAATTTTCTTGTGATGTCTTTATTTTCATTTTTTAAACGTCTTTGTTCATTTTTGTACAATATTTGATTTCTCCCCTCCAGTGTACTCCCCATAATTTTCCCACCAGCACAGCACCCATGAACCATCTTGTGAAGCCTTTTTTTTTTTTAAGTTTCCTTCTACTTTATTTATTGAGGTATCATTAGTTTACAACACTATTTAGTCTCCAGGAGCATATTTTTCCACCTTAAGAACTGCATGTATCTTACCATGACCACTATCAGATGTCCAGTTACCATTCACCACTGACCAGTTGACCCCCTCTACCTCTCCTCTCCCCAATACTTCCCTTCTTATAACCACCATTCTGTGGTAAGAGTAAGGTTTTTTGTTTTTCATTTTATTCCAGAAATGAGTGAAAGCATACTCCTTCTAACTTACTTCAGCATCCCTCAAAGGGGGATGTTGCAAATGGCAAGATTTTTCTTTTTTATGGCTGAAGTGTGTGTGTGTGTGTGTGTGTGTGTGTGTGTGTGTGTGTGTGTGTATACACATACATACATGTATTGCACATCTTTATTCATCTGTCATGGAACTTGGGCTGTTGCCATATCTTGGTTATTGTAGATTGTCCTATAATTAACATAGGGTTGCATATCTTTTTTAATTAGTGTTTTCATATTCTTCTGATAGAATTTCTCTATTTCATCGAAGTCTCTAATTTGCTTGTATGCATTTGTTAATAGTATACTCATATATTCCTTTTTTAGTAATTTGAGTGTTTTTTCTCTTTTTTTTTGTTCTAGCTAAAGATTGGTCAATTTATTTGATCCCTTCAAAGAGCCAACTTTTGGTTTCATTGATTTTTTTTTCCTATTATTTTTCTATTCTGTGTTTTATTTAATTCCACTAAAGTCTTTATTGTTAATGGATATAAAATTAATATAAAAAGCAGCTGCATTGCCAGTTTCATTTAGAAAATGATTTTTAAAGACCATTTATAATGGTCCTTATGAGACATCAATGACCTACGAATAACAGAAAACGTGAGATTGCAATGAAGAAAACTTAAAAATATTATTGAGAGATCTTGAAGAACACTAAATAAATGGTAGAATTTACCATATTCATAGATTGGAAGACTCAGTTTTGTAAAGATGTTAGTTTTCCTTAAATTGATTTATAATCCCATTTAACTCCAATCAAGATTTCAAACAGATTTTTGTTTGTTTTGGTGACACAAAAATGTATATGGAAAATCAAAGTATCAAAATAATCAAGTCATACTTGAAGGAGAATAAGGTAGAAAGATACTCTCAAACACCAAGTCTTGTTATATAAAGTCAATGTTTACATTGGCTGAGAGATATAAATATGCCAATGGAACAGAATAAAGGGTAGTTCATACATACGAGAACATTTGATACATGACAAAGGGGCTTTTCAGGAGATGATGATGGGACAATATGGTATCTGTGTAGAGAAAAAATGAAATTGGGCTTATGCTTTGCAGTATGTATAAAAATAAATTTTAGGTGGATTGTGGACCTAAAGGCAAAACTGTAAAACTTTCAGAAGATGACCTGTTTCAGTGCCTCAAGGTCGAAAATGACTTCTTATAAAGAGAGAAAACATTAAATATAAACAAAAACTGAAAATTTTTGTACATTTAAAATTGAGATTGTTTATCAAGACTACCCATAAAAAAATGAAAGGACCAGCTTCATAGAGGTTACTTGCAATATATGACAAATCTTAACATGACCGTTAAAAAAAGCAAAACTCAAAGGAAAATAGACACTGTATGATTATATTTCTTTAAAGTTTAGAAACAGTCAAAACTCACTGTACTGTTTAGGACTAAAACTTAGGTGGAAAATACTTAAGAAAAGCTAGGATTTTTCTTGATTACCATAAAAGCAGGGCAGGGTCTTCTGGCCTACATGTATGTTTTCTTCCTAATTTCACTAAACTGTGCATTTATGTTCTATGCACTTTTCTTTGTTATATTTTTCAATGAAACCAAGTGTTTTTATTTTTGTGAATTTTGGCCTTTTTCATGGCTTATTGTATAAGAAGATAGTCTTAGGTATTTAGAAGGCTGTTTTCTGGTCTTTGGAAATTTTTTATGTTTGCAAATAGATTAAATTGGTGAGGCCCAGATTTAGAGTAGTTTTCAGAAATTAAACCCCTGTGATGTTGAGCTCTGTTTCAGTTTTAACGAAACAGCAGAAATTAATCTGTACTAAAACGGAATTTAAGTTTGATATCTCTCTGCCTTTCAGTGTTCATCAAAACTATGATATAAAAACCTGACTTTACTGTTGATTTTAATGTTTCTTTTATTTATTAATAATCAGTTACATATTCACTTCTGCCTTACTGATACTGCCTTTTCAAAGTCTTGTGATAAAGTTGGTTTTGAATAATTCTAAATGATTTTATTCATTCAGACAAGGTAAACAACATATAAGAAGTCCTTTGCTATACAATCAAAATTATAAGTGAAGTTCAAAATGTTTACGTTATAAAGCATTAAACAATTTGTGTGATAGAAGTTAGGTGAAAAGAGGATTAAGTACTAAAAATGTTCTGAGATTATGGCCTCACCTCTGCTCTCTTTCCTGCCACTCACTTTTTATTGGATTTGGAGGTAAGAGTTGCAGATGGTTTAGTTATATTGAAAATACGGAAATCACTGAGAGCTAAGAGTCTCATGAAAGAGATGAAAAGTAAGTGGAGAGATGAAAGTATGAATAAAGTCTAACATGTATTCCATTCTATGCTGAGTTCAATACCAGAAAGAAATTTAAGAATTGGGGAAAAAAAACTATAAATCATATTAATGAGAATAAAAGTTTTTTTTTAAATGATTTTAACAATACTTCCATGGAAGACTGTTAATAACTTGGGGTTAGAATAGGGATATTGGAAGCAGGTAGGACACCGAATACAACAGGGAAGGGATAGATGGACAGTATGCTGTATATGCATCAATTTGAACTTAACATTAGATATGTGGACATATCTTAAATTGTGAGACATCAACACCTATGTTGTAGGACACAAATGTTTAATTTGAAGGAATGTGGTCAATTAGCTGACTGAAAATTAAGTGAAACTCAGTAACTCATTAAAAAGTCATAAATAGGGGCCTCCCTGGTGGCGCAGCGGTTGAGCATTGCGCTGTGGAGCTGTCAGCAGCCCGCGCCCAGCAGGGCAGTTTGACGCCCAGCAGGGGAGAATCCCACATGGTGCGGCAGACCTCTCCTGCCTCACCCCCTGCTCCCCTCAGCAGTGTATTTCTGATCTGCCTGTTCTGCTCCCCACTCTGTCTCTGGTGAACCCTCTCACCGCCCCACGCCTCTGGCCTGCACCCCAGCTTGTATGTATAAATAAATTAATTTTTTTTAAAAGTCATAAATAGGAGGGAAGAAGAAAGGGCATATGTCAGTATAAATATTGACTATGATCAAGCTAGTGTGTGTGACTGCTGCCTAGGGTTGTTGAAGAGGTAAGTTTATGAAAACTAATCTCAAGATCATTAAGTGAGGGAATATACTTTGCTTAAATAGAAGGGAACTGCTCTTTGTGACAATTATAAGTGACTTGGTTTTACGTTCTAATAATTGTCACTTAAGACATGTTTCATTAACTCTAGAAATATTTTATTAGGGTTTGTGTATTCATGATGGTACCTGGAAGTCAGCAATTTATGGTTTTGGAGACCAGTGTAATTTGAAAAAGCTACGAAATACATCAAATCTGAAACCTGTCCCGATCATTGGTCCAAAATTGAAAAGAAGGTATGTTAACCTAAAATCTAGTTTTTAGTGTATCTACCCTAAGTATATTGTTGTTGAACTGATTATTAATAAAATATACTACTAGCAAGAGCTTGGAGATTTTTTTAAAGTACGTTCAGCATTGTTTTCAAAGATAAATGAAATACACTTGGTATCTAGGCTTAAGTACTTCATATATCATTATACATTTGGACTCTGAGAAAAAGTGAATTTCATGATTTTTTAGTATCAATATCAAAATTAAATGTCTATCAAATTTTGTGTGGTAAAACCATCATCTTAAAGTGATGATTTTATGTAGCTTAATCTATTAATAGCATTATATGTGAACTTTGGCTATTGAAATAAATGTCCTTTTTATCATTGTATAGACTGCATAAGTTAAGTATTCTTGTTATGAAGAGTCCTGCACTTTTCCACTTGTCACTTCTTGGAGTGAAGGTGTAGAGAATAAAAGAAATAAATTTTAAGAGCAGATTTGCCATCTTCATTGTTACTACTGACCCAAGAAAAGTTAAAAATTTTATTCAGAAATTTACTAGCTAAAGTTACAGTCACTGTAAATGGAGAAAATGTAACATATTCATGGGGCTGTATTGCAGGTGGCTAATTTCTTACTGCAGAGAACTCAACAGTTACTCCATTCCTTTCATGGGAGCAGATGTGTCTGTTGTGAAGCGAACTCAACGCTACTTACATGAAAATTTAGAGCAATCACCTGTAAGTATTTATGATTTGGTTTTTAATGGAGAACAGTCTTTGTTAGAGCTCCTCTCTCTGTTTAATGTAGGTTTTCTATGTTTATAAAGCAAAAAAAAGGTCTAAATAAGTGCCTGTTTCCATTTCTGGAAGTATACAGAATTAATAATGTAGGGCATCTTGCAATTTATGAGAGTGTAATAACCTCTCCTGTAATTCAGACCTGTCTTGCTGAATACTTTTTTTTAATGTAACACAGTATTAATAATTCAGCTCAGGAAATCCCAATGTCTTAAACACCCAACAGTCCCGTTTCAGCTGTTGGAATATTTTTTCTAATGCTTGTAAAGTTGTCTGGGATTTTTCTTTTTCCTCCTGGGTATTTCTTCTGAACAAGCCACCCTATTTCTTCTGAAGTAATTGCTGTCACTGCTGAGACTTGAACAGGCAGCTATCTTAAGTTAAAAGATAAGAGTATGTTCTCATAGGTGAGGTTATAAGTTACATCATATTCTGTGATGTATAATTGTTAAACCTCAGGTATATTATTGTGGACTTTTTAATACATGGATTATATGTACATTTGTGTTAAAGTAGAAGCAGTAAATTTCCATTTGCAATAATTTTCTTTAAAATGTGGCCCTAATGTCTACCTTGTAAATAGGCTTTTAGAACATGACACATTCATTAAGTGAAAACCTCTTGTTTGATATTTATGACCACAGAATAAATTTTAATTAACATTCTGATATTTCTGAATCTAAAAATTGGGAGTAACTTTCTTGATTTCATCTGTTTCATCTAGGTTCAGTATGCTGCTTATGTAAATGTGGGAGGCATCACCTCTGTTATTAAGCTGATGTTTGCAGGACTTTTCTTTTTATTCTTTGTGAGGTTTAGCATTGGACGGCAACTTCTTATAAAAGTAAGTATTATTATGAAACTAGATCTTTAGAAGTATTTTTCATGAGTGTAAAAAAATATCACTGAGGAGTTTTATCTTTTCCCTTTAGTTCCCATGGCTCTTCTCTTTTGGTTATTTTTCAAAACAAGGTCCAACACAAAAACAGGTAACTCTTTGTTTTGTATCTAGCCCTCTAAAATAATATTTTTCTTTTATTTTGTTTTTGCTTTTCTCAGTGTAGTTTCAATAATAGCTAACACTGGATGGGGCACTATGTTTCACATACTCTTATATTCTTTATATAAATTTGATTACTTAATCTTTTCAAACACCTTTTGAGGTAAGTAGTTTCTACATTTTATAAATGAGGAAAACAGACACAGAAATATGCCTAAGGTCCTACAGCAAGTAAATGACCAAATTGGCCTGCCATTTGGTTTTAGAACTATTTGCTTTACTTCATAGAGATATCAAATATATTTACTCTTCCATTTTTTGCTTCCTTTTTTTTAGCTTCCTCTCTCCCCTACCCTGACCTCCCCTCCCACTTCTCCTTCACATCCCTTGGATTCCTATAGTAGATAATACCATCTGGTTGAATTACCATCTGTCTAATATCCTCAACAATATGAATGCTTCATTTTCAACCATTTGGCTTAAACATCCCAACCCTCAGGCCTGGAGTCATTTAGCTTTAGCTCCTTTCCACCAGGCATTCCTGGGGGGAAATTCTACCACTGAGCAGATAGTAGCACCACAGATTCGTGCTATCCCCCTCAGTGGGACTTCTAGCATCATTTGTTAGTCCTTTTAACAATCCATCATAGGCTTTTAACAATTCTGTCATAGGCCACTCAACCTCAACTCTCTTCCCTGTCCATAGTGATCACAGCTCCCACTTCATGAATGGAACTGAGAACATCTGTTAGGAACCTCCAGTACATTTCAGTTCTCAGACCTATTGTCATACCTCCATCTTCACCTTTTTCCCTTCTCTCTCTCAAAGAATTCTGTCCAAGACCCATCCCACCACCTGGGCTCTTTAAAACTCAGGATTTTTTGTATTGTAGGCATGGGGCTAAGGGCTTTATCTCATTCAGTCATCCAGCAACCATATAGAAAAGGTGTTACTAGCCACTGTTGACAGTTGAGGAAATAATCAGAAAGGATGTTATTTGCCTCAGTTCTTATAACTAGAATGTGGGGAGTTCTAGAGTCAAGCCAGCCTGAGGCTACCATCATTGCTACTTTCGATTAGATTCCCTCCTTACTTTATTGTTTGATTATCCCTTATCGCTCCTGTAAATTCTATCTCTTGCCTTTCCAGGCTCTTTCTTCTCATCCTATAAACATGCCAGTATTTTTTTCCAACCTAAAAAAGAGTCTTCTCTCCTTTCTTCAACCTGCACGTTCCCTTGCTAAAGCTGCCATTGGCTTAAAAAGGCTAAGTACATTGAATGCTTTGTTTCTTATTTTTGACATTATTGTCCTTGAAATATATGCTTCTCATGGTTGCTCTTCAAGTTCCTCTCTTCCTTTTACTCTATTTTCACTGTCTATTCCTTAAAGGTCGATCATTGTCAGGGCAATCCTTGGGTCCATCCTTGGCCCACTTCTGGCTGCTTTTCCCTAAGTCATCTCAGCAGTGTTCTTAACTGACACACTTAAATTGCCAGGTTTACACAGACAACTATTTACTAGACATCCTGACTTTTTGTATCTTTCAACTACTTCAAATTCAACATGTCAAAATATGAATTTATTTACCCCCAAATCCTCTTATTCTATATTTCTTATCTCACTTGGTGACACTATCATCTGCCAAGTCATAAACATAGGCATCATTCTATATTTGTCTCCAAGCTCATCAAAACTACTTTGGTTCAGACTCTCCCTTTCTCTTCTCCCTTCTCCCATCTCTCCCCTCCTCTTTCTCCCCTTTTTCCCTTTCTTAACTGTGTTAAAATACACATAACATGCAGTTTATTATTTTAACAATTTTTGAGTTGTCAGTGTTACCAGTTTCCGTATTCATATAGTTATACAACCATCCATTTCCAGAATTCTTATATTTTGAAAAAGTGAAACTCTATACCAGTTAATAACCTCTTTCCCTCACCACTAACTGCTGCCATTTTACTTTCTGTCTTTATGAATTTGCTCTAGGTACCTTATATGAGTGGAATCATACAATATTTGTCTTTCTGTGACTGGCTTTTTTCTTTTTATAATTTATGTCTATTTTACGTCATTGTTCATTTTTATGCAGTGTTTGCTTTCTCCTCTCAGGTGTAGTCCCTGTAAAATTCCCATGACCAAGTCACCTGTGCACCATCACCATAGTCCCTTGTGTTCCTCCCTCCCCTGTTTTGCTTATTTAAAGATTATTTATGCATACAAGAAACTGGGGTGCAAGCTAGAGGTGTTGGGGTGGTGAGAGGATTCACTGAGGCAGAATGGGGAGCAGAACAGGCGGATCTACTGATATACTGCTGAGGGGAGCAGCTGACAAGGCAGGAGTGGTCTGCTGTGCCATGTGGGAAGCTCCCTGGCTGGGGATTGAATCCGAGCTGCAGTGGCTGTGTATAGCTTCATAGTGCTGAGACTTAACCCGCTGCACCACCAGAGAGGACCTCCTCCCCTGTTTTTTTTTTAAAGATTTATTTATTTATGCATACAAGAACTGGGGTATAGGCCAGAGGTGTGGGGTGGTGAGAGGATTCACCAGAGACAGAGTGGGGAGCAGGACAGGTGGATCTATTGAAGTACACTGCTGAGGGTCCTCCCCTGTTTTGATCACTCTATCTCCCTGTCCCCTGCAGAATATTTCTGATGTATGGTTGCTTGTTAACTTTGGTTTTTAATTTATTGTTACTATTTTTTTTCTGATCCCTTATTTGGTTTCCCTATATTCCTTCTATAAGTGAAACCATATGATTTTTTTTTTCCTTCTTTCTTATTTCACTGAGCATAATCCGTTCTGGCTCTATCCACGTTGCTGCAAATGGCATGAGTTTTATCTTTTTGGTTGCTGCATAGTATTCCTTTGTGTATATATACCACATCTTCTTGATTCAGTCATCTGTTTTTGGGCATTTGGGTTGTTTCCATAGCTTACCTATTATAAGTAGTGCTGTAGTGAACATAGGGGTGCAGGTATCCTTTTGAATTCATGTTTTAGTGTTCCTTGGGTAGATTCCTAGGAGTGGAATTGCTGGGTCATATGGTAGCTCCATTTTTAGTAGTATGAGGAACCTCCACACAGCTTTCCATAATGATTGGACCAGTTTGCATTCCCATCAGCAATGTAGGAGAGTTCCTTTTTCTCCACATCTTCGTCAGCATTTATTGTTGCTAGTTTTTTTAATATGTGCCATTCTCGCTGGCGTAAGGTGGCATCTCATTGTGGTTTTGATTTGCATTTCCTTGATTATAAGTGATGTTGAACATTTTTTCATATACCTGTTTGTCATTTGCATTTCCTCTTTGGAGAAGCATCTTTTAAGCTCTTCTGCTCATTTTTTGACCAGATTGTTTACTTTGTTGAGTCACGTGAGTCTTTGTATAACTTTGTGATCAGTCTCTTATCAGTTGTATGGAGTGCAGAAATTTTCTCCCAATCAGTAGGGTGTCTCTTTGTTTTGGTTAATGTTTCTTTTGCCTTACAGAAGCTTTTCAGTTTGATGTAATCCCACCTGTTTATATTTCCCTTTCCTTTGCTTTGGGGGTTGTGTCTTTAAAGATGTTACTGGGATATATGTCATGTAGTGTTTTACCTATGTTTTGTTCTATGTATTTTATGGTTTTAGGTCATATGTTCAATTCTTTTTGTCCATTTTGAGTTGATTTTTGTGCATGGTGTGAGGTAGTAGTATAGCTTCATTCTTTTGTATGTGGCGGTCCAGTTTTCCCAGCACCATTTATTGAAGAAACTCTCCTGTTCCATTGCATAATCTTTGCTCCTTTGTCAAAGATTAGTTGTTCATATATGTGTGACTTTATTTCTGGATTTTCTATTCAATTCCATTGATCTGTGTGTCTGTTTTTGTTCCAGTACCATACTATTTTAATTATTGTGGCTTTGTAGTATAGTTTGAATCTGGGCATGTGATAGTGCCATACTTCTCCTTTTTAGTCAGGAGAGCTTTGGCTATTTGGAGTTTTTTGTGGGTCCATATTGATGAATTTCATCAATATTTGTTCTATTTCTTTGACAAATGTCATTGAGATTTTTATTGGAATTGTGTTGAATCTGTAAATTGCTTTCAGTCAGTTGGCCACTTTAATAGTGTAAATTCTTCCAATCCATGAGCAAGGGAATGTCTTTCCATTTCTTTGTGTCTCCTTCTGTTTCTTTTAACAATGTCTTATAATATTTTTTTGTATAGTTCATTCACCAACTTGATTTAGTTTATTTCCAGGTATTTAATTTTTTTTGTTGTTTCAATTGTAAATGGGATGGTTCTCTTAATTTCTTCTTCAGATTGTTTGCATATAGGAAGGCTACTGGTTTTTGTGTGTTGATTTTGTATCTGTTACTTTACTAAACTGTTTTATTATTTTAATTAGTTTTTCTTTGGAGTTTTTAGGGTTCTCTGTGTATATTATCATAGCATCTGCAAATAGTGATAGTTTTATTTCTTCTTTCCCTGTTTGGTTTCCTTGTATGTCTTTTTCTTGTCTTACTGCTCTGGCTATGACTATCAGTATTATATTGAAAAGCAGTGGAGAGAGTGGACATGCTTGTCTTGTTCCTGTACTTAAAGGAAAGGTTTCAGCTTTTCACCATTGAGAATAATATTAGCTGTGGGTTTGTTGTATATGGCTTTTATCATGTAAAGTTATGTTCCTTCTAGCCTAAGAATTTTGAGAGCCTTCATCGTAAACAGATGTTGGACTTTGTCAAATGCTTTCTCAACATCTATTGATATAATCATATGGTTTTTATTTTTCTTTTTGTTAATGTTTTGGATTACATTAATTGATTTTTGGATGTTGAACCATCCTTGTTTGTGCCCCTGGAATAAATCCCACTTGATCATGTTGTATTATCTTTTTGATGCATTGTTGGATTCTGTTAGTGAAGAGTTTATGGAGGATTTTTGCAACATTGGCCTGTGGTTTTCTTTTTTTGTGCTGTCTTTGTTTGGTTTTGGTATTAATGTAATGTTGGCTTCATAAAACATATTTGGTAATATTCCTTCTTTCTCAATTTTTTGAAAGAGTTTGTGTAGGATAGTTCAGAAATGGTAGAATTCATTTGTGAAGCCATCTGGTCCTGGGGTAGGTTTTGTTTTGGGGAGAGGGTTTTGATTACTGTTTCAGTTTCACTGCTTAATTGGTCTGGTTAGGTGTTCTATTTTTTCTTTATCTAACTTTGGGTGATTATATTGTTCTAGGATTTTTTCCCCTCTCTTCTAGATTGTTGAACTTGTTTGCATATAAATGTTCATAGTAATCTCTGATCATTCTTTTGATTTCTGCTGAGTCTGTTGTAATTTCTCCTTTTTCATTTATTATCTTATTTATTTGTGTTTTCTCCCATTTTTTCTTAATGAGCCTGGTGAGAGGTTTGTCTATTTTGTTTACTTTTTCAAAGAGCCAACTTTTGGTTTCATTGATCTTTTGGACTGATTTTAAATTTTTTATTGGTTTATTTCTGCTTTGATTTTTATTATTTCCTTTCTCCAACTGGCTTTTGGGGTTTTTTGTTTTTCTTCTTTTTGTTTCCTTGAAATGGGAGACTAGGTTGTTTCTTTGAGTTCTTTCTGATTTCTTGAAGTGGGCCTGTATTGCTATATAATTTCCTCTTATATGACTTTTGCTGTGTCCCATACAATGAGGAAAGTGGTGTCCTCATTGCCGTTAGTCTCAAAGTATTTTTTAATTAAAAGATCAGTTTCTTTGATCTCCTCTTTAATTCAGTGGTCTTCTAGTAGTGTGGGTTTTGGATCTCCATGAAGTGGGAGGGTTCCTTACTTTTTTTTCATGGTTTATTTCTAGTTTGATGCCTTTATTATAAGCGAGATAGTTGGTATGATTTTGATCTTATTGTATCTATTGATGTTTGTCTTGTTGCCCAATATGTGATCAGTCCTGGGGAATGATCCGTGCAGACTTGAGAAAAATGTTTACTTGGATTTTTGGGGGTGCAGTGTCCTATAGATGTCTGTTAAACCTGTGAGGTCTAGGTCTTTATTTAAGGTTCTAGTTTCCTTATTTTTTTGTCTTGTTGATCTGGCCATTGAGAGTGGTGTTATGAAGTCTCCTGCTACGTAAGTATTTTCTCTAATGTCTGTTTTCAGAGATGATAATAATTGTCATATATTTTGGTGCTTCTTCATTTGGTGAGTATATGTTGATGAGTGTTACATCTTCCTGATGTATTGTCCCCTTAATCATAATGTAGTGACCATCTATGTCTCTTTTTATATTTTTTAATTTAAAGTCTATTTTATTTGATATAAGTATAGCTGTTCCTGCCTTCTTTTTTGGTCCATTTTCTTGTAGGATTGTTTTCCAGCCTTTTACTTTCAGTCGATGTTTGTCTTTTGTAGTTAATTGTGTTTCTTGGAGACAGCAGAAGGTTGGATTTTGTTTTTTAATCTAGCCTGTTACTCTGTGTCTTTTTATTGATGAGTTTAATCCATTTAAATTTAGGGTTAATATTGTTATATTCATGTTAGTATTTGCCATTTTTTCTTTTTTGTGATTCTGTTCCTTATTCTGTTCTTCCTATTCATTCCTCTGTTGGTTTGTCTTTAGAGCTTCTTGTAGTATTTTTTTTGTAGTAGGGGTTTAGTAGTAATGAATTGCTGGAGATTCTGTTTGTCTGAGAAGGTCCTTATTTTTCCTTCCTAGAGGAAGGAGAGCTTTGCAGGGTAAAGTATTGTTGATTGGCATTTGTTGACTTGGAGCTTGTTAAATATGTCACTCCATTCTCTTCTTGCTCATAGTGTTTCTTTGGAGAAGTCTGATGTCAGCCTGACTGGTTTTCCTTTGTAAGTTATCTGTTTCTTCCCCCTTGTTCACTTCATTATTTTTTCCTTGTCTTGGACTCTTGGAAGCTTGACTATTACATGTCTTGATGTAGATTTCCTTTCATTGGGTAATTTGGTGTTCTTCTAACTTCCTGTATGTCTATTTTCACATCCTTTCATGCTTGGGAAGTTTTGATTATCTCCTTGAATCGTTTCTCAGTTTGTCTGTCTCCCTCCTCACCTCTGAGGTTCCTATAACTCTTATATTTCCTTTCCTATGGTGTCAGATAGTTCTCGAAGTCTTTCTTCATTCTTTTTGCTTTTTACTTTTCTTTTTTTATTCTTTTCATATCTGTATCTTCAAGAGTATTGATTCGTTCTTCCATTTCATCAATTCTGTTTTCATTATTTTTCCCAGAGTTCTTTAGCTCCTCCATTAATCATTTAATATCCTGTGTTTCCTTCATTTCCTTCTTTAACGACTCAGTTTCATTCTTCAGTTCATTAATTATGTCGCAAATCATTCTTTTCCTTTTCATCTTCTTTATGTTTTTTTTAATTATGGTGATTCTAAATTCTCTGACAGGCAGAGAAGTTCTTCCATGTAATTATTATTGCGTTCTGGGGGCTGATTTTCTTTTTGTGGTGTGTCCTTCCCCAGAGAGCTTGCTTGGTTATTTGTATTTTCCCTTCTCCCTGTTACTTGTTTTCTAATTTGTTCTATGTGCTGGGCCGCTGTGCCACTAGTACTGGCAGGCATCTCTTCGGGATGCTCCAACTGTGACATCGGGAACTGGTGTTCAGATCAATTCCAGCACTGAAACACCATACTTCA
The DNA here is from genome assembly GCA_004024925.1 of Scalopus aquaticus. Classification (NCBI taxonomy): domain Eukaryota; kingdom Metazoa; phylum Chordata; class Mammalia; order Eulipotyphla; family Talpidae; genus Scalopus; species Scalopus aquaticus. The sequence goes on along the minus strand of PVIJ01001516.1, from coordinate 135,111 downwards.
CAAGAATAGTGATGCTGTGGATGAGTTGATGGGCACTATCCCTGAAGATCACCGAGTCTTTGTATACTGCTGGTCTCTTCCACTACATGTCCATCTTTACCTTTGTTTCAGAGCCTTCACTCCTCCTGTGCTCAGTTTCAGAAGGGGGTCGCAGGATCACTGGCCTCCAACAGATTTCCAGGGAGACCTGCTTTTTCCTGCTCACCTTTGTTTGCAGAGCCCTCAGTCTGCCTTTACTAAGTTCCAGAAGGGATCACGGGGTTGCCGGCTTCCAACAGCCTTGCAGGCAGGCATGCATTTTCCTGGGACCCACTGTTCACCTTGATAGTGGAGCCCTTCCTCTGCTTATTCAGTTCTAAAAACATAATGTCAATTTTAGTGGAATTATTTTATGTAGTTTAATGTTCTCAAAGTTGATCCATATTATAGCATGTATCACTATTTCCTTTTTCTTTTCTTTTCTTCCTTTATTTTTAAAGATTTATTTACTTATGCGTACAAGCTGGGGTACAGGCCAGAGGCATGGGGCAGTGAGAGGGTTCACCAGAGACAGAGTGGGGACCAACAGGCAGATGGATGGAACACACTACTGAGGGGAGCAGCAGGTGAGGCAGGAGAGGTCTCCCTTGCCATGTGGGGATCTCTCCGGCCGCGCTTCGAACTCGTGTTGCCGCTCCACAGTGCAGCACTTAACCACCGTGCCACCAGGGAGGCCCTTCTTTTTTTCTTTTAAACTGATTCCATTGAAAAAGGAACTCTTCTACACTGCTGGTGGGAATGTGAATTGGTCCAACCACTATGGAAAGCTGTATGGCGATTCCTCAAACTCCTAAACATGGAGCTTCCATACAACCCAGCAATGCCACTTTTGGGAATCTACCCAAAGGACACAAAAACACTAATCCAAAAGGATACATGCACCCGTATGTTCATTGCGGCACTGTTCACAATAGCAAAGGTATGGAAGCAACCCAGATGTCCAAAAGTAGATGATTGGATCAAGAAGATGTGGTACATATACACAATGGAATACTATTCAGCATTCAAAGAAGATAAACACATGCAATTTGCAGCGACATGGGTGGAATTAGAGGGAATCATACTCAGCAAAACAAGCCAGAAAGAAAGAGAAAAATATCGAATGGTTTCACTTATAACAGGACTATAGGGAAACCAAATAGGAAAGAGATACTTGGGGGGTAGGGGGACGGGGAGGAAAAGGGCACAAAATGGAGTAGAAAAGAACACAAGGGACCACAGAGATGGATCACGGGTGAATTGGTGGTGGTTTACCCAAGGGGAATACAAAATGTAAAAGATATAAATAACAATAAAAATATATATTTTAAAAAAAATAAACTGACTCCATCATATATATCATATATATCACATATATATCATATATATGTATGATACATATATGTATATTTACACACACACACACCAGATATTGCTTAGTTGTTCTTCCATCCAAGCACAGTGAGTTACTTCTACCTTGGCTATTTTGAATAATGTACTATGAATGTAGATAGCTATCTCTTTGAGACCCTGATTTCATTTTTTGGGTCTGTATATCCCAAGTGCAACTGCTGTATTCTATACTAATCCTGTTTTTACTATTTTGAGGAGCCACCAAACTGTTTTCTACTTTGACTGCACCACTGTACATTCTCATAACAGTGCATAAAAGGTGCCAGTGTCTCCACATCCTTGCCAACACTTGGTGTTTCCTGTTTTTTTTTTTTAAGTAGTCACTTGAGTAAGTATGAAGTGCTTATTGTTATTTTGAGTTGCATTTCCTTAATGATTAGTGAACTTGTCATCTACTTATTGACAAGTTGTATATCTTCTTCAGAGAAATATCTACTTGAGATTTCTGTGTTTGAATTGTTTTGTGTTTTAGGAGTTCTCTGTATTTTCTGGATATTAATATTTCATCAGGTAATATGATTTGCAAGTATTTTCTCCTATTTGTGAGTTGTCTTCTCACTCTGTTGCTAGTGCAGGGACATTTTTGGCTGACTTACTCATAACCTTCCTATGAGTTCTTCCTAATGCATTCTCTGTTGTTCGAGATCTTAAACACAAATCTGACATTGTCATCACCTTCTTTTAAAAAGTTCCCTCACTTAATAGTTTGGCAGTGATTCTTAACCTGGATTTAAATCACCCAGGGAGCTTTCTTCATATAGATGTCTGACCCATCTGAACATTTTGATTCAATAGGTTTGAAGTAGAGTCTGGAAGGGTGGCATGATAGTTTTAAACTTCAGGAGAGATCCAAAAATGATCACCAGAGTTGGGGGTTTTTGTCTGATCTGGAATGTAGACAGCACATTGGGCTTTTGAAAGGCAATAAGGCTAGTGTGCAGCCAAGGTTATGAATCAATAAAGTCAGGTAGGGCAATTTTGGTTTAGACCTATAGCGTACCACTGACTGGAAGTTTTTCTCTGGAGCTGCAATGTCATCCCAGGCCCTTCGTGACCTATTTTGAGATGACAGATGGGTTTCCTTTTTTCATGGCAACTCTCACTAATTGGTAGTAGCAGATTAGAGACTATTGAAAATTGTTCTAACACTGAATGTATGCCTAGCCTGAGAGGGTTATGATCAGGTGGCACATGTGTGTCACGCAGGGTAGGGGACAAGTACTGGAATGTGTGTCTGAGCTAGTCTGCACCTCTGATGTGTTAGTATCATCCCATTCTTTACTTTTATGTTCTAGCTATGTTAGACTGTGACCCACCATGCTCCCACATCCCTTCTTGCCTTTAAATAACTTTTTCCTTTTTGGTACCCACCCTACTTTGTGTAATAAGCTATGAGGATGCATGTGTGTACATATTTCAAATCCCTGCTCTCTTCCTCCCCAATGGATTTAATAATGCCCTGTTCTGAACTAGTCCTGCATCTTTTAACTTATGTCTGATACTGTTATTAGATCTTATTTATATGTATATCTCCTCCACTAAACTTTCAGCTCCAAGAAAGGCAGGGATCATATTTTATTTATGTCTCAAAAACTAATACAGTATCTGATCCTTTGTTGGTGCTTTATAAAAACGTGTTGAGCAAGACTGAATTCTGTTACCTTATTTCAAAGTTTAGTAATTGTGAAAGCTGCTTGGGTAAGTCTTATAGAATTTAAATTTTTTAATCAATTTTTCCATCTCTAAATGGAGTAATTATGTATCTGTGCCCCAGAATTTTCTATTACTTGCTGGCTGTTTTTGTCTTCTCACCTTAATCAGGTATCTAAAACAAGATATCATATTCTACCACCACCACCCCAAGTTGAAAACTACCTCCAGTTTTTCCTTTGGAACTGCCTATTTTAATGGTGCTATCTTTTTTTAAGTCCCAACCTAAGAATCATCTTTATCTCATCCCTTTTCCTCACTGCCTCCTACCCTCAGCATCACACCAGTCATCAAACTTGCATTTTTCAAAGAATTAATTTTTCCCCATGCTTAAGATAACAGGTTATTCTGTTAGGTGTTTTTTTTTTTTTTTTAATCTATTGAAAATGTCTCATGAGGTAGGTTTTATTGTGTTCAGGGAGGAAATGACATATTTATTTTAAAAAGTCTTTGCTTTCTTTTTCTCAGATGGATGGCTCATCATTTACAATGACCTTCTTTGGTCAAGGATACAGCCAAGGTTTTGGTGCCGATCAGAGTAAACCAAATATCAAAATTTGCACTCAGGTGAAAGGACCAGGTATTTCACATATCACTTAAGAATGAGAGTTTTACCTTGTCTTAAATTGTGATATGTCTTACATATGCCATTACAATATATTCTTTTTAAACCCCAGTTGTATTAGAGATTTACACAAATTATCTATGTAGTAGTTTAAAATAATTCTGTCAAAGGAATGATTGAAATTATTGATACAATCCAATAAATTCTTCTGGTTTTCTTTCTCAGTGGGATTCAGTAATTTTGAATGACAAATTTTATTAAGAAAAGGGGCTGGTTAGTGATTGTGTTTTTTCTCATATTCAAGGCCTCTTTAGAACAAAGTAATTATAACATCAATCAAAACTACGCTGTGGTTCAGCGTAGTCTGAGTTGTCTGTGGTCAGTGTTTCTGACATTGTAAAATGTGTGCAAATGTGCATTTTTCTAAGGAAGGTAAAACAACTTTTGATAGGTCGTTAAAGAAAATATGTGCCACCCAAATAAAGTATAAGAACTGTTGGCTGTAAATTTGAGAGAACTATACGGAGAATTATTTCATAAGTTTAATAATGACCATCATTCCTGAAAGATCACAGAACCACTGTTTTGCAGTTTTAATCAAGCCAAATAGTAAAGATATCTTTGCCTTTTCAAATTCCCACCTGACTTTTTAAGATAAGGTGACTCTATTATTTGACAAAAATGCTAATGGTCTACTTCTTTATAGACTTGTTTTGAATTTAACAACTTCTTAAAGTTGGACTTCTTTTAAAGTTACTCAGTTGTTTCTGTTTAAAAAATTGAGTTTTTAAAGTGAAGGTTATTAATGGAGTGTATTAATGGAGAAATAAGAGACCTGGGATCATTGTGTTCGATTGTTGTCGAGGAGCAGTACAGTTTAGCTGCCTTAGCTGCCAGAGTGTAAGGCTGGCTTAGCTGCTACTTTGTGAGTTTGGACAAGTCTCTTTACTTCTCTGTGTCTCAGTTTCCTTATCTGTAAAGTGGGGGTGAAAATAATACTGACCTTATATAATTTTTAGGAGAATTAAATGAGTTTAATAGATTTATTACTATATAAATGTTATTGTTTTTGTTAAGAAGTAAACAGTGTTCAGAAAATTTTGTAAGGATAGATTTAAAAAATAAAATCTACCATTTGAAGTATGCTTGAGTACTTTCTTTTAATCAACTATTTTCTGCAGAGGCTGGCTATGTGGCTACCCCCATAGCCATGGTCCAGGCAGCCGTGACTCTTCTAAATGATGCCTCTTGTCTTCCTAAGGGGTAAGTCTGCTTTTCTTGTAATTCCAAGATTTCTTTTTCAGATATGTTATATTTTAGCATGTTTTAATTAGATTTTGAGGCTTTGATTCTACACCTACGCATTTCCATTTCTATTGTCCAAGAGATAAAGGTAAATTAAAATTGTGAGAAAGACAATTCTTTACAGGCCTCTGGGAAGAGTGCAGAGGTAAATGAGCTTAGACAGAAAAGTTTGAGAGCTGTGTAAGTTTACTTCGGTTCCTTGTAAAAACAGTGCAAGTACAGAGTGAGCCATTCAAAAACGGCCCCTATTGTTAAGTAGTATTAACAGGAGCCTTTGATCAGTACAGGATGATACCAAGCCATCATTGGGAGCCTTCATACCAAATGTGAATTGAGTCATGGGATCCTAGCTAGAAGACTATCAAGTAGACTATCTTTCTGGATCATTTGGTTATTACACTAAAACTAAGCCAACTTTACAAATGAGCATAGGCCTGCAGGCTTAGAAATAAATAAATTTAGGTATGACCTGAAATGTTAAATAATAAACATAATTACATAAAATGGAACCTAATTAAATTTTTTCAGTTACTTATATAGCCTTTGAGAATATTTAGCATTTTATATATGTCATCCATTACATTTAAAGAAATTTCTCTTACCCACTTTGTCTTGTTTAAGCTTTAATAATAGTTGTTACCTAAGTTTATTTCACTCAACTGTTTAATCCTCTTGAATCTGAAGAATGTCTTTCCAAACAACAGTGATTGCTTATATTGATTCTCAGTGTGCCCCTTGAACAACCAGTGTTGCAGAAACTATCTCACTGTCTGACCAAATCTAGATGGGTTTTGCTGTGACATTCGTTTCCTTTCAGTAATAACTACTTGCTTATTTGGCTGATATTAGGAATGAAGCCTATAATTCTTTGATAGACGCAATAATCAGGTTTTAATGAGTCCTGCAGTGATTTGACCGCTAATCCTATAGCAAAACATGATAGCAGAGCAAAGGACTGAAGATTGACTTTGTGTACTGTTTTATCTTGTTATTGCCTTACAGGGGCGGGGTCTTCACACCTGGAGCAGCTTTCTCCAAAACAAAGTTGATTGACAGACTCAGCCAACGTGGCATTGAATTTAGTGTTATTAGCAGCTCTGAAGTCTAAACTCATTTGAAGAATTAACCAGTCATAAAATGCCTGAATTAACAGCTTTTTTAATTTGATATTTGAAATTCTTCTGTAAGTCTGTCTGACTTTATGTGGAAAAGATTGTCAAATTTAAATATGTACACATTAAAAGCAGGAAATTGTATTAGCTTACCTAAATTTGAAATCTTAGCTGACTTTGTGATTTTATTGTGAGAGAAAACTAATATTTGATTGGCTTTTTCATTGAAGAATCCATGGTCAAATTGTGTAATGGTGATAGAGGGTGGGGCAGGTGTCTCTATCTCTGTGTTGCTAACAGATTCCTTGGTGAGGTGCTCAGGCTGGTGTTCATGTAGGGCAGTTACTGCTGCCTCCTTGCCATGATATTGAGTGGGATTTTACTTTCTGATGAGTCTATGTATTGTGTGGGTCTTTGCTAAATGAAACTGCACTTTTTGCCATTTTTAGCTTAGTTTTTAACCCATCTACACTGACTGATTTTGGATTGTTACCTGAGTTGAAAAATAAAGGATTGTCAGTTGAATGGTGTTTTGTGTATAGACCTGTTAAAGTATTTGAGTAGCGGTAGAAATGTGCTTCCTCAGTGATCTCTCCTGTTTACTGCTAATAATTGGACTTGTCTTTCATTTTTCCCTGGTTGTGGACCTGTCATTAGTTTTTAAGGGTAAAATTCATATGTTTCTATTGATTTTCATTTCCTAAGACTAATTTGTTTTTTAACTAAGTTTTCCACTAAGGCAAAGGACTTTCTGTTTTGTAATAGGCATGTAAAAAGTACACTGTGTTCTGTGACATTCATTACCTAAAGAGGACAGCACTACCTGTAAGACATTTCTTCTCTACAAGAAGTATGGTCCAGGAATATTACTCATGTTGGGAGACCTCCTATGCTGTTAGTACAGAAGAAAAACTATGTCTGCCTTAGAGAGAAAGAGATCTTTCTAGGTAGTAGTGTCATCCTAACTGCTTCATCTTGCCTAATTAGGATTTGGCTTCAACTGTACCATTTTGGGGACAATAAAAAAGTTTATCATCTCTAACTCAGGAAGCTGTACAGAAGCAACAGGTCTCATGACTAGCTGCTTGTCAGGATCTCAGAACAGAAATAGCAGTTTGCATTCAGGAGGTCTGGGGCCTAGGAATTTGTAATTTAGATCTGCATGTGGGAACCACTTGGTGAAGCTACACATTCGGTCAGTGATCTTTTCGCTCAGCAGCGTATGCTGTGTTCTGCTCTAGTATTGACACTGAGATATGACAAACTTTGTGACCCTTTTGTTAGAGGCAGCTTGAGATACAAATCTTGTCATCTTAATTTTCTTTACCTCCCCTCAAGGGTAAGCAGTAACACTCAACAGTACATTTAACCTGCTCTCATTTGTAGAAAGCATATTACTTGCTGAGTCTGAGGACTTTTTTGCTGAGGCAAGTAATACACTTTCTGCAAATTGTCCAAGAACTTTGAGACCATTTCTGCTTCTCATGGGCTCACCATTCTGCCTCATGGAATTAGCTTTCCAGGATTCTGTGATGTTTTGCTGACTCCATCCCTGCCACCACCCCATGAAGTGCCAAACTTGAGCTCCACAGTTGCAGGTTATTTTTTAATTCATGTGTACACACTCAGAACCTGAACTGTAGGCAAAACCCAAGCTTCTCCCATCAGCCCTCAGACCCTAGTTTGAAGCTGAAATCACCAGCCCAGATTCTCCAGTGTCCCCAGGGAAATTCCTTTTTGGGGTCCTTGCTGCCCTCTCCTACCAGCAGAATGCAGTCATCCATTTGATTTCCCTAACTTCATATTTCAGGGAGCAAGGTTTGGTGTTTTCACCTCTATTTCCTTCTTCCTGATTTCTCCCCAGGACAGCCCTGCATATATATTAAGGCAGCAGGTCATCAGGTTAGAAATGCAGCTTGAGTTAGCCCATTGCTTACTCATAGAGACCTGGCCAATCCTCTCTTATTTAGCCTTTAAAGCCTTAACATGGAAGAAATGCAAAATACATAGAATGAGAATTAAATGAACTAGAAGATATGTAGCACTTAGACTAGTGCCTGGCACTTAGTTCTCAGTGAAAGTTAATATTATCACTACTGCTGCTATTAGGAGTCTCTAGCCCACAAATCAATTCTTTGTGGAATCAAGATTGGCTTTGAAATTGTCTAACTCCTGTGAGATCTTTCAACAATCTTAATCTGTGCCACCCCAGGCTACTAGGTGGAACAGGTACCGGAGTGAATTGAACATATTTCAAATGAACATATGAAGCAGAAATTGGAGCTAAAATAACAAGTTTGTTCAAAGCAAGGATACAAAATGAAGGGGATGAAATGACCATTGTCTCTAGATCTGACAGCAAGAGACCTATCAAAAGAGCTTTACTTGAAGTTTCACACTGTTCACAGTAAAAATACTAATGGCAAATGCTTACCAGTTGCTTCTGTATGTCAGGTATTGTTGTAAGTTCTTTATATTGGTTAACCATCTGTAGTAAGTACTGGGCAACCCAGTAAGTACTGTTTTTTCCATGTAACAAACAGATAAGGGAAGATGCTTAGAGAGGTTAAGTCATTTGTCCCAATCGCGCAGTTGCTATGATGGCTTAAACCAGGATTTAACCCTAGCAGTTCAGTCCCAGACCTCAGAGTGCTCACCATTCACTGCAGATGTATCCCCCCTTCACGCTGGGGAGGGATCACTCTTACTAATCTTAAATCAAAGGTGGGTTTTGCTTAAGAACAGCAGAATAGGTTAAATAGGAAATGGGTTGAAAATGTAGAATCTAAAATTCATCTGATAGTGAAGCTAGTTAGTCCATTGGCTACACAAATAATCATTAGTACCCAAAGCTCAAAAGTTTTCAATCTTCATTAGTGGGTATGCTGTAAGTATTCTCTTTTCTTTTTCACTATAAGAGCAACATCATTTTTCAGTTTCCACAAGCTGGATTCTAAGACATCCCCAAAGTCCTTTAACATTTGTGACTGTTGGTGTACAAATGGTCGAAGCATTTGATCATCTTCCTAAAAAATTAATGGAAGGAAAAAAATGTGAGTAAACACATGATTAGACTAAAAATACTGTGCATATGTGGGTGGGCTCCTCCTTTGGACTTGAAAGCTGCATTTGATAGTTGCTAACAGAAGCAGTAAGTTTTAAGAAGGCCACCAAAAAACCCTTTTAGTTAATGCCAGTAGGAAAAATTGGTGAGTTAATCTAAATATTATAGGTTAAAAGGACACAAAAACATGAATTCAAAAGATACCTGCACCCCTATGTTTATTGCAGCACCTTTTACAATGGGTAAGATATGGAAACAACCCAAATGCCCAAAATAGATGACTGGATCAAGAAAATGTGGTATATATACACAATGGAATACTATTCACCAGTCAAAAAAGATAAGCTCGTGCCATTTGCAGCAACTTGGATGGAGCTGGTCGGGATTGTGTTCAGTAAAAGAAGTTAGAAGGAAAAAAAAATACTGGATGGTTTCACTTATAGGGGGAATATTGGGAAACCAAATAAGGGATCAGGAAAAAAAATTATCAGGCAACTATAAATCAGACATTCTGCAGGGGAGGGGGAGGGAAAGGGGTTAAAACGGGAAGGAGGAGCACAAGGGACTATAGTGATGGTGCACGGGTGAATTGGTGGTGGGAATTATATGGGGACTACATCTAAGGAGAAAGCAAATATTGTAAATGAACAATGGTGTAAAATATATATAAATTATTTTTAAAAAAGAAAAATCCGGGCCTCCCTGGTGGCGCAACAGTTAGGCACTACGCTGTGGAGCTGTTGGCAGCGGTGACGCAAGTGATGCCCGGCTGGGGAGATGCCCACATGGCGCAGCAGACCTCTCCTGCCTCGCCCGCTGCTCCCCTCAGCAGTGTGTTTCCGTCGATCTGCCTGTTCTGCTCCCCACTCTGTCTCTGGTGGACCCTCTCGGTGCTCCACACCTCCGGCCTGTAACCCAGCTTGTATGCATAAATAAATAAATCTTTAAAAAAAAAGAAAAATCCATCCTTGCCATAATTATCGGCAGTTTTACTTCAGCCATTTGTCAATTCTTTAACCCTGTTCTTTTCCTCTGATTATTATGTACTTTGGAGCCATTATCTTAGTATTGTCTTAGAAAAGCATTAAAATAAGCCTTGATAACAGGTAGGTACATTGTTTTGGAGTTCCTAGTCCTGTCTGCTATTTTTTGCTTTTGCAATTCCATCTAAATTATAGAATCATCTTGTCAGATTCCATTACATTTGATTGGGATTGCACTGGATGGCAGGAAGAGTTGACAGATTTTAAAATAGCAAATCTTCCAAACCATGGAAACAGGGCATGTTTCTCCATTTATTTAGGTCTTCTTAACAGCTGTGCAGCACGTTTTAGCTTAGCTACTGACCTTAAGAACATCGTATATTTGATGCAGTTATAGAAAATTTATAAATTTTTTTCTGCTTGTTGCTAGTCTAGTCAAATGCAATTTTTAAATATTAATTTTGTGTTCAGTGACTTTATAATTCTGTTTATTTTTTAATTCTTTCGGACTTTCTATTTACATAAACGTCATCTGAGAATACTAACAGGCAGCATAGTGGAGTGAGAGTGTATGTAGACTATGGAACATCCTTGTTGGGCCTTGGTACTAGTTGTGTATCCTGTTGGAGACCCCCAGTGCGTGAAGTGCTGAGACAAGGGAAATGTCGGGATCACAACTGGAAGACTGGTCAGCCTGGGCCAGAAGACCGGCCCGTGTCCAGATCACGATATTCTTTCTTGTGTCAGCCAAACCATGCCTATGAGTACAACCGGATTAGAATAGAGAACATAGCAACCTGATAACACAGAACGTTGGTGGTGAATGTGTGCCTAAATAATGCTGAAAAAAAGAATAAATCATTGTCTAGTAACCAATCTAGGGGGCATCTGTCTCAGTAAAGATGTCGCTCTGGACATTTGGGACGTTTGAGCTTGGGCTGAGGAGACTTGCATCCCCTGAGTCCCGTGTCTCTTAAACTCTATCTTGTGTCTGTCATTTCTTTGTTTCTAAGCTCTTTCAAATCCCTCTCTTCAACCCTGTTCACTGGAGCTGGTCTCTGGCAGAACCTTATATGAGTTACCGCACCTCTCATCTGCTGTCAACTACAGAAGGCTAATAGCAGTACCTATCTCCTTAGGTAGTTGTGAGAATTGGCTCAGTGTATGTAAGGTATTAGTAAGCATTATATAAATGTATGCTGTTGGGCCTCCCTGGTGGCGCAAGGGGTTAAGTCTCAGCACGATGAAGCTATCAGCAGCCACTGCAGCACCAGTTCAATGCCTGGCCAGGGAGCTTCCCACATGGTGCAGCAGACCTCTCCTGTCTCTCCTGCTGCTCCCCTCACAAAGGAATAGTATTCCATTGTGCATATATACCACATTTTCTTGATCCAGTCATCTATTTTGGGCATTTGGGTTGTTTCCATATCTTACCATTGTAAAAGCAGTGTATTTCAGTAGATCCCCCTGTTCTGCTCCCCACTCTGTCTCTGGTGAATCCTCTCACCCCTGCCCCACACCTGTGGCCTACACCCCAGCTCTTGTATGCATAAATAAATAAATAAATGTATGTTGTTATTGCTGTTACTCTTTTCCCCTCCAATCTTTACATCTTGTATTTCTTCCATTGTTGTACTGGCTAGACCTAACGTACAATGTCAATACTGTACATTCTGTCATCAAGTGGATGCATATCAATCCTGGATCAATCTCTGACTACCTAGAACCAGCCAGATGGACACTAAGATACAAGAGCAAGAGCAAAGCTGGATGGCAGCCTGAGTGCAGTACACTCACACTGTTACAGGCCTCGCCCAACTCTTACGCGAACACGGCCAAGCTCAGGAAGTGCAGTTAAATAAAACACCTATATGTATTAGAAAACAAAATTCCTTTTTCTCCCACAATGCTGGTTACTCACGGGGGGTTTATAATGCCTCAGTCTGAGGAACTGCCCTCTTGCCATACTCATGCTTTGGTAGAACACTTTAAGAGCTTTGGCAAATTCTCTGTCACAGCTGACTTGCTGAGTATACATCTGATTAAGCTCTTTGGTTGCCGGCAGTTGTGCTGTCATTCCACTTATCTTCAGGATGTTGGAAGGCTTATGTGCTGCAGGAGAAAGAAAAGATAACGTTTATTCATCGATTTATACAGGTGTTTGAATGTTTTATTTATCTTGGTGGCATTCCAGCATTTATCGGCACCAATTTGGATCCATCTAAAGAAATCTTGTAAGGCAGAAGAGAAAAAAAATCTATGCTTCTTTTTAATGAAACAAGATATGGGTTAACTCATTAAAAAGGCCATTTCTGAAAAACAAATACACATCCAAAATGTAGGTTTAGAGAAAAGTTAATCAAGACTTGAGTAGCCTCTCACCTTGTTGACTAGAACCAATTTTCCCAAGTGATTCCTTGAGAAGCACATTTTCTTCTCTGAGGGCTCTGTTAATGTTTCGAAGCAGTTCTGTTTCCTGTTCTAACTTGAGCAGCTTCAGATTGAGTTCTGATACCTGGTTTGATGTCATCTACAAAGAGCATGTCAGTTTATCCTTTTGCTGCATTATTTGCATATACTTTGAGAGACTGGCAACTTTTATTACCACATGAAAACTAGATGGCAATGTCATCTAGCTTTGTCAGGTCTTGTTCTGCTCTTCAGCTTAAGCACACATGGCCAAGCTCAGGAAAATGCAGTTAAACAAAACTGTATTATATGTATTAGAAATTAAAATCCCTTTTTCTCCCAGGATCCTGGTTACTTACAGGAACGTGGTGAGCAAGGTTTAACCCCCTCAGGATACACAGTAAGTAGTAAAGTAAGAAAAAGTTTGTTCAGAGGAAGGAACATTGATGATCCTGAAACAATTGTCACCTGGGGCTTTCTAGTCACGCATATTGTCCATTTAATGTCACATAAATGCACATACCTGGCCTGTATCCATCACCGTGGAGATTTTCTTGGTGTCCACCATGATGTGGCCTTCAGCTGTGACCATGAAGTCAGACTGAGAGCAGCTCAGCTCCACACAGCCTTCTGTAGTGTAGGGGAGACACCATCAGAGAAACATCCATCGTCCATCCCCAGTGTTGTATAAAGAGACTGAAACTACATGGTCCTGTGGGCTAGAACCCAGGGGAAGGGACCCCGGAGAAAGATGGCTCTTGGTCACTGCTGTTAAGCCCCTGAGCTCCTCCCTCTACCACGTCAGTTGTCCTAGGCCAACTGACACGATATCTGATGAAGGATTCATGCAGAAGAGGAAGTAAACAGTACCTTGAAGACCCCACAAATCAACAATAAGAGCATTTGTCTGTAAATAATTCAGAAAATCCTGAGATGTATTTAAGGCTGTAAATTGGACAGTCTCTTCAATTTGGGGATTCACGATTTTCCATATAGGCTTCGTATATAAAGTGTTTGGGAGATCATAAATTCTGTATCTGACAAAAGAACATAAAATGTAATTTAAAACCAGAAGGGACACATTTGCAAAGAAAAGAATCAGACAAGTGAAATAAATATGGCTTAAATCAATCAGCTGATAAAAAAAATGACATGTAATTCATCTTCCTAATTATCACCTCCAATGTGTCAGCAATTCACTAAGGACATCATCACTACATGGATAATATTAAATGTCTGCAAAAAAAAAGGACTTTGATACTTTCTACACAAATAATCTAAAATTGTTCATTTTCCTTGTAAGATGGTTATTTGTTTTTTGTTCTACCTCAATGCCTCTCTTCAATTGTTTTACTTTTAGTATTCACTTAGCCTAGTAAGTTTAGGCATAACTAGTGCTTCTGCCATACTGTAATAATAGTCCTTATGTTTCTGATTTTAAAAAAATCTACTTAAATGGTACAATTTTCGGGCCTCCCTGATGGCGCAGATGGCGCAAGGGGTCTCAGCACTATGAAGCTATCAGCAGCCATTGCAGCACGAGTTCGATCCCCGGCCGGGGGCTGACACACATGGCACAGCAGACCTCTCCTGCCTCTCCCGCTGCTCCCCTCAGGAGTGTACTTCAATCAGCCTATTCTGCTCCCCACTCGATCTCTGGTGAATCCTCTCACCCCCACACCTCTGGCCTACACCCCAATTCTATGCATCAAAAAAAAAATAAAAATAAATCTTAAAAAAAAGGATACAATTTTCTAGAAATTCTTTCTGATAAAATCTCTGACCATACTGCCTCAGTTACTTAGAAGGATCACTGCACATTACTCACAGCCCAGCCACCTGGAGGGACATGGGGCTCCTCTCTATTAAACAGATGGGGAAATAATCATTTTGGGGCAGAGCAAGCAGAAACTAAAGAAAAGAGCCCCTTTGTAATGCTTGAGGGGAGACCAGCCTCCCACCAGGGCCATGAGGTGGGTGGTTTGTGCACAGCAGCAGTGCAGGGTGAACTGTACCCGATCTGAACACCACGCTCTGCATCTTCCTTTAGCCACTTGGTGCCAAGGCACTGCACAATGTGAATCTGGAAATCCATCCTCTTGCCCAGCAGCTCCAAAGGGTCGATAACCACATCTTCTTCACCACATGTCCTACAAACAGAAGAGGTGAACTTTGATCACAGGCTACGCTGGGTCTTAACAAGATAGGGTTGTGAAGTCATAGGGAATTGTAGAGACTTCTTAAGAGACAGCCAGTTTCACCAGAGGAGGATAGATAGTACTGCCAGCCTTGGAATTCATTCATTCAAGAGATACTTAACAAAGCCTGTGTCTTCACAAAGGTCAATGGGCAGCACAGAATGAACTAGAGAAGCAAACAAAGACACCTCAGTTCCTACCTGAGAGGAGGGACAAAGAAACTATCAGAGCCTGTATCGAGGCTAAGGAAAGGGGAAGCTCTAAAACCATCTTTCTGCTTCTTGGGCCTCTTCAGCAGGAGTGGGCCTGCAGCAGAGGACAGGGCTGCGCGTGGCAGCTGCCAGGGAGGGTGAGTGAACGGTCCCACAAAACACCTGCCTCTCTACTCTCAGGGTAGATTGTTGGGAACCAACCAGGTCGTATAGCTCTTGTTCAAGGCTCCTTCTACTCCTGCCTCATTCCTTTGGTTCCCAGAGCAGGGCTGAACTGGACTTGAGATTTTTAATATTCCAGGTCAGCAGATTTGGCTGCATGGCAAAGATCAGGTTCGACATGGCCAAACCATGAATGAATGTGCTCATTCATCGATACCATGAATGACGTCTTTAGGGTCCCAAATAGACCACCTCCTCCAGGAGCATGGGCTTGCCGAGTGTGCCACGTGTGACTGGCCCAGTTTAGGCAGAGGAGATGAGGAGATACGTACTGTCCTGTCGGGGAGCAGGGCGTTATGTGGATGCACAGCACTGCCTCGTCCAGTCCATCGCAGTTCAGAAACTCCACTTGTTCCTCACACCTCATGCAGTAGGCGAGCGACTGAAGCCAGATGTGAGCCGAGCCCAAGTGTATGGCCTCAACGGGATCCCAGAAAGGGTCATCCTCCCGAGCCACATGACCCTCTCCCCCATCTAGAAAGTGCTGGTAAAGTTCCTCCATTAGGAATTTCCTATTGATAAACTTGGCTTTTGACCAAATCCACACCTGGAAACAGAAAGGTAGGTCTCTGATATTTGATTGCATCCATATTGTTGCCCAACAATTCTTTTTAATGTTTTTTCCCAGCATGCTGCTTCTGATGAACTGGGTCTTGGGAACCAAAGGCCATAGAACATATCAAACTCGGCTTTGTGCAGTCCCTCGAAAGCCTCTTATTCATTCTGGAGCTATTATTTCAGCATTCTTCACCTGCTGGACACCAGGAAATGACTCAGAGGAGGTGGTGGAGGAGAGAGAAAACAGACCCTCCCAGGAGAAATAAAGGCTTGGGACTGAGGTACAAGAAGAACAGCCCTCAAAGCTGTCCTGTCCTAGTCTCCAGGACCTCTGGCAAAGGGGAATTAAGTTTGTCTATCAGAAGGGGAATACAAAATGTAAAAGACATAAATAACACTAAAAGTATATATTAAAAAAAAGTTTGTCTATCAGCTGATATGAAGATAAGGAGGTTAACTTGGTTTATCCACGTGGGCCCAATAAAGATGGCCATGAGTCACAGAATGTGGGATGCCTCCAAAGCTTGAGAAAGCAAGGAGACAGAACCTCCCCCCATCCCCCGGAAAGCCAAGCAAGACTCCCAACACCTTGCCTTTAGCCCAGTAAGAGCCCTTGGACCTCTCCCCTACAGAGCTGTAAGACAACAAATGTGTGCTCACACCCAGTGAACAGAAAATCCAGGACAGGTGAGGGCCAGGGCCTCTTTATCAACACTGGCTACGGAGAGAGACGGCCCAGGAAGAAAAAACAGCAACTCCTCTGAGCAGCTTGAAAAAAAAAAGTTAACACGTAAGTCATTTTTTTTCCTGAGTAGTTAGTGTATCTTCATAAAAAAGGACATCCTTCAGACACTAAAATTAATTCATTCTTGTTTATTTGCCTCAAGTAAGGAGCACATCATTCCTCTCTTAGAGGAATCATGAAGACTAAGAACCCGGATGGGACACAAGTATGGGCTGCAGAGTCCAAGAGGAATTCTAGTCAGTTTTTTCACTTTTTTTTAAAGATTTATTTATTTATGCATACAAGCTGGGGTGTAGGCCAGAGGTGTGGGGGTTGAGAAGATTCACCAGAGACAGAGTGGGGAGCAGAACAGGCAGATCTACTGAAGTACACTGCTGAGGGGAGCAGTAGGCGAGGCAGGAGAGGTCTGCTGCACCATGTGGGACTCTCCCTGGCCGGGGATAGAACTCATGCTGCAGTGGCTCTGGGTAGCTTCATAGGCTGAGACTTAACCGGCTGCACCACCAGGGAGGCCCAGTTTTTTCATTTTTTAAAAGGCCCCCAGGTGAGGGAACTAAGATAGTGGGAATCAGGATAATGAAACCAGTCCACTGTCTCATTACTTATCATAGGCCGCAGGCCCGTCAGGTAAATGTGCTACCACCTTTGCCGGTCAGGAGGCTGCGCAGGACAGGTGGGGCGCAGGATCAACTCCCTGGCTGGGATGCTTTCATCTGAGCAACAGCTTTGAGCTAGGACTGAGGAAGTGTACCCAAGACTCAGGTGGTGGGGAGTGAGTGAGTGTGTGTGTGTGTGTGTGTGTGTGTGTGTGTGTGTGTGTGTGAGAGAGAGAGAGAGAGAGAGAGAGAGACAGAGACAGAGACAGAGACAGAGACAGAGAGACAGAGATCAAGATTTTGGAGGGAGCAGCCCACCCAAAGGTTACTAGAGAATTAGGCAAACTGCACCCTGAATTAAGCCCCTGAAGAGGGGCTAAGGAGTGAGTATCTGGCTGGAGTGGAAGTCTCGGGTTGCTCCAAGGGAACAATATGCATACGGGACACCAAAATATAAGCCTACTCTTTTCTGTCAAAGGAAAAGTGTCTTAAGCTCCCAGGCAGGACCTTCCTGGTAGGGAGCCATGTCAAACATGGGAATGGATCAGCCAATATAGTCTGCAAAAAGGCTTTTTTAGGAATCTTAATGAAAGTGTGGATTTTCTCATTGTTGGGAGTGGCGGGTCTCTCTTGCATGCACGTGCACAAGGACACCATTGCCACTTGGATACACTTTCAGGGTCCCTCTGTACTAAAACCTCTGGGTCATATTAAGAAGAAACTGAAAGTGCTCGAAGCTGGTGGTTAAGTAGGAACAGAGAATGTGGTGCCCGGTGGGAGAGGCCCAGGAAGGGACCCGTGGGGAACGTCTTCCTCTCCATAAAGTCTGTCCCCAGAATCCCAGGTCACACTGGGAACATCACACCCCTTTGCTGGATTTCCACAGGACAACTAACCTGTGTGCCCAGGAAAACTGAGGACCCTCTTGGAGAGCCTCGCGCTCACTCAGAGAGAGCCTCACCTCATGAGTCATTTGGTTGGTCACTTTCACCATGACCTCTTTTTGTAGGTCGTAGCCCCTGGAATCTGACGATGCCAAATTCTTCACTTTCAATTCCATTTTAAGTCCCTGGACAAGAAACACTTATCACTAAATGATCCTACATTTATCAGTCTCTACCATTTTGACATTTTCTTTTTCATTCTCCCCAAATGCTTTCTAAAAGAACATACAATCCAGCAATTCCACTCCTAGGTTTCCACCATAAGATCAGAAACACTAAAACTAATATTTGCAGCCCTTTTTCATTGCAGTGCTATTTCCAATTGTAAACCCATGAAAACAAAGTGCCTAAGGACAGATGAGTAGATTAAGTGATGTGTCATATGTACCCAATGGAATACTACTCATCTATAAAAAAGATGAACTCTTGCCATTTGTGACAACACGAATGGAGCTAGAGGTGATTGTGTTAAGTAAGAGAAGTCAGAAGGGGAAAGAAAAATACCAGTGATTTCAGTCATATGTGGCATATAAATAAAAAAAAACAACAAAATAACAGACAAGTTAAACCAAAATAAACCCTAGGAGTCTGCTTGTAGAATTGAGGCTCCCAAAGGGGAGTCATGGGGGTGGGGAGCACAGTGGAGAGGGAGTTCAGTGGACTATGGAGGATTATCGGTGCTTTAGTGGTGGGCTTGGCATGGTCATGGTTCAGAGACTAAATAATTAACTTGCATTCAGACCTTAAATTACACAAAAGAAAAAGAAACTATCTGAGCTTTCCTCTTTAACGCTTGTTCTTACAGATGCAGTTTATCTGACATCCTGAGCAAATGCAAATTGCCTTGAGCTGTGCTCTAAAGCCAGCTGGGAACTGAAAATGCAGAAAAAGGGGTTACCCAAAGGAGGAGGGACAGGACACGCTGAAAAAACTGAATCCTGGCCCTGAAATCTATTCTAAAGGAAGTCTTTTCTAATTGGTTTGAATGGATGGGGACCTTACTTGGTCCCATCGCTATGGTTTCCATAATAAACTTAATTCTAGGGATCTTTGGCCCTTGTCTCCTGAATTATTTAGCCCCATTAGTCTCCAAAAGGATGGAGACATTAAAATTTCCAAATAATCATAACTTGAGGGAAATAATAATTGGACTATAATCCTGCAACAACCAGTATATCTGAAGTTAGCTAGGGGAAGATTCTGCTGCTCTATTGGCCCCCCAAAGCTCTGCTGCCATTCAGCAGTTACAAAAGATGAAACTTTGTCCATTGCCCTCTCAAGAATGAGGAGCAGACACAGAGGAGGGAATTGTCACTGGCCTAATAATCATACGTTCTTCATCCTTGCCCTGTTCATTCTTGCTCTGCTACTGTTTATCATTTTGCAGACTAAGCCAAAGAAAACCAGGTGAGACTGGCTGAGACCGAGATGGAGGTAGAAGTAAGGCCGGCGTTAAGCCACACCTCACAACCGCAGTGAAAGGCACACCCAGCAGCGCTGTGACAGGTCGGGTCAAGACTAAGCCTGGAAGAAAAAGGGGCCTGAACATAGTCCCTGCAAGCCCTCAACTATGTTTCTGAAATCCTGCTGACGTAGACATGTCAGGCTCTCCCTTTCCTTATTACTATCCCATGTAAGTCCTTGTTTTTCCCCAGTTCAGGGAGATGGCTCAGAGACAGTGGTTCACCCTCTCCTCAGGTGGCTGGCTCCTGATTAAACATGATTTCCTTCCATTGACTCTGGTCTCTCCAGTTTTGGCTTATGAGCAGTAAGTAGCTGGGCCCAGGTTCCTATGACAGTAACATACATCTGAAGAGGTGTGAAGCTACATCCCTAAATTACATAGTGTTATATACCAATGAAAAGTGATAAAATTTTTTAAAAAGATGGTCCAATTCTTGCTCCTTGGAATTTCCACCAAATGAAATGATAAAACATCAGGATTTTTTATCAATATCCTGGAAATTACATGTATAGTACTTACCAATGTGACCAACTCGCTTACAAAATTCCAGATTTTCGCGACCCTCTGCCACCAGGGAGCCAAACCCAAGCCAGGTCTGACCCAAAGAGGCCCCTTTGGAGAGCTGTCTGGGATGGGTGATTATGGGGAGCAAGTGATGGTCTGGAGTCTTGGGGATCTCGGGGGCCTATTGACCATGGTCAGCCAAAAATGCAAACAGCACAAGGGCTGGAACTGGGAAGTTTGGGTGTTGGACAAGGTCTTTCACAAGCTTTGTGGGGTCTTGGGCAGAGCACCTCCCTCTCTGGGCCTCCGTGTCTCTACTGTGGAGCCAGTTTGGGGAGTAGGAGTGAGGGGGGTGATGAATCTGTTCTCCAAGGTCCTTTCCAGACCTGGCCTCATAACATTTTTTGGCTTTTACCTTCTTCAGCTCCTCACTCATTTCATTTGCTTCTGCAACCAGTGGCATCAGTTTGATGTAGTCCTGGAAGGCAGCCAAGACACTAGGGTCTGCTTTCCCACCTCCTTTGTTCACAGCTGCTGGGGAAATCAGATGCAATGTCAGTCACTTGCCCGGGGGTGTTACCAAGATCTGTGGCTTGAGATGAGTAACTGCTTAAGTAAAAGTCAGGCAGTATGTTTTTTCTCCACCTATTGAACTTTTTTCTTTTTATTACATGCTTAGGATTTTAAGATGTAGCTATTTGATGAATAATTGAGTGAATGATGAATAAACAAATAGAAGAAAACTTATAATAAAGTTTCTTCAAGTAAATGTAGATGAAATGGAGCTAGAAATTCACCATTTGACAAGAATCATCATAATAATTAAACCAAGTAAGAATGATCAAAGGCTGATAAACTAGTGGCTAAAAATGGGATGAGGTATAGATATCAAAATGTCAAATCTTCTTTCTCCTCCCTGACTGTGGAGAGGA
This sequence comes from Scalopus aquaticus, assembly GCA_004024925.1. Lineage (NCBI taxonomy): Eukaryota > Metazoa > Chordata > Mammalia > Eulipotyphla > Talpidae > Scalopus > Scalopus aquaticus. The sequence goes on along the minus strand of PVIJ01001516.1, from coordinate 114,156 downwards.
GGAACCTGGCTGGCAGCACCCTGAGCACGGCTCACAGCCACATCCCCAGCAACGCGCAGCCTCAATCCACAGCCTCCTCGACGAGGGCCCGGGGACAGACGCGACAGCACTGTGGTGACGTTCTTGCCAAAACCCTGGACCCTCGAGCTAATCCCATGAGGAAACATCATGAAACTGCTAATTAAGGAATATTACACAAAACCACGGTCTTTCCTCTTAAATGTCGAGGTCCCAAAAGACAAAGACAGACCTGATGAAATGTAGCAGATCTAAGGGGCAGAAGAGATGGAGGAGACAAGTGTGGTCCTGGACAAGACCCTGGACTGAGTTTTGTTTTTATAAAGGATAATGAGGCAATTAGCTAAATATGGGCAAAGTTTAAAGACTGAATAATAGCATTATATTGATGTCAACTTTGATTTTGATAATTATACTACAGTTATGTAAGAGGATGTCTTATTTCTTTGGAAATGTGTATGGAATAAATACTTAGGGAAAAGGAGCATCATGTCTACAACTGATGCTCAAATAGTTCAGAAAAATATGTATATATATCATTATATATGCACACACACATACATATGTAATAAAGCAAATGTCATAAAATGTTAAAATGGAATATCCAGTGAGGTGCGCAGGAGAGTTTTATGTGTTGCTCTTGAAACTTCTGAATGTTTCAAAAAACTTCTGAAATTAAGAATCATCCAAAAATGCTTCCCAGTCATGGCAGGGAGCTCCAGGAAACGAGGGCAGGGCTGAGCTCGTCTGAGCTCGGAGGGCAGCTGGCAAGGACTGACTTCCTGGCCAGGAAGCAGAGGGAGCGGAGCCCACGTGGGGCGGGGGCCGTGCGATGAACACAGAAGGAAGGGTCTCACGTGCAAGAAGAGAGCTGTTAAAAGAAATCATCCAAAACATGAAATTTAGGTCAAGGATAACTGTTTTCAATGCCATAGCCCAGCCGCGGAAGGAGTCTAGGGTTTCCTGAGAAAAGGACCGTTGTCTGCTTACTATTGACCAGGGCCTGCCCTTGCAGCTCTTAGACGCTCATCTGCAGAAGATTAGGAGCTTTCAGTGCTCTTTGTTTAGCCGCTCATTAGCCCCCTCATTAGCTTTCCCGGATTCAGCAGCCCGCCCCCTTCCCTCCGTGTGCTACCCGCCAGTATTCCTTAGGCCTTTGGCCATCTTCACTGCTGTTGAGGGAAACAGTGTAATGAATCAAACAAATGTTTGGCACGTGTCACTCCGTCTTTAGATATCATATTTCAACCTTCTAGACATGGCTTGACACAACAAAGGATCATTTTTAAGGCAGCAAGAGAGCACCCAGTGAAAGCAATTGCTTTCACATCTGTACAAGGAGGACGGCCAAGTCGGGAGCCCCAGAGCCGCTTACCGAGCTTGTCCACACTCACGCCCTCGGCAGCCGCCTTCTCCTGCTGGAAGAAGTCATAATCAAACCTGCTCAAGTCCTCGCTGCCACGTTCTGAAGGAAACCCGACGTAGAGGTAGGCGCTGCTGGACCCCAAGATGACCCGGTCCTAGGAGGAGATGTGGACTCAGGATGCTCCCCTCACAGGGCTCCCGAGCTGAGCTGCGTGAGGACGGGGTGGGTCTTGCTTTTGTGCACCTGCTTTCACTTACTTCTCCCTTCAGTCAACAGGAGCACTGATTCCATTGGGCACTAGGGAGCAGTGGGGGCCAGAGACGCAATCCTCTCCTCCAGGAGGCGGATTAAGGATGCAACCATAGCTTGGAAATACGCTGGCGGGACAAGGGTGCTGCCTCGGCAGCGGACATGGGGGAGGTGGTGGACACAGGGGCTAGAGGAGTCTTCCTCAGAGGTGCAATGTTGAGGTGAAACTTCAAGTGTGGAAAGCTCTAGAGAGGCAGAGAAGGCAGCTTCCCAACAGAGCTTGTGCTGCGCCCTGGCTCGACCGAGTTGCCTGAAGGCGCAGCACGGTGCTAGGACATTCAAGGAAGAGTTCCTTAGGTAGCCAGGAGGCGACATCTCTTCCCCTAACTACTTTAACTCACAAATATTTTCTAAGTTAGACCTATAACTTTCTTAAGATATGCCTGCAGACATAACCTCTCCATTGCCTAAGACCCCATGATTGGGTCCAGGTGCCGAGCTGCTCCTTCGATAAGTACATTCTTGCCTGATCACGGGTTGGTGTCCTGTACAAAAACATTTACTCCCCCTCCCCTTACATTTCCCCTGCCTGCTTCTAGGAATCAGCATAAGATGGCTTCTGTGATTAACCACTCCAGGGAGTTGGAATAAGACGGTTCCTTTGATCAGATTCTGGTTTCCAGGCAAAAAGGACATTACACTATCGCCTTTTTAGGCTCCAGGCTCAGGGCAAAGGTTAATCATTATGTTTATACCTCATACCTTAGAAAATTTACCTTAAGCAAAAAATATTTTCCCCAGAAACCACCTGATTGTAAACAAAATGTAATCAATCATGAGCTTAACAAAAATATGTATCCTGTTATTTTTTACCTCATTCTTGTAGTCAATCATTATCTTTAGAAACTATGCCTGCTAGCCAAATTTATGGTATAAAAAACCCCACTGTTGGGGCAATAAACGGAGCAGCCTGATCACTACTCGGTGTGCGTGCTGTCTCTCATTCCCCTTCCCCCTCTCCTGCTGCCACCGACGCTTTCCCCACCACCCCCGGGAACCCAACCTCGGTCCGAGCCGGCCTCTGACAAGCTTGGATGCTTCAAGCAATTCAGAGTGAACAGGGGAAATGTGAGGAGCAGTAAGGTGTGTGTTCTGAAAGGGAGGTCACGGATGGATTTGTAGGAGGGAGGGAACTTATCAGTTTGCTTGTCTAGAAGACTCTGGAGAGAGGATGGGACTGCAGGGAGGCTGGAAGGACCCCCTGTGGTGCTGGGTCGCAGATAGGGTGGCAGGGAGGGGGCGTTGGGAGCCCCGTATTTGCAAGGTGCTGTGTGCATAAAATGTCAGAAAATGTGAGCGGTGGATGGGATCTTGGTGCTCACCGAGCTCACCCCTCTCTGATAGGCGAGGTCCCAAGGAAGGAGTGGCTCACCCAAGAACACACATGAGGTAATTAACACCAGACCTCCCCTGACTGCCCAGCTGTGACCCTGTTGTAGAACATCACCACTGCAGAGGGACTCGGGGTTGTAGCCCCAGCCCTGCCCAGCCTTCACTCTAGCTCTCTCCTCTGTCAGACTTTGGAAATTCTAAGATCCAGCAGAAAAGCTTACCAAATGCTGCAGCTTCGTCGTGGTCGTGATGGGCACTCCGTTAATGGCAACCTTGCATTTGCTGTGTGGGGTGACTGTCACTTTACCCTCCGAATTTGTGAAGGAAGCATGTTTATCTGAAATTCTAAAAGGACAATTTATCTGCATGATCAGATAAGTTACAGTTTCAGTGAACAGTTTAGGTTGTTCTTTCCCACTTGCCCAATTAAGATCTGTGGCTGCTGAGAAGTGGCAAGAGGCCTCTGCACAGGGCTGGTGTGTGGCCCAAAGTGGGTGGGCCCTGCATGTGGCACTGGGAGACAACAAAGTCACCAAACAAAGTCACCAAACAAAGTCACCAACTGGGTGCTGAGAGCAGCAAGGAGCCAGGAGCCAGGAGACACAGGGGTCATAGCAAGAGACCACAAAGCCCACAGGCCAGTGGGACTGAGCAGAAGGGAAATGAAAAAAAGTTTAAAAGAATTTTCAGAAGAGAGACTTGGGAAAGGACTTAATAATGAACGTTATGTATTTCAGAAAGGTCTGCATCTGTTTCAGGGTCTTTAGCATACAAATCCAAACTTTATATAAGATTTGGGGCCATATGTGAGAGGTATGAGCCTGGCTGTCCCCTAAGCATCATCTGCATGTCATGAATGGCCAGTTCCCTGACTGTTCTAGAATGTTCCAGGACACTTTGATAGTGTGAAATGTTCTGGATGTTGAAACACATGTTTATCCATATCCTTTTTTGGCATGATGTCTACAATTCCCATAGTATTGGCTTTAATCTCAGTTTATCTGGAGTTCAGCCATTTACAGACCCATGTGTTGGACTGAGGGTCTTCACAGGAAGTGGTCCAGAAAGGGAGAGGAGGGGAAAGAAGCAAGAGAAGGAGCCAGGAAGCTGGCAGTGCAGGCTACCAGTGAACCCCAAGTCAGCTCTGTCCCCTCCCCTCTCCCTGCCACAACTCCAGGAGCCTTGACTTGGGAGGGTTGAGGACAGCTGAGACCCTCTGGGCAGACTGGTCAGGGAGACCCCTCTCTGTAAAGGGCTGACCAAGCCTATTGCCTGGCAGTCTGTGGCTACTCAGGACACAGTGTCCTGGAGACAGGAGGGAGAGCCCTGCAGAGAGAGGCCACCAAAGTGTGGAGACAGCTCCGGGGTTACTTAGCAGCCGAGGGCTCCTGCCCCGGAGGGCTTTCCAGTTGGTGAGCGCTCCCACCCCGAGAGTGAGGCCTGTCCTTTCCATTCTTCACTTCTCGGTAGATGCTCTTATATCTTGTGAAGAATTATGCAGAGTCTAGCAACTGATTTCCCTTTTTTCCCGAGATCAGAGCCAAGGAGGCAAAGTGAGCACAGCAGAAAGGATTCAGTGAGAGAAAGAAAGCCATTCCCGAAGCTTCCCTCCGTGTGTGTCAGCCTGGGTCACTGAGGAAGGCATGTTCTTGGCCTTCAGCAGGGTCTGCATCTTGGCCTGACATGACCAGGTGAATTTTGGGCATTTCCTCTGATTACGTGGTCATACTCCCCTCATACTGGACAAAGATGGTTCATACACTTACCCTAAACCCTGAAGAGTGATGGCATTTGAAGCAGCCTGACCAGCATCGCTTGAGCCTGGAAAGAATTATCATCATTTCTTTCCAATTCTTTTCAGAATTTGACCTTAATAAGCTAGCAGGTCTGGGGGTTGGGAAGTGTCTTTCTTTTTCAGCAGACTGATGTGAAGGGATCTTCCCATTGAGCTGTCAGTCATATGGTGCTTGAGCCCGCCTTGTTTTAGGGATAATTGTTTTGCTTTCTGCCTTTCTTTTAAGATTCCTAGTTTTTCTAAAGTTCCTCCTTTTGGGCCTCCCCAGTGGCACAAGGAGTTAAGTCTCAGCACTGTGAAGCTATCTGCAGCACAAGTTCGATCCTGGGCCACGGAGTTTCCCACATGGCACAGCAGACCTCTCCTGTCTTGCCAGCTGCTTCCCTCAGTGTGTACTTCAGTAGATCCGCCTGTTCTGCTCCCCACCCTGTCTCTGGTGAATCCTCTCACCACCACCCCCACACCTCTGGCCTACACCCCAGCTCTTGTATGCATACATAAATAAATCGTAAAAAAAAAAAAGTTCCTCCTTCCTTCATGGGAAGTTTGGAGGGAGAAAGTGTTGCATTTGGGCTGTAGGGGGCGCCCTGAAGCCTGGACAATGAAGGAACTGGTGTGGAAGCTCTGTTTTTAAGCCGTGACTGTCCCTGAGGACGCGGCACAGCCACCCAGAGAACCCCCACCCCACCCCCCAGCTGCCGGGCCCCAGCCCCACTGAGCTGGGCAGAGCCATGTTTTGGATATGCCTAAGGTTATTATTCAGTCTTTAAGGTGAAGGAAATTCTGACACGTGCTACAACATGTGTGAAACGTGAGGACATGATACTAAGACAGCTGTTGTAGGATTCCACTTACAGGCGGTGCCTGGAGCAGTCAAATCCATAGAGACAGAAGGTAGCATGGTGCGTGCCAGGGGCCGGGCGAGGCGCGCAGGGTTACTGTTTGTCAGTATAGAGCTTGGTTTGGGAAGATGAAAAAGTTCTGGAGATGGAGGGGGTGGTAGCTGCCCAGGTACGTGAATGTAGTTGAGCCCCTACATTGCACGCTTAGAAGTAGCTAACGTGGTGTATTTCGTCTTGTCTATGTTTTACCCCACCTAAAAAAAGTAAAGATGAAAAGAAACAGGCTTGTGGGGCAGGAGGGGTGAGTACCAGCGTGGATGATGTACTTGAGAACCCCGGTGAGCTGCGGGTCCTCGTTCACGTTGAGCAGGTGAGGCAAGGCCTTCATCATCCGCCGCTCCTGGAGGGAGACCAGAGGGTCGCGTCCCAGACAGCAGCAAGCTCGAGAGCAAAGTTCCTTTCCCACCACTTCTCAAAACCATTTATCTGTCCCACTTGTCAAATTGACAGTGAAGCAAACCCAGAGGAGGAAAGTCGAGTGGGACCGGGGGCTTCACCCTTGGCAGGAGCGAGATCCGAAATCCGGGGCAGATCAGCCGTCAGGGACCTGTGTGCCTCTGGACGGGAGCTCTCCAAAGCACTGCCAGTTCCGACCCTTCTCAGATGCCCTTGCATTATCCCTCCATCCCGGCTTCTCCCCGAACATTCTCAAGTTCCTAGTGTGTCCAGCTGTCTGGATTCCCTACTCTGGAACCTCTGCCTGGGTCTCCATTCCATTAAACTTGCAATCCTACATCTCATTCTCCCCAAGTCCAGCAGGCTAGTTCATTGTCATTAAGGTGTTTGTGGCAAAATACGGCGTGTTGCAGCGCCCTCTCCTGGCTACCTAAATGCACTTCATCCTTTAATTCACAGCTATTGCAGGTACAGAGGGTTGAATAAACTGTTCATATACAAGGAAAGCTTGTAAAGCTTTTAAAGCTTGTAGTTCTGAAAAGAATAAAAGGCATAAAACTCCTTCCAGTAGATACTGTCTATATGGAACACAAAATCCTGTGTTCCTGTGCTTTGTCTGAGTCCTGTTTGACCCCTGTAAGTGTTCCAAACCCAGCTACTCCTTTGCCTAGAAATGTTGCTAGAATGGCACTTCTGACTGCTGAATGTGCCCCTGTTATGCCCACACCTCTGGAATCCTTGGACCCTTATGTCCTCTGGTCTCCTGCTGCTTAAACTCTCATCCCCCACCACGTCCACTGCCTGGGCAGAGTAAGATCACGTGGGGGTGTGGTTGGCAGGAGCAGAGAGGGGAACTAAAGTCCCATCACAGCCCACTTATGATCTGCTGTTGGCAGTGAACGTCAGAACACCACGGCTCTGGGTCACACTGCACAGTCGTCAGAAGGAAACCCATGCCCCTTAAATTCTCCCCAGACACTAATGACCAAAGGCCTTCAACGCTGCCCTCTGGCCTGCTCGCTGGTGCGCGCCAAGCCCTCTCTGCTTCCCACTTTCTCATGCCCTGCTCTTCTCTCTCGACTCCTCAATAATCGTATTGTTCATCCCATGTCCCATAACAGATTTCACATATCACACATTCGCTGCAAAAAACGTCATCCTGTTACCCACCTGACAGCAGCAGTGTGTCTGGTTGAGCGAGGCAGTCTACCCAGCTATCGGCCTGCACAGGTGCAGGGAGAGCAACTCACCTGGGCAATGGCCATGCACTGGCGCTGCCATTCTCTCCGCGCTTGTTCCAGCTGGTGCCCCCAAGGCATCTGATCCGAGTGAGGCCCCGGCCCGTGATGCGCCAGCAAACAGGCTGGGTGCTCTAGAAGGAGGCAGGTGTTTCAAGCCACAGGTCTGCAGGGTGAGGCACAGTATACCTGTGCCTCTTGGAACAACTACAATGATCAATACATGGGACTCTCAACAGGCGTGGGAGATAGATCTGCACTTACAGGTGATAAAAACAGCATGTGATAAGCTTACAAAAAATAGTGTCATTTAATTGATAAGAAACCAGAGCAAGATAATGCTTTATAGGAGGCATGAAACTCAATATTTTATATTTTTGTGTAGGCATGTGAGAGCATGTGGTTTTATACGTTCATTACAGGGAATGGGATTTGGGAGGAATCAAATATTTATCCTACATTGTTTTTCATTTAGTCTCTGTCTGTGCTTATGAACAATGGGGATGAGATGCAGTATTTTGGTACGCATCTGCATGGCCAGCTTTGGATCTTACAGAGATTGCTGACTGGCTAGAGCCATGTCAGGACTAGCGCAGCTCTCATTCCACTCAGGAAGTGCTTTGCTGTGCTGAAGCCTTAGCGAGCCAGGATGTGGAAGCCTAAGCTAGGCCTGAGGGGGCCTGTTAGCCCCGGCCTGACATCCATTCAGGAGGCTTATGTCTGTGCGTGTGCGCGCGGCTGCATTTGGTTCAGGTGTTTCCAGCTTTCTGTCCCTCTGGAGCGAGAGCGCCCCCTGGGGGAAAGCAGGCAGGTGACTGTGGGGCCCACGGCTGTTAAAATGCACTGAGCATAAAAGGTTTGGAGCTGTTTGACGCTGTTGCTTGGATACTGAATACTGTTACCAACCTTTCTTCAGCGGTTTTATAGCTTATTTTTCATCTATCCCATTCTAACTTATTGATGGACATAAAATCATAATATCTCCCTCATGGCAAGCTGAAATCTGAGGCCTTAGCTCAAAGCAGCGGTTCTTGGTCGTTGCTCAGTAGAGTCTCTTAGACCTTTTACAACCGTCACTCCGCAGTGATTGATGTAGCGGGTCTTGTGGCACCCAGTCATTAGGGCCCGCCCCCAACCCTGTGCCAGCCATTCCCGTGCCTCCTGCTCCCAGCCTTCTTGCAGCTGGCTGGGACTCAGTGCTGACGCCTGACTCAGTTTACCTGCCATTCTGGAGTGTCCACATCCAAGTAGCAGTTTGTAGTTCTCTGCCCTCGACTGTCTCCTCAACATGGAGGTGTTGACCACGGCTTTGTTCTGTATCTTTTTAGCCCTTTCATGTGCAGAGAGGAACACACACTTAGGCCCTGGCCCCATGTGGCTGGGGCAGCCCCACCAGAGCATGGACCAGAATCCAGGCATGTTCTGACCTCAAAAGGTCAAAGTGGGGATATTTCATTCAGGTGACTCCAGATTCCACCATGTCAAGTTCCACTAAGCCATTAAGACCAAAAGGGACTCTGGTGACTTCTACAGCCCAGAACCTGGAGTCCAGCTCCTGATAGTGCTTGTTCTTTATCTGAAATTCAAATTTAACTGGACATCCTATATTTTCATTTGTTAAATCTGTCAACCTTGCCTTTTTCATCTTACAAAGTGGAGACAAAGGGAAGAAAACTTGCCCCAAGGCACACAGTCCATGGCAAACTTGGGACTTCAAGCACCATTTTCTCTTTCTTCTGTATTACAGTTTCTCATATAAAAACTGCTAGCAACAGATTTTCACAACAAGCTGAGAGAAAACACTTTCTGGATATTACTAAAGAAAAATTCAACATAAAGATCTGGACTGTGGAACAGATGCTGGATGAAAACATCTAATGGTGTGGAAAATGGCCTTGAGGCTGCACAGCGACGAACGCGCAAGCAAATATCGGCCACTAAATGCAGGGGCCTCCCTCCCTGAGCACAGCGACGGAGAGACAAGCCAGGTGAGAACTGGGGGACATGACGACCACCATTTCTGAGCATCAACTATATGCCAGGCAGAACTTTACCAGGAGTTCTGACCCCACACGGTCTTCACCCCAACTCTGTCCCCTTCAGCGTGTGATAACTGATGGCTGGGGGTGCAGGGTACACAGCTGGTAGCCAGATTCTGTCCGAAGCACAGGCCCACCGACCTGACAAATGGTGTGGTAGATAGCGAAATAGTTTTGTGGGACAAGTCATCTCCAGCTGCCTGGAAAACAGGCCTGAGAGCCCCAAGTTCTTGTCCGGCCCCAAAGGGGTTGCTGCAGGCGCAACTTCTGAATGTCTGCCCTGCAAGTAGGAGGGAGTGGGGTAGCATGTGTTTTCTACCCCTGGTTGGAGTGGTTCGACCCCTCTCCTCACACCCTACCCCTTCTTAAAAGGGTCAGGAGAAGCAGCCTGGGGCTAGCTGCCAATGCCCACCTTGGGAAGACGGCAGGTGCCAGGCAGAGTAGGCTCATTTCCCTGCCAGTGAGAAGGAAAGGAATCTGAGACCCCTCCCTGGGAAGAGACACCGATGACCCTCAGGAAGAGGAGAGCCTGCGGTAGGGACTCAGCACAAGGGAAAGCTTTAGAGCTGGGGAATGGCTGCCACCTGGGAGTCACCTCCTACACACCATCTTCAGAACCCCCACTTGTGTTATTCTCTACCCATGACCCATGTGACAAAAGGGGGAAGCTGGAAATGGCCATGCTACTTGGCCAGAACATACGGGGACTCCAGTTCCTAAACACACCAGGATTGGCATTGATGCTTCCTCCCATGGATCTGAGCCCCTGTGCCTCTCCCAGCCGGGACCGCAGCGGTTCCCTGCCCAAAATGCCAACCCACCAAGTATAGAGATAGAAGACTAGAAGAGTTTGCCAGGTTTAGAATTTAGAGCACTGTGGATGATTAATATCCATTAATGTACCTTTCAGCATATCTTAATGTTGATAAAGTTTCCTCATAGCAGATGTCAGCTGGGCTTATGGCAGCTATCTGTAAAAAAACGTCCCTTTCAGATTTTGTTTTTTATATAGGGGCTTATTATTGTCATTGTTGATATTATACAACATTCGTGGAACACCTTTAATTTACAGTATTATGCAAACTTTATAACTAGACAGACCACCAAGGCTTAAAAAAACGATAGGCCAGATAATAACCGGCAGAGCTGGGACTTGAACCCAGTTCCGACAGACTCAACACCTGTGCTGTTGGTCGGTATTGCACGGACTCAGAATGGAGTCCCCTGCAGATTTACTCAGGGATTTAAATGGCAGCTGAATGTTATCATTGCAGAGACCAAGTAAAGTTCTCGCGCCTGGGTGGCCACTGGCTTTAGGTCTGGTTATTGATTTTGGATTATTGTTCTAGAGTTCAAATGAGAAAACAAAGTTTTTGATGACCTGGGTGTGGCAGGATCCCCGAGGGTCAACCTGAGGCAATGGTACTGCCTGTGGAATTAGTGACCTGTGAGCCGGCCGCCATAGCCCAGAGCACAGGGCTCAGAGAGCAGTCCTGTGTCTCTGTTTACCTGGAGCGCTGTTAAAGCTTGTTCATGTTTATCAATTCATCTAACTACCACAGCAATATTTTCAAGTGGGTATTGATATACTCTCCACTTTAGAAAGGAGGAAATGTGGTTTTAAGAAAATTGTGCCGAACCTGGAATTGGAGTCATAGAGTCCAAAGTTTGGATGTTGGTCTTGCGAATTCTCTTTGTTATTTTTCTCTCAAGATGATTCGATGACTACCCTCCCAACCCTCTTAAACACCAGATATTTCCTGTCAGACTATTGTAATGCCTCGGATAGGACCCTGCCAGCAGACCCAAAAGTCCCCAGGGAATTTGACTCTCTGGTCTCACATGCAGAGGGCACCTTAGGAGCCTTATTTACTCCAGGTTCTGGGGGATTATCCCACTGAGGCCCAATAGTACTGACAACCAAAAAACTTTAAAATGAAATATTTAAAAATAGGGAGACTGAATGACAAAGAGTGAGACTGTATTTGTGAATTTTGAAAGAGGTGCATACAACAGGTCTCGGCAGCGAGCATTTATCTCCTAACTGAGATAGAGGGGGGAGGCCAGTTCATTGGCTTTGTTCCTTCTTGCACCCAAAGCTAAAATCAGAGGTCCCTGATTGTAACACATTGCACATGGTACCCACTTGGCAGCTATTCATAAATAAGAGCCTGAGATAACAGGACTCAGTTACTCTCCTGGCTGCACACCTGCCTGGCATCTCGCAGACTATTCCAATCTTGCCAGCGGGTGATTGCTGATTGAGAATAATGTGACATCATGAGTGTGATTTTTTAATTGCTTTTGTTTGTTTTTGATAATCAAAGGAATATATCTTCCTTGTAAGATCCTGAAAAGTACAGAATTTTTAAAAATTAAAACTAGCAATAGCGAAACTTTGAACAGACGTAGGACAGGCTCCAGGAGTCATCAGAGAACATATAAGAATGTGCTGTGAATGCAAAGGCTATATTAGTGGTGTACTGAGAATAACTTTATAATAATAGTAGTTGAGAATTAGTTTAAAATGTTGTAAGAAAGTCACTTTACCAAAGCAGTTCTGCTGTTCCCACCCAGGGCCGACTGGAGCAGCTTGGTCAGGACAGAGTCTCTGTAAGGAATGTGCAAGACTTTCTTCCCCATGGCTGCATCAGCCAGAGCGCTGAGTGAGAAAAAAAAAATACAAAATGAAAATTTAAGAGAATGTATCAAGAAATCTGCTTACTGGTAATAAGTCAGAAACACTCCCTCTAGTCCCCTCTTTGACCCCATCAACCTGAGATAGCTCCAAATTATACCCAAAAGTTGAGATGCCTTCTGCCTAAAGATGCCAAAGCAAGACGGCTAACCACGGGGCTGCTGGCTCCTTCCTGAAATCAACACTGGGAAAGCTGTATGGAGAGAGAGAAGCCCAGACCTGAGGAACTAACGGCTGTAAGGAAGCCGCAGAGCCTGGAAGCTGTTGTAAATTTGTGTCTAGGGCTATGATCTGAGAGGTGCGGCAGGCTAGAGAGTGAAGGGAAGTATGAGCAATGAGTTTTCGTTCTTGCCTTTCTCTCATTCTGCTTTGAGAAGAACCCATAAAATGAGGACCCCAGAGGACTACAGCATCAGAATAGATGAGAAGTAAAGATTTCAGTCCCCACCCCACTCCAGGGGACCACAAAGAAGGCATCGGTATTCAAGAGAATGGGGAAGAGGAGGAAATCATATCTTTGAGAAATTATAATCAGAGAAGTCTATCAAATTAACTTACTAATTTGAAAAAGAAACAAAACAATCTTTTAGAAAGGAATAAATAGTTAAAAACACCATGGATAGGTTTACCAGCAAATGAGATACTGCTGTGACTGCAATTGTGAACTAGATAGTTCAAAAGATATCATCCAGATTGCAACCTGGAGACACGGAGATGAGAAACCAGAAAGAAAAGGTGAAGAAACATAGACAACAGAGTGAGATCCAAATAGTGAAACTAAAGTTCTAGGAGAGAAAGGGGGAGTGGGGGGGAGAGAATAGGCAGAAACAATATGTGGAGATAATCACTGAAAAATTTCCCATACAACCCTCTAATCACAGAGTTGTGGAGGTCAAGGGATTGCAAGCAGTATAAATAAAAATAAAAAACCATTCAAATGCAACATAATGAAATTAGGGAACATTAAAAGAAAGAAGGTGAAAGAGAAGGATGAGGGAGAGAGGGAAGGAGAAGAGCTTAAAAGTAACAGAACAAAAAGACCAATTTCTTCAGGGGAATAGCAGAACAACAGCTGACAGCTGGAGAGTGGCCTCTTCAATGAGCTGAAATAAAACATTGCCCATCTAAAATTACATACTCAGCAAAATTATCTTTTAAGAATGAGATGAAATAGAGATATTTCACCAAAACAAAAACTGAGAATTTGCCATCAGCAAGTTATTACTAAAGAAAATTCTAGAGAATATATTAAACCACAAGGAAACTGATCTTAGATAACAACTCTGAGGTTAGGAAAGAATGCCTAATAACAAAAAAAGAGGTAAATGTGGATGAACTTTGAGATAAAATAGCAATATCAATGTCTTTTAGGGTTAAAGAATAATAGAATTAAAATGCATATCAACAATTACATAGGTAGGATAAAAATCCGTGTATTATCCAGGAAGAAGATATTTTCTATAAGAGAAAATGTAGGGAGAGATATAATGAAAAACATGCCTACCTTATGTTACACACAGAAATTAGGAACTCGTATAATATAGGTAGATTTTTAAAAAAGATTTATTTAGATATTCATACAAGCTGGGGTGCAGGCCAGAGGTATGGGGTGGTGAAAGGATTCACCAGAGACAGAGTGGGGAACAGATCGACTGAAGTATACTGCTGAGGGGAGCAGCGGGTGAGGCAGGAGAGGTCTCTTGTGCCATGTGGGAATCTCCCTGGCCATGTATTGAACTCATGCTGGCTCTGGATAGCTTCATAGAAAAAAATTCCTAGCAATTCTACTGCTGGGCTTACATATACTCGATGAATGAGTAATTAGTGTCCCCCAAAGTGTATATACAAGAATGTTCATAGTACAAGTTACATGACTTATTTCTAATAGTCCAAAGCCAGTAAGTGAAATGTCCATCAACAGGAGAATGGGTAACTTGTGGTATATTCCTTTAATGGAATACTACAAAGCAATGAAAAAGAACTGCCAGTTACTATAAGAAATAACCTGGATTAGTCTCATTGTGCTAGTCCTTAGTGAAAGAAACCTGATGCAAAAGACAATGACTCATGTAAGTGATTACATTTATATGAAAAATTCATACAGGTAAGCAAAACCAATTTTTGGCGACAAAGTCAATTTTGTCTGGTGGAAGTAAAAGCTAGGAGCAGGGTATGAGGGAGCTTTCTGGATTTTAGAAATGTTCTATATCCTGATCTGGATGGCAATTACATAGCTATACACATATATAAAAATTCATTTAGCAGAACATTTAAGATCGATGAACTTTAATGTATGTAATTTACACTGTAATAACTTAAAAAAAATAAGACCCAGAAGAGAATATAATATTTTACAGTTTTTATAAAATTAAAAAATGAGTGCCACTAATTTATAATACTAACATGCAGTAACACAAGAAAGGATGAAAAAAAGAGGGAAACAGAAAGAGTGAAGGGAGGGAGGGAGAAACAGAGATAGAGACAGAGAATAAGTATAAAATACAAGATGGCAGTTACCGCCAAGGGGAATATAGGTCATGAATGGCACAAATATCCATCCACTGATTACTTACCTGATAACATTTCCTAAATTGGTTAAACTCAAGTTAACTCGTGATCCTTCCCTCAGTCTGTCTCCTTCGGATCCTGAAGATTTCTGCCTCTCACTTCCTGCTAAATCCACCAAATTAATACTGGATTGTTTGGTGAAGTCTCTGTCTAAGAAAACCTGTGGAAAAGAGGTAGCAGATTACACATGAAGTTCACCTATTATATCTTAAAATTTTTCTTTTAATTTATTTCTCACACACAAGAGATAAAATAAAAATCCACAAATTAAAATGCCACCCTTTCTACATCTACACCCTCACATTTTTAAACAATGTGTCACCGGGTCCAAATGTCTCAGTCGCCCTTTCCCAACGCTGCAAAACAACTCTACAAGTTTTACTCCAATATTTCTATGCCAATAAACTTCTACAACATAAAATCTGCAAAACATGTAGTAAAAAGAATATGATTTCAGAAAGCTATAGATGCCCTTGTGGGCTACATGACTGTGAGCAAATAACTTTCAGAGTTTCAAGTTTTCAATTATGAAACAGGGATAATACAGCAACAGTGTTGAGATGTTATAAGGGGGGTAAAATGCAACAGATACAGTGGTTCTCACCATACCTGGCATATAATAGCAGGTGTTATTGTATAAAAAATAAAATTTTTATTATATAAAATAAAAATATAATTTAAATCTCTCCCAATGATTTCTTCTCTTGCCTCTAAAATATCAAGAAAAATAATAGGGCAAACCATTTATAAAGTCTATAAATGAATAACATTATAAAACCAAGTGAAATGTACTTAAAAGTTCTTTAAAATGTAGTGTCTATTTAAGCTTTCCATCGTTCTTGTTAGGAAAGCTATTAACCTCATTTTACTGAAGAGAAAGCTGAGGTGGAAGAAGGGTAAGTTATTTCCCAAAGTCTCATAGCTGATAAACAGGGTTATATGTGGTCCAGTGTTTTTTCCACCCTTTCTGGTGAGAGTAGACACTCTTCATTTATCACTATTCTATTATCCATGCTGTGGCTTAGGGGACAAAGGTGATAAAACAGTAGTTGTTTACACAAGCTTTGTGAATAACCATTTCTGGTACAAACTGGTAATATTTAGACATCACTCTCTTGTATCCTCCAAGGAGTATCAAAGAGAAAAGTTAAATCAAGGAGTCTAGTTAGTGGAGAGTTATGTGGATTACTGAGTTTCAAAGACTTCACATTTATCTGGTGGTCCCATAGAGGTAGCTCATGGTTCAGAAAAAATTATTCAGAAAAATGATTCACCACCACACAGAAGAGCAACTGATAGAATTCTCCTTGACAAACCCTCTATATCTCTACAGTTTGCTTCTGAATCAACTTGAGGTCAAAATTCACACCTAAGGGCATGGAACTTGCTGGAGGGAAAGCAGTCACTAGCTCCATGGGCACTCTGGGGATCTGGTAGCACTTCCTATCAGCCCACCATGAGCAAGGGAATCACTTTTTCCTGCTTCTGACTTTATAGACTGTGCTTAATCCTTAGGTCAAATCAGAAAGGATTCTATAATACTCACCAATCCTTTGCATTGCTGGGAGCCCTTCCCATGGACCACCTTTGAGGGGAGATCAGAAAATGCCATTCACTAGAATCTCACCTGCTTGAACTGAATGGTGATAACCACATGCGATCTGCTGCTGCTGGCATTCATATTGGTGGAAGCTGTTGTCCTTACTCTTGTCCCTTGTTCCATCAGCCTTTCAACTTGTGCATAGTTCTCACAAGGTACTGACTTCAGACCATCCACGTAAAAGCCCAGCTGCTGATCTTCCCTTACTTTGAGCCCTCCAGGTTTCTTGGTTCTAGACAGCAAATCTCTTACCTATGGAACAAAGAATAAATAATGTAAACTTCAGGAAGTCAGGGATTTTTGTTTACTTCACTTTTACAGCTCTGCCTAGAATATATTAGGTGATCCATAAGTAATTTTTTGATAAATGAATAAATGCTAAATTCCTGTAGGTAATTAATGACAAGATCATTAATTTAACTAAGTAAGAAATAGGGCTCCTTCCTGCCTGGGGGGCCACTGAGTAGGTGGTCGTAGAGGTGGTTTTGTTGGGAATGACTTTGGTCGTGGAGGAAATGTAGGTGGTCGAGGTGGCTGTGGTGGCGGATGTGGTGGCAGTGGGGATGGCAATAGTGGATTTGGTAATGATGAAGCAATATTAGAGGTGGGAGATGCCACAAAGCTTTTAGCAATTAGGACAATCTACCTTCAAATTTTGGACCCATGAAAGGAGAAAACTTTGGAGGCAGAAGCTCAGGTCCCGAGGTTGGTGGAAGCCAATAAATACTTCACCTAACCAAGCAACCAAGGTGGTTGCGGTAGTTCCAGCAGCAGCAATAGGTATGGAAGTGGCAGAGGTTTTAATTAACTGCCAGGAAACAAAGCTTAGCAGGAGAGCAGAGCCAGAGAAGACAAGGAAGCTACAGGTTGCAACAGATTTGTGAACTTGGCCAGGCACAGTGGTGGCAGTGCTCAGCTGCTACAGCCAGATAAAACGTGTTTTAGACAATACTTGTGTATGGGCAAAAACTCAAGGACTGTATTTATGACTAATTGTATAACAGGTTGTTTTAGTTTCTGTTCTGTGGAAAGTGGAAAGTACTTCAATAAAGGCTTTAACATAGTGGGCTTTTTAAAAAAAATTTTTGGCACCCAGGCTATTGATCACTAAATGTAACAGCCTGATAATGACACTGAATAAATGTGTCTCTTACCTGAAACCATAAAATGTATAGAAGAAAATATAGGCAAAACTCTACACGACATACGTATCAGCAAAATCTTGAAAGACTCATCCCTCAAAGGGAAGAGAGTGAAAGACAAGATAAACAGATGGGATTACATCAAAATAAAAAGCTTCTGTACAGCAAAAGAGACATTAACCAAAACTAACAGACACCCTACCAACTGGGAAAAGATTTTTACACACAATGCATCTGATAAAGGACTGATAACAAAAATTTACAAGGAACTCACACAACTCAACAAAAACAAAATCAACAACCCAGTCAAAAAATGGGCAGAAGAGCTCAAAAGGCACTTCTCCAAAGAAGAAAATCAAATGGCCAACAGACACATGAAAAAATGCTCAACATCACTTATAATCAAGGAAATGCAAATCAAAACCACTATGAGATACCACCTCACACCTGAGAGGATGGCACACATTAAAAATACAGGCAGCAACAAATGCTGGAAAGGATGTGGAGAAAAAGGAACTCTTCTACCCTGCTGGTGGGAATGTGAACTGGTCCAACTACTATGGAAAGCTATATGGCGATTCCTCAAACTGCTAAACATGGAGCTCCCATATGACCCAGCAATACCACTTTTGGGAATTTACCCAAAGGACACAAAAACACTAATCCGAAAGGATACATGCACCCGTATGTTCATTGCAGCACTATACACAATAGCAAAGGTATGGAAGCAACCCAGATGTCCAAAAATAGAGGATTGGATCCAGAAGATGTGGTACATATACACAATGGAATACTATTCAGCATTCAAAGAAGATAAACACATGCAATTTGCAGCGACATGGATGGAATTAGAGGGAATCATACTCAGTGAAATAAGCCAGAAAGAAAAAGAAAAATATCAAATGGTTTCACTTATAACAGGACTATAGGGAGGCCGGGTGGGAGAGAGACCCTCAGCAGTGGAGGGGGGGAGGGGAGGATAAGGGCACAAAATGGAAGAGAGGAGAATACAGGGGACCATGGAGATGGATCACGGGTGAATTGGTGGTGGGCTGCCCAAGGGGAATACAAAATGTAAAAGACATAAATAACAATAAAAAAAAAATAAATAAAATAAATTAAAAAAAAATGTGTCTCCTGAACACACACACACACACACACACACACACACACGGAAATGACAGGCAAGAAAATAGAGAAACCTGTTGTAATTATGAAGTCAGAAGTATAATTTATTTTAGAAACTCAGTTTTATTTTCAAATCCCTAAAACACTCCAACCAGATATGAACTCCCTTAGGCAGGACCTTGTCTTCTTACTAGAAGATCCTAACATAATTCCTGACAATCAGTACTTGTTGAGAGAACAGTGTAACTGTATCTAAGTTGGCAAATGTTTAGCAACTGCATGTAGAGCAGTGAGGTATCACTCTCCCATTTTTACCCACAAGAACTTGGTAATAAAGGAAGTAAAGTCCTCCTGAAGTTATTCTGTGAAATAAAGGAGTCGTCCCGTCACCTGAGTCCATGAACGTGAGAGGAATAGAAACGTAGTCAGTGACCCACTTAAATCTACAGTCAACCTTCCACAGTAATAACTGACTCGTGGAAGCATCCAAGGAACAAAATAGACATTTTCTCTGCTTGATATAAAGAGATAACTAATGACAGATTTACTCCTCTAATAATATTTAGCAATTAAGTGCAAGGCTTTGGATCATGCTAGGAGTTGCTCAAAAACTATTAGGATGTGATCGCTGCCCCTGAGAAATTTACAATGACAGACAACCGTCCTCAATTCATGTGCTCAGCAAGCACTGGGCACCCATTCTGAACCAAGTACTTTGCCAAGTGCTGCAGCCAAGACAGCTCTCATGAGGAGATGGTGCTGCAATTTTGGAGACACAAATACATAAATGGGCTTTTATAGGACAATCTGACCAGCATCAAGAGAAAGGGCAGAGGGAAAGAACTCTTGCTGCGTATCTACTATTCCTTAGCACTGTGTGAGCCATTTCGAATTTAGTACATCTTAATGTGCTGTGTCTTCTTTTCTTTTCTTTTTCTTTTTTTTAAAATTTTTGAAGGTTTATTTATTTATGCATACAAGCTGGGGTGTAGGCCAGAGGTGTGGGGTGGTGAGAGGATTCACCAGAGACAGAGTGGGGAGCAGAACAGGAGGATCGACTGAAGTACACTGCTGAGGGGAACAGCCCGCGAGGAAGGAGAGGTCTGCTGCACCACGTGGGAATCTCCCTGGCAGGAGATCAGACTCCTGCAGCAGTGGCTGCAGACAACTTCATGGTGCTAAGACTTAACTCTTTGCGCCACCAGGGAGGTCCTGTATCTTACTTTAAATTCCCTACTTTGCATATGAGCAAATTCAACTCTGAGATGAAGTGATTTTCTGAAGTGATACAGTTTGTGCCTGAGAGGGGTTTGAACCCTCGTCCTTTCGAACTACTCAGGAGTAGGCCTGGGTGCCAAGTTCAGTCTGCCTCCTTGAGACAAAAATACTTTTCACATTTTTAAATGAGTGAGAAAAAATCCAAAGGAATTATTTGGTGATACATGAAAAGATATGAAATCCAAGTTTTGGGGTCCATAGTGAAGTTTTACTGGGGCACAACCATATCCATTTACTTACATGCAGCCTAAGAGTGCTGTTGTGCTAGAGTTGAGTAGTCACAATGGAGACTATGACCCTGAAAGCTTAAATTATTTACTATCTGATCCTTTGTACAACACCAGCTGACTGAGGCCAACTGCCTCAGCACGTCTAGACAAAGTTTAGACATGACAAACACTGACAAAGTTTAGTGGTTTAAGGGCAAAGAAAATAGGAAGTGTACTCCAGAGAGAGAAAGGGCAGATATAGGGGAGAATGCATGTTCTCTATGGCTGAAGCATAGAGTGTAGAGATAAAGGGACATTAAATGAAGCTGAATCTACCTAAAAAGAAGTAGAGCAGATAGTCGATGCCAGGCTGAACAGTTTGGACTTTAAAAGTAGGATAAATGAGGGGGAGCCCCTGATGTTCATGAAGTTGCAGGGAGTCCCTCAGATTTGTTCATCAGAAAATACAATCACTTTTACCTGTTCATTGTAAATTTCCAGCATGCTGAATGTAACCTGTATAAAAAAGAGCATAAATATTCTCTTGAAACAGTGAAAAAATATGGAATCAACATATATGTGCATAAAGGGAAAAGCTAAATGTTAGATGTAGTAAAACTTTCAAATGCAACATGAGCCTCAGATAATTTTAATGATGAGGAGGAAATTCTTAATATAAATTCAAAAATAGGTAATAATTCTGTGATTGTGTATTCATATCGCTCACCCACAACCTAAACATAGGCAGAGAAAAAGACGGTCTTCGTGCTTTTAAAATATTGCTAGCAAAGCTTACACCTCTCATGCAGGAGGTGGAAGACTCTGAACGGCTCTGAGAGAAAAGGCTCTAAGATATGGACATTTCACCGCCGCTGCTTCCCACCCACGAACGCATTGGTTTAAGTGCCAGTCATCCTAGGGTAAGTCTTGCCAGTCAAACCTCATGTGTACGAACTTCCAACTAGTTTCAGAATGTCTCATGTTTTAAAATGAACAAATGGCTAAGGATTAGCAGGCAAGGATAGCCTCTGATATGAAAGAGATTGAAACAAACAAATATGAAAGATATCAAAAAAGGAACTCAGAGGAAATGACAATGCATAGAGTACAAGAAAACATTTTTCAAAAACCTATAGTGAATAGCTCTAGAGAGTTAAAGAATTATATCCATGTGGGACCTCCCTGGTGGTGCAGTGGGTTAATCTCAGCATTATGAAGCTATCTGCATCCACTGCAGTATGAGTTTGATCCCCAGCCAGGGAGCTTCCCACATGGCGCAGCAGACCTCTCCTGCCTTGCCCGCTGTTCCTCTCAGCAGTGTACTTCAGTCAATCTGCCTGTTCTGCTCCCCACTCTCTCTCTGGTGAATCCTCTCACCACCCCATACTTCTGGTCTACACTCCAGTTCTTGTATTCATAAACAAATAAATCTCTAAAAAAAAAGAATTATATCCATGAAAAAACATGTTGAATTAAAAAGATGCAATCAGAGTACAAGTATATAAATTAAACTTCTGAATGATAGCCAAAATAGAAGTGTAGTAGAGGGATGGATATAAAATATGGTTGAGGGAATTTACTTATAGAATGCAGAAAAAGACTCCACAATGGAAAATAATAAGTAAAAGGTAAAATTAGAACATTAGTACAAGAAATCAAAATCCAGTTAATCAGCATCCCAGAAAGAAAAAAATGAGAGAAACACAAGAGAGAAAGTTATAAAGAAGTATGACAAGGAAAGTTTCCCTGGATTGAAGGACAGGAATCTCCAGATTGAAAGATCCATCCAGTGCCCACATGATGAATGAAATAAAAGGCTCAGACTCAGGCACATCAGAACTTTGGGGATAAAGAAAAGATCCTAAAAGCTGAGAGAGAAACTGACCATGGTATGGTCACATACAATGAATTGAAAATTAGACACACCACACAATCACCATTTTAAAGTGGACAATGGTCTCCAGTCCGCAGTAGGTTTCACTTTGAGTGGTTTCAATACCTGAGATCAAATATCATGTGAAAATATCATGTATAGTAAGATATTTTGAGAGAGCCAACTATCACATGACTTTTATTACAGTATATTGTTCTAATTGTTCTATTAGTTATTGTTGTTAATCACCAATATGCTTAATTTATAAATTAAGCTTTATCATAGTTATATATGTATAGGAAAAATATAGTATGCAGATATAGGGTTCAGCACTATCCTCCATTTTAAGTGTCTACTGGGGATCTTGGGACATATCACCTGAAGATAGAAACTTTCGTATTCACAGAATTGTACAACCATCACCACAACCTAAACAGAACATTCTGTCCCCCTCCCCCAGGAAGACCATCAACAGTCACTATTATCTACTTCTCCCCTCCTCTTTGCACTCCCGCACCCCTTGTCCTAAGAAACCACTAATCTACTTTCTGTCTTTAGATTTCCTGTTCTAGTCATTTTATATAAATGGAATCAATCAGTATCTTTTTGTCTGACTTGTTTCACTAAGCGTACTGTTTTCAAGCTACATCTATGACATAGCATGTGTTGGATGCTATGTTTCATTTTAATAATGAATAATAATCTGTTGTATGGATGCATCACATTTTATTCATGAGTTGATGGGTATTCAGGTCATTTCCACTCTGTGATAGGTTGCTATGGTATAATCATGTATATGCTTTTGCTTTCCTTTCTCTTTGGTTTTTGGGTTTTTTAAATGTATTTCTGTGGAAAATTTTTGGTTTAAAATTTAGAAAAATATACTGAAATATGAATAGTATTTAGCTGGGTAATGGGGTTTACAAGCCATTTCTACCTCTAACTTGAACATATATTTTTAAAAGATTTATTTATTTATGCATACCAGCTGGGGTACAGGCCAGAGGCATGGGGCAGTGAGAGGGTTCACCAGAGACAGAGTGGGGAGCAACACAGGCAGATCGACGGAAATACACTGCTGAGGGGCACAGCAGGCAAGGCAGGAGAGGTCTGCTGTGCCATGTGGGAATCTCCCTGGCCGGGCGTCAAACTCACATCACCGCTGCCCACAGCTCCACAGCGCAGCGCTTAACCGCTGCACCACCAGGGAGGCCCCTAACTTGAACATATTTTAAAATCAGTTGATGATTAAGATTTTAAAAGATGGGGCACTGTTGAATATTCATAAAACACATTTAATCTCTCCTGCCATTTGGAGGAAGCAGAAATATAAGACTATGCTTACAGATATTTGTTGACATTTTACTATAATGTTCTAAAGCTAATTACATTAAATGGCTATTCTTCATTTTGAAAATGTCACTCTGTTTCAATGAGTCTAAAATTTAGTCTTGAGGGTTTTATGCTAGGACAAGTAGGAAACTATCCTGGGTTAGTTAAGAAACAAAATATAATTCTTTACTTAGAATTAAAAACCAGTAAGTTAAGATAAGCACACACCCATAACTCTGTAGAAGAGAGGAGCAAAGGGTAGACTTGAGTCAGCAAAGGTTTTATTGTGTAAGCTTCAACGATAAGACCTGCTAGTGTTAGCATTTAGGATGTCTATTTCTTTG
Source organism: Scalopus aquaticus (assembly GCA_004024925.1). NCBI lineage: Eukaryota > Metazoa > Chordata > Mammalia > Eulipotyphla > Talpidae > Scalopus > Scalopus aquaticus. The sequence goes on along the minus strand of PVIJ01001516.1, from coordinate 90,589 downwards.
ATACTCAAAATGCCTTTTAAAAAATTTCCTTGGCTTTAACGCCATAGAACCAGAAAAATTCAACACTTCGTTTAGTTGCAACATGATTTTGTAGTCATGTAAAAATTTGGGGTATGGAAAATTAATATTATCCTAAAATAAGGATGCTGATAATTTTTCACTTGGGGTGAGGGATTTCCAAATAAAAAAATCCTTAATGAAGGGATTCTAAGAATTACCACATTCCCTAACTTCTAACTATACTACAAAACAATAGTAATGAAAGCATTATGGTAGTGATTACAAAATAGACACACAGATCAATGGAGTAGAATTCAGAGTTCAAAAATAAACCCACACATTCATGGAGCACCAATTTATGACAAAGGAGCTAAGAGTGTACAATGAAGAAAGGAAAGTCTCTTCAGAAAATGGTGCTGGAAAAGCTGGACAGTCACATGCAAAAGAATGAAGCTAGACCATTGTATACGCTATATACAAAAATTAATTCAAAATGGATTAAAGACTTGCATGTGAGACCTGAAACCATAAAACACATAGAAGGAAACAGGATAGACACCAATACATTGACCTTGGAGATGTCTTGGGGACTCAACTTCAATGGCAAAGGTAACAAAACCAAAAATAAGCAAATAGGACCACATCAAGCAACAATAACAATAAAAAAATCTCTGCACAGCAAAAGAAACCATCATTAAAATGAAAAGACCAAATGGGAGAAAACATTTGCACATAAAATAAGGAGCTAATATCCAAGCTATAGAAAGAATTCCCACAATAACACTAACAACAAAATTTTACATGATAACTTAATTAAAAAACGGACAGAAGGCCTGAATAGACACATCTCAAAAGAAGACATACAGAGGGCCAACAGGCATGTGAAAAAAATTCTCATCATCACTCATTTTTAGGGAAATGCAAATCAAAACCATAATGCAGTATCACCTGACAACTGTGAGAATGGCCTAAGGGTTGGTGAGGGTATGGAGAGAAAGGAACCCTTGTATGCTTTTGGTGGGGATTGCAAATTGGTGCAGCCCCTATGGAAGATGGTGTGGGGTTCTTCAAAACATTTATACATGCTATGTTCATTGCAGCACTATTTGTAGCAGGGAAGCTATGGAACCATCCTAACGATGACAGATGAGTGGATAAAGAAGTTGTGGTATGTAAGTTGTGGTAACGTGATATTACCGTTATTAAAAGAAGGATGAACGCTTGCTTTTTGCAGCAACATGGACAGACCTGGAGGGGATTATGCTAATTGAAATAAGTCAGAAGGAGAAAGACAAATACTGGGCAATTTCAGTCCTTTGTAGAGTAAACAAAGCAAAGGGACAGAGGAAAACGAAACACAATTAACCCTTGGAGTTTGACCACACAGCTGAGGTTACCAGCAGGTTGGGAGCAAAAGATGGAGGTGATGCCCAGTGGACTAAGGTGGAGGGTTGCTGCTACTTTGGTGGTGGGTGTGGTGTGGCAACATACATTTGAGGAGCTGTGAACCTGTATTCTCAAATACGTACAGTGGTGCAAATCAATGTCATCTCGAAAAACAAAAAGTCATTCTGGAATAGTACATACCTGGTATTCTTTGTCTCTCTTTTGGTTTTCAATCACTTGAAAGAGCTCTTCACACACATTTGGAATAATGCCCTTGTTTGCACCAAATCCAATCATGGAATAGCTTTTGCCAGAGCCAGTTTGGCCATAGGCCAGGAGGGTAGCGTTATAGCCTTGCCATGCGCTGTCCAGAATCCCTCTGCCAAGGTCGTGGAAAATCTCTCTCTGGAAAGATCACAGGCGTCATGTTCAGCACAGGCATTTCACGATCCTCTTAAAATTGAACATATATTCTGGTTTTGATAAATTCCACCTTAATTCAGATCAGATGACCTACTTGAAGGCTAACTCATACGCTGTCTTAGAACCAATAGAATAAAGCTGGAAACTGAAGAGGCATTTGTCAGTTTAGAAAACACTTATCACCATGGACCACAGGTGTATCTTTAACACACTAGAATACATTGATCATGAATTTGTGTGTTTTACATCCTTGCCCAAACATGGATGAAGTTTTTAAAACTCAGCAATTAAACAAAAAGTTTCAAGGTAACAAGGGGAAGAGACTGATGGAAGAATTTTTAACTTTCCTTTTAATGAAAACAGTATCACACAGTGATGCTAGTCCTCTGCTGGTGAACTCTCCTTTTTTCAGAAGACCTAGTGGTTCTGAGCATTTCTCCAACATACATTTTTTACCACTGTGCCCCTTTTTTTCTTTAAGTGGAAGATACAGATGCTTGTGCCCACAGTTGCTTGAAAAGGAGGATGTGGTCTGACTACTATGGGGACCATAGGATTTTCTTACTTAAAGCTGTTCATTGAGGCACTGTTCACAATCGCAAAGGTATGGAAGCAACCCAGATGTCCAAAAATAGATGATTGGATCAAGAAGATGTGGTACATATACACAATAGAATACTATCCAGCATTCAAAGAAGATAAACATGCAATTTGCAGTGACATGGATGGAATTAGAGGGGATCATACTCAGTGAAATAAGCCAGAAAGAAAGAGAAAAATACTGAATGGTTTCACTTACAACAGGACTATAGGGAAACCAAATAGGAGAGA